>NW_020769337.1:3729111-3748674 GCF_900518735.1 Pseudonaja textilis | reverse complement strand
AAGAGAAGAGAAGAGAAGAGAAGAGAAGAGAAGAGAAGAGAAGAGAATACTTTATTGGCCAAGTGTGATTGGACACACAAGGAATTTGTCTTTGTGTAAATACTCTCAGTATACATTAAAAAAAGGTACATTCATTAAGAATCAAGAATCATAATGTACAACACTTAATGATAGTCATAGGGTACAATCATCAATCAAATCATACTAGGAAACAGTCAGTATAAATCGTAAGGATACAAGCAACAAAGTTACAGTCCTACAATCACAAATGGGAGGGGATGGATGATAAGGTTCATATTATTAAAAATAATGATGAAACAGACTTACGAGTGACATGATGACTATCTTCCAATACCTAAGGGGCAGTCACAAAGTAGTTGACTTATTCTCCAAAGGCAGGACAAGACACAATAGATGGGAATTCATTAAAGGGATGGATCCAATCTGGAACTAAGGAGAAATTTCATGACAATGAGAGCCATGAATTGGGGTCATGGGTGCTCCAACACTGGAGCTTTTCAAGAAAAGATTAAACATCTATTGGTCTGAGATGGTATAAGATAGAATAGAATGACAGAATTGGAAGGACCTTGGAGGTCTTCTAGTCCAACCCCCTGCTTAGGTAAGACTTCCCTTTTACACAAAGCTATCCTTTTTGTTAGACTGTAGAAGAGGACATGATTTTAATGACATCAATGCAGAATCAGGTTTTCATTCTGAAAAAAACACTGTGCAATTCTCTTGTAATTCCTAAACAGTATGGTATCAGCAATATAACACTTGAATGTTTCATACCCTAAAGCTTTCCCTTTTTTTCTCCAGCCTGATGTTTGCAAACCATAACAGAAGCTGTTTCATAAATGGAAATCATTAAATCAAAGGACTCAAACACAATGGGCAATGAAGCACTGGATGTTTTAATAGGCATAAAAATTGACAAAGAGACTCATATGCACAGGAAATTTACTGAATGTTATGTTGTACATTTCAGCATTTGGAAAGTTTTCCACAGAATCTGATTGGTATAAATGTTGAATTGTATGCTTCTGGGCAGAATAATTTTAAATGTTTGCTAACAATGTGGTGATCTTCAAAAAGAAGAATCCAATAGGCATATCATTGAAACATTTCAGGTTGGAATTGAACTGGTCTATCTATTAATGTGACTATTTTTTTTCAAAGTCAAGCAGGTTTCTAACATTAAACTATAAATAAATCCACTCAATAATCTGTAGAAAGTTAGTAATATGGTAGGTCCATATCACAAGTTTTTGGAAGTGAGGAAGGAGGAAAAGTTTTGCCAAGTTTATCGGTCATAATCTGTCAGGGTTCCAAGTAAAACACCCATAGCAAACAGAACTCCGAGGCAGGCAGATTCCTCAAAGAATAGTTCTATTAGCTATATCATATTGGCACAGTCTGGTGAAAACTGACTTTGAAGGTCCTGCATTTTTCATCTAATTAAAAGTAAAAGTTTTTTTCCCTTTCTCCAATTAGTCACATAGTCCAAACAAGGTGCTATCCAGTTGCCACTCCTCTCTATGACCACTTGTGGAAATGTCCTTGGTTCCCAGGAAAAAGTATTTTGTTTCGGCTACAAAATCCCAGCTATCTCTACTCCCCCTTCCCGTTCCCTCAACTCCAGTGTGGTCAAAAATGGCTTCAGTCAGGTCAGCTTTTGAGTTGACATCACCATTCTGAGAAAGTTAAATCCTTCCCTTTTTTAATTTGATGCTGAATTAGTGCAACAGTTCTACATGGAGATACCCTTGGAGTTCCTTAGAACCTTCCTCTGATACAAAGTTCAGTAGCCCACATTCTGAAGCGGTGGGAGTGGAGACTGACAACAGCAGTGCTACTTCAACACTTCTAGTGCTGCATGGGTTACTTGTTTACTTCCAGATAAATTTCAAGGTGCTAACAACTGCCTATAAATATATATGGAGATTCTCAGTCATCCAGGTCATGGTTGTCACAAAAGTACTTTTTCAAGAGGCAACTGGACTTTCTCGTTTTTCTTTGAAGACATTTCACTTCTTGGTGAAATGGTTCAGTTGCCTCTTGAAAAAACAGCTTTGGTACTGCCTATAAAGTTCTAAAGGGCTTAGATCCATCTTTCCTGCATCTTCTCCAGAGATAATTTACCCATCATCTTTAATCAATTTGAACAGGGTTCCTCTGTATGTCCCCCATTTGGCAGAAGAAGAAGAAAGTTTTGGAAGATGGACATCAAGCTGGCAATTCCAGATCTATGCAATAGAATGGAATAGAATAGAATAGAATAGAATAGAATAGAATAGAATAGAATAGAATAGAATAGAATAGAATAGAATTCTTTATTGGCCAAGTGTGATTGGACACACAAGGAATTTGTCTTGGTGCAAATGCTTTCAGTGTACATAAAGGAAAAGATACATTCATCAAGAGTCAAGAATCACCAGGTACAACACTTAATAATAGTCATAGGGTACAATAAACAATCAAATCATATCAGGAAACAGTCCATATAAATAGTAAGGATACAAGCAACAAAGTTACAGTCATACAATCACAAGTTGGAAGGGTTGGGTATAAGGAGTGATGAGAGGATTAATAGTAATAGTAATGCAGACTTTGTAAATAGTTGGACAGTGTTGAGGGAATTATTTGTTTAGCAGAATGATGGCATTCGGGAAAAAACTGTCCATGTGTCTAAGTTGTTCTGATGTGCAGTATTCTATAGTGTCGTTTTGAGGGTAGGAGTTGAAACAGTTTGTGTCCGGGATGTGAGGGAATATTTTCAGGATGTGGCTGTAAATATTTTCATAGCCCTCTTATTGACTCGTGCAGTATACAAGTCCTCGATTGAAGGCAGGTTGGTAGTAATTGTTTTTTTCTGCAGTCCTAATTACTCTCTGTGTCTGTCTTGCTGGGTTGCAGAACCAAACCAGACAGTTATGGAGGTACAGATGACAGACTCAATAATTCCTCTGTAGAACTGTATCAGCAGCGCCTTGGACAGTTTGATCTTTCTGAGTTGGTGCAGAAAGAACATTCTTTGTTGTGCTTTTTTGATGACATTTTTTGATGTTAGGTGTCCATTTTAGGTCTTGTGATATGATAGAACCTTGAAATTCCAAGGTCTCTACTGTTGATACTGTGTTGTCTAGTATTGTAAGAGGTGGTAGTATGGGAGGGTTTCTCCTAAAGTCTATCACCATTTCTACAGTTTTGAGTGTGTTCAGTTCCAGATTGTTCCAGTTACACCAAGAGGCAAGTTGTACAACCTCCTGTCTGTATGCAGATTCATATGTGGATTCAGTACATTCTCTTAACATCTGTAAGGCCTCCACATTCCTCTCTTTTGTTAAAGCTCCAAATCCTGGTTTCTTGGTACAGAATTTAGAGTGACCTCAAATATTATTTGTATCTTTCCTTTCAGTCATTAATACTGTTATAAACACGTCTTTCTGACTAAGCCCAATGCTAATCTAATGCTGGGACATCTTTTGGTTCTACACATCTCTCTGGATAATGCTATTTCAGAACTCTAATTGTGGTATTACCACATAAAGAGAGATCAATGGAAGATCTATTTATTTATTCATTTATTAGATCTCATCGCAACTAAAATTACTCAACCCCACACAAGAAGACACTTCATTTAGCATATGGTTCAGCATTTAAATTTATCATATCAGTCAATCCATTTCAATCATGGGAATAAAACTAACCAAAGTAGAAGCCCTCAAAATCATTTCACTATTTAGAATTCCCCAAATATTCCTGTTAAACAGATCATGGGCTTCCACAGACCAGAAGCAATGGACAGAAAAAATAGCATGTGGTGTATATAATGCAGTGAGAAGAAAGTAGCCAAATTAATATTTCTTAATATTTCTCAGAATATTTCAAGATACAAAAATTTTCATTATTTCTATTCAGAAGGCAGAGTAAAGCGTCATAGAGATGTCAACTGTTATAGATTTCCCAATACTTTTTCAAAGGGCAAATGGATTTTGTTTTTCCTTGAAGACATTTTGCTTCTCACCCAAGTTCTGACTGAATGTTGGAGGATGGAACATTGCATATTCCTTGCAATCCTTCCATCCTCCACCATTCAGTCGGAACTGAAGAAGCTTCTTGGATGAGAAGCAAAATGTCTTCAAGGAAAGACCCCCCCAAAACACCAGTTGCCTTTTGAAAAAGCACTTTGGGGACAACCATGACCTGGATAACTGGGAATCTCCATAGATGTGGAGATATTAATAAATGGTTTCCCATTTATTGGATTCACTTTCAACCCAGATTGTAAAAAACTTGGGAAGAAGAGGTCCTGTCCTTACATTGAAATGAATGAAGTAGTCTGCATTCACCAGAGATCATATACCAATCCTAGAGCTGATGGTTCATCTATTTCATCTAGGATAAGATTCAAAGTTCTAAAATGCGATTGGTGAAGTTTTAAGAAGAAGCAAGAAAGTGTGAAGATTCGTGACTTTAGCCAATGGTGAAGTTTGGCGCATTACAAGTGAAATAAATAAATAAATAAAAAGCATTCTTCCTCTTAACGATTTCATTTCAGCCCATTGTTTTAAATATATTGAACCTCCTACTGTTTTTAATGCTCTTTCAAAATCACAGGTTTGCAGTTTCTCAGCGAGTTAATCCATTCTGCACACTCAGAACTCTGGAGCTGCATAGTAATTTTCTGTGGCGAGCCAATCACCTTGACTCTTTTGTGTTCATACAAAGTCCGTCTTAACTCATAAAACCCTCAGTTAGAATTCAGCTCCAATGCTGTGAAGTAACACAGGGTGTGCTGCTAATCAAACGTGATTGCCATGGAGAAATCTGAAGCAAAAAAAAAATGTGGTTTTGGATGCCACTTACAAGCTAGAACAGAATAGGCAAACCAGTGTCCCACCCACCCTCCACACCCCCAACAGGTTGTGGACTTCAGTTCCCATCTGTCCCAGCCTGCTCGGGAAGGGATTTGCATAAGCACAATGGTTTGGCATCTTTCGATTAGAGTTTTCATGGTTTAACAGCTTTGCAAATCTGAACTTTCCGGTGAATTTATGGCTCAATATATTGAAGCCAGAAAATGGTTAATTCAGGAAATGAACAACAAAGAAATAAGTTCTGTGCCTACGTATTTAGAATATGGGTAAGGCAAACTTTTAGCATCCAATGACTTTTCCCACCCAGGAACAATCCCACTCTCAAAATGGACAAATATAAGGCAAAAGGAATAAAACAATAGTATAAAACAGATAGCTCCAATCAAGTTGTGCTTCTTCAGTAAATTCAGTATCTATGGAGATTCTTAGACATCCAGGTCATAGTTGTCCCAGATATACTTTTCCAAACAGCAACTGGACTTTCTTCTTGTTGTTTTTCCTTTGAAAACATTTCACTTTTCATCCACTTTTCATTAGTTCTTGGATGAGAAACAAAATGTTTTTTTTAAAAAAATTAGGAAAGTCTAGTTGCCTTTTGGAAAAGGACCTTTAGGGCACAAATTCAATAAAACGTGAACGTTTGATAAAATGTGGATTTCCAGTAATGCTTGTAAAATCACTATGGAATTTTGGTATCAAACAACACTGCTTGGTGGAACAATAAGAATGATAAGAAATAATTATTGTTGACCAGAGTGACAGACAGTAGATTTGTATACTTGGGATAGTTGTTAGGAGAATGTGGTGTAAAATAGTAAATTAGCAAGTATAGATGGAAAATGTATAATCATTTGTAGAACCATGGAGTAAGGGGGAAACCTATTAGATATGTTTGAGATATAGGTATCAGGATATGTTTCCTGTTAATTTAATATTTGTTATATACACTTTTTTATTTTTTATTTTCTTACAGTATGTCTCATTTGTGGTTCTTGTTTTGCTTTTTACTTTGTATTCGTATTTCATTCTTCATGAAAAAATAAAAACTTTTAAAAAAGAAATAATTATTGTGTGGAATAAGGGTAATACTTGAAGGATATACATCCCATAAACTCTCTATGGAAATTCTCAGTCATCCAGTTTATGGCTGTCCCCCCAAAAAGCAACTGGACTTTCTTTGTTTTTCTCTGAAAACATTTCGCTTCTCCTCCAAGAAGCTTCTTTATTTCAGTTCTCAACCAAGAAACTTCTTCAGAACTAAAGAAGCTTCTTGGATGAGAAGCAAAACATCTTCAAGGAAAAACAAAGTCCAGTTGCCTTTTTTGAGGGAGTAAAGCATCTTTGAGGTCCCATAAATTACTCACTTTTTGCTTAGGATTCAAACCTTGCCAAGAGATATGTCTCTCGTTTGGTAGAGAGGGAATTTGATTTATCTGGAAGAACAAGAAGATTCTGCTGTAATCTTTCTCTTTTGTGATGAAGAATTTTCGGGATTTTGAGGATTGTAAATGGGGAGGAAGGAAAGGGACTTTTTCACTTTTTTGAAACTCACGTTTGTTCTTTTCACAAGCCTAACAAACACTGTGTAGGATGATACAATATTTCACAGCAGCAATTTCCCACTAAAATCCTGGTTCCTCCTTAATAAAGTAGCATAGCTGAATATATTCTCAGACTAATGATGTCATCTCATTGGCTTCAACAATTCCGTTTTACTGCTCCTTGAAATATTTAATCAAGATAGCAGAAAATGAACCACCAATTCTGCTTTTTTTATGCCAGATTGGTATAAATAGTTTCACAATAGCCATGTTATATTATTAACTTTAGAAAAGGCTTCTCTTTTCTTTTCTTTTCTTTCTTTTCTTTTTTAAGGATAATGAGGTGACTACTCTAAAGAAATTTTTTCTCATATGACAAAGAAGGATGAGATCTATTATGTGAATGCTATTTTAGACTTACAATTATTTAGATTTAATCAAATCACCCAAGAAGGTCAAATACTTAAATCAATGGGATTAATATCGTTAATAGAACCATGTTAACTTGATTAAAAGATTGCTCAAGAATTCATGTGTGTGGATTCTAAAAATAATGTTCAAAATAATTCTTTATAGTAATAATATCCTTTGGGAAAGGAACAAAACAGTGTGAAAATTTAATCAGTAATTAATTTTCAAAACAAATTGATGTCTTCAGAAAAACAACATATGTGGGATTGTGATTTTTTTTAAAAAAAAGTCAAATGATTTATTAGTTATTTGTTTTTTGAATAAACCACCCTAATCTATCACAATTCTGAATAGCTTATCAAAAGAAAACAGTAAACAAGAATGTACATAATTTAAAAAGAGAAAGTTTGGTCTAGTGGTTAGGGCACCAGGCTAGAAAACAGAAGACCATGAGTTCAAGTCCTGCCTTAGCCGTGAGAGCCATCTGGGTAACTTTGGAACAGTCTCTCACTCTCAACCCAACCTACCTCACAGGGTTGTTGTTTTCTGGAAAATAGAAGGAGGAAGGTGTTTGGATATGTTCACTGCGTTGGGTTATTTGTACAAATAATAAAGGTGTGCTATACAACATTTGTTCGATCAATACACCACACAAGGATCTCTCATCCTTTCCAACACAAGATCTAAAGTTGAGGACTTATTTAAATAAGGTCAACCATGTCTGTCTTCGGGGGAACCAGTGGGATTCAAAAAAATTTACTACTAGTTCTGTGGGCATGTCTTGGTGGGCGTGGTGTGGCTTGGTGGGTGTGACTTAGTGGGCATGGCAGAGGAAGGATACTATAAAATCTCCATTCCCTCCCCACTCCTGGGGGAAGGCTGAATCCCATTCCCTCCCCACCCCACTAGCCTGCTTTCCAGCTCCATTCTCCTGTGCAGGGCAACAAAAGAAGACCCAGCCGATCAGCTGGGACTCAAGAGGCAGACAATAGATGAGGGCGGGGCCAGTCAGAGGTGATATTTGCCGGTTCTCTAAACTACTCAAAATTTCCAGTAACAGTTCTCCAGAACTGGTCAGAATCACAAAGCAGGGTTTCTCAACTTTGACAACTTTAAGATGTATGGATTTCATCTCCCAGAATTCTCTAGCCAAGATTCTGTGTTATTAAGTCATTTCCAACATCTAGTGGCCAGATAGATAGATTTTCTCCATGACAATCCACCCCTAAGCTATTATTTCAAGTCTCCCGGCAGTGCATCAATGGTCATTGCAACCAAGTCCAGCCATCTTTCTGCCAATTGTTCCCTTCTCTTTTTTCCTCTCACCTTTCCAGTCTTAGAATCTTTTCCAGACAGCTGGATTGTTGCATAATGTACACAAAATAGGATCGTTTGAGCCTAAACATTTGTGTCTCAAATGAGAACTCTGTGTTGATTTGTTCAATGAAAAAAATCCTGTGATGTTCTGAATCTAAAACAATTTTTTAAAAATAAATCATTTATGAGCTCTACATTTGAGCCATCCTACTACATTTCATCCTATCACTTCTGGATTGATATTAGAAGTCAAAAGACATCCTCCTTTGTCTAAAACTGTTCAAATGGTTTGATTTTTTTAAAAAAATAGAAATGTTTTCAATTCACGCCATTTAATCAAAATTTCTGAGAATCACTTTTAGTATATCTACAACTCTCAAACATATTATCTGGAATTGCTGTGCCACATTATATTGGCAAAAAAGCACCCGCTGCTAAAATTATTGTGTGATTTGTTGTATAACAAACAGAAGAAATAGAAAGATATGATTGCCTTGAAGATAAAACTTCAGTTAGCTTGAGTGTATTCATAAAAAAGCCATAGATACATATAATCCATAATGAATTGCTACTAGTTTCTTCCATCTTTTCACTCTGCCTCACAACTGTATTGCTAAAGTTAAATTATTCTAACCTACTGTGCTTCATGTTCCTTTTACTTCCTTATCTACCAAGAAAATCTTCCATATTTATGACAGTAGTAACATTAGCCAGAAGAAATGAGCTACTGTAATAGAAAATATCAGATTCTTAAATTGGAAAGGTCGTCCTAAGAGAAAAATAGATTTGCTTCCAAAATAAATATTACAATTTTACCATTGTTTTGGATTAAAATGTTTTATAACCTTTTCAAAAAAAATTCCATAATTTAATTATAGGAAATATTGATTTGAATGGACACAGTGGCATGCTTTTAAGGTTTTATATTAATATTTTATAACCGGAGTTACTTGACCCAGCAATCAGTGTGTGTCAACCATCTATTAAGATCTAGCTTTTATTGAGAGCACTCAAAAATTCCTAAAACTGATTGTTTCAGTTACATATGGTTTCTGCTGCATTTGTTCACAAATATTTATCAAAAACGTTTATCGATTATTGATCCCCACTTGTAAAATTACCTATTTTTGCATCACAACTGCTGAAAAAGAATGGAGACATTCTCAGTCAACATTCCAAGCTACTTGAGGGATTGTCTCACTCAGATAGGATTGGCCCACCTGACATGTTCACAAGCATATGGACCCCATCAGTCAATGAAAATTCTGGCTGGCAGTGTCCAGAAGGGCTTCTCTGCTATGGCTCCCACCCTCTGGAACATCGTGTCACTCAAGGTGAGATCTATCCCAAATTTCTTGGCCTTCTGGAAAGGCCTTAAAACCTGGCTTTGTTGACTGGTCTGAGGCCTTAACAGGGATGCACTATGTTGGAAATAGTTATTGGACTAGGAAGAAGATCCCACCTCCATGCTCAAGTATTCTGGATTTTTATTCAGTCTCTATACATTTAATACTTAATGCAGGGGTCTTCGAATTTGAAAGCTTTAAGACTTGTGGACTTCAACTCCCAGAATTCCTCCTCTAGTCATGTTAGCTCAGGAATTCTGGGAGTTGAAGTCCACAAGACTTAAACTTGCCAAGATTGAAGACCCTTGACTTAATGTTTTAATGTTTTGTGCCTTTGTTTATTATGATGTTTATAAGCCACCTACAGTGATGTGACAGTGAGATCAGAAGCATATATGGTTAATAAACAAACAAACAAACATATAGTAAACTAGTAAACCAAACTGAGTTATTTATTATCCTGAAATGCATCTTTTCTAAAAGATCTTACACTGATTTCCACATGGCCCTTCATTTTATTGCCATTACAACAACTCTGTGAGGATTGGTAATGATAAAATATCATGTTATGCCCTAAATCATCTGGGAGTGATTATCCACAGTTGGAGGTGGCCTTGAACTTGTATCATCCAAATCCCAGTTCAACATCTTCCCTGCTACAGAAGATGGTTATTTTCTGACGTTTCCTTATGTTAATTCTTCTGTTGCAAGGCTGCTATTTGGAATGAAAATGGAGGGGGGAATGTAAAATGCCCATCTAACAGCTAAAATCCATTTACCTAATTAAACAAATCTATTTTAAAACTTTCCTCTTCTGGACAAGGAATAAACTGTTGTTCTTGATGGCACTTTGAGGATTAAGTTGCTTTCTTTCATTATCTTCAAAGATTATTGCTTCTCTGTTTCGTGCAAGTGCAGTGAGCTAGAAAAGCAGAGATAATAGGGTATTGTGGAAAAATTGGGCTTTGACATTTATATGATAAATTGGGAGTCAATTAAATGAAAATTCTCCATTAGATAAAGTGTACCAATTACCACACTGAAGAGCCTTTGCTAATATAATTGAAATTTATAGAGTGTTGGGCACAGCCCCGCAGGAGGAAATTATATAAATGATGGAGAGAGCATGTAAACATTTCAGATTCTTCCCATTTTCAGATGCCTTGTAAAATCTTTGGTCCAAATTAGCAGTTAATATTCAAAGAGATATACTGAAGTCAGGCTATACAAAACACACAGATAGATATGTGCACATGCATGAAGACAAATACTCTATTACACTACTAAAATCAATCACTTTTTGATGTTAGAGACCCATATTTCAATATTTGGGATGGGGTTGTGTATCATAATGAGCAGAGTCCTGTCCCATGTGAGGGCTTGGGAGAAGAGAAAATTGCAAATTTCTTTGTTTGCAAATTAAGTTAGGCCTAAATTTGCATCTTTTTATTTTATTTTTACCACTGAATCATGTGATTCTCAACACTGTTGACTGAAAACATCCAGAGTAAATATAAAATATGATTTCAATAATAAATTGATACACATAAATGCCAAATAAATATAGCAGCACAGAGCAGTCTTGTACAATTATCTGACTAGTTTTAAAAGCTTTAAAAGGGGTCTACTTTATTTTGTTTTCAAAAGATTAGCAGGGTTGGGGGAAGTCTTACTTCTTCCATTGGGAACTGTGGCAGAAAAACATTTTCTCCTCCTCGCTTTCGATTTCATGATGGTGGGATCGATCAATCGATCAATCAATTGATTGATCTATCATTTATCTATCCATCTATCTATCATCTATTTATCATCTATCATTTATCTATATAGCACCTATCTATCTACCTATCATCTCTATCTCTATTTTCTATCTATCTATCATCTATCATATATCTATATAGACTCCATCTATCTATATCTATCTATCATCTCTATCATCTCTATCTATTTTTCACCCATCATTTATCTATGTAGCATCTATCTATCTATCTATCTATCTATCTATCTATCTATCATCTAGCTAGCAAGCTATCATCTAGCTAGCTATCATCTCTATCTCTATCTATTGATCAACCGATCAATGGTACAACCAAGTAGCTGGCATTATGCCAGGAACATCTGTACAGAATATGGGTTAGATCCTCCTAAGACCTAAGTCTAGATGGAACATCCCACAAAAAGCCATGGAGAATAAGAAACCTAGGATCCTGTGGGACTTCCAGATCCAGGCAGACAGGCAGGTATGGAACAATCTACCAGGCTTCGTGGTAGTAGACAAGGACCAGAAGACAGTGATGGTAATGGACATAGCACTGTCAAATCAGGAAGAAGGAGCATGAGAAACTGAAAAAGTTCTGAGGCCCAAAGGAGGGAATGGAAAAGGATGTGGAAAGCAAAGGCCAAAGTGGTCCCAGTGGTGGTAGGACCACTTGAGACTGTGACTCCTGTGGGAAGAATGAAGTATTCTGGAAAACATTAAACAAAGGCAGAATATTATATTTCCCTAAAGGAGAAATGGAGAAACATGCTCTTAAAGACAGAAAGCAGACTCAGTCTTTCTTAACAGCTCCCAGTAGATATTTTGTGCCCATTAAGAAAGATTGGGCCAGCCTATTCAGGAACAAAAGACCTTCACCTCCAGCGATGGGATTAAAAGTGTACATTCTCCTCCACCCAAATTCTAAGAACAGGAGATGACCATTTAGGATGAACCTACTACCACTTAAGCAGAAAACACAGAGCTCACTACCTTGTACAATTTCCTATGGGCATTTCAGACACTGCACAACCACTCACCACCCCACAGAATTTCAGGACCTGTATAAAATCCTGGCACTCATCTATTTATTTTTTATTTGTTTGTTTGTTTGTTTGTTTGTCAATTGCTTGCAAGATAATAGGTGTAAGTAAAAACATAGTTATGAATACATGGGTACATATAAGAAAAAATATATAAAATAAACAATAGGACAGGGACGGTAGGCACGTTGGTGTGCTTATGCATGCCCCCTACAGACCTCCCAGAAAAGGGGTGAGGTCAATAGTAGACAGTCTAAACAGCTAAGATACTGCACAGAACCCTTACATTCCCAGACCTCTGGTAGAGGATCTGATATTCAGGAAGACACATATCATCCGGCATTTTGTACCATCTGCACTTTGTGAGTGTCTTTTCACGGGGGGCCTATGTGGAGCACATTGCAATAATTATGTTGCAGCTTCCACTTCTTTTATGTTAGCTTTACAATCTCAAACAGATGGCAATTATTTCCACTGTTTTTGGACGATGTGGCTAAAGCATGAAATACTGTTGTTTTTTATTTTGTTAGCATTAATCATGGATGGTAACGCAACCTTATTTATTTATGTACATATGAGATTTGGGACCTACCCTCTTCCACAAAGGCTGGGTGGCAAACACACTGTAAATATATCTTAACAATAAAATTAGGCCCAGTAATACTGCATATAAAATTAATAACAACATAAAATTAAATTAAGATGGAGAGTCATTGCGAACCTCAACTGCTCAAAAGCCAGTTTTGCAGATTTCAGAAATATTTTTATAAACAGCACATGGGATGAGGCCACTATGGAGAAAAGTTGTTTGTTTGTTGTCATTTCCAGATTTCCAAAACCGTATTTCTGAATGACTCTAATCCTAGGGTTTTAAAATCATTTTCAATGCTCAGGCATATTGTACATATTAGAGTATAGCCTATATATTTTGAAATAAATAGGATTGTAAGAACTGGGATTTAGATAACCTTTCTGTTTCTGTAGGCTATCTTAAGCAATATACTACACAGAATAACAGAATAACAGGGTTAGATGGGACCTTGGAGGTCTTTTAGTCCAACCCACTGCTCAAACAGAATGTGATGACCCGGGGCATGGCACAAAGGCAACACAGTCAGATAATAAGTAGGAGTCCTTTTATTAGCTCCAAATTTGCCCCCAATGTTCTGGTTACCTTCTGGTCCGGAGAAAAAACTCTCCCAGAGTTGGCTGCAGAGATTCCAGTCCAAAACGTTGTCCACAGAAACTTTAACTATAAGTCCAATCAAGGCAAAATGAGGTAATTAATCCAGCAGGGCAAGATAAGGAGTTCCAGAGTGAAGGAACAGCAATAAATCAACCCAGTTGGGCGGATACCAGGAACATAGATAATCACTGTCAACATAATATAAACTCACGTTTGTTCCCAGCAACTGCTGCTCTCAGCTGCCTATCCTTTAAACTCTCTTCCTAGGTGTGCCTAATGAAGGGAATCAGGGCCCTTTCCTCCCCCATAAGCCACGCAACCCACGTTGCTCTTTTCTCTGTTCTTCCCTGTATACTTTAGGATGAAGATGGGTTGGGCCTGGGTCTTCCTCTGAACTCCCTCTCCCTTGTTCTACCTCTTCCCTGCTTTGCCCAATCTGACTTTGCCCTTCCTCAGTTTCCTCCACAGCCAACAGAGCCACACTCCCACTCCCTGTCAGCTGTTCGTCTTCTTCCTCGCCTCAGACTCCAACAGGGGCATGACAGAGGAAACTCTGTACCATGTCAGACAAGTGGTTGTCCAGTTTCTTCTTAAAAACCTCCAGTGATGGAGCAACCACAACTTCTGAAGGCAAGCAGTACCATTGGTTAACTATTCTCACTGTTAGGGGGGAAATCCTTAGTTCTAGATTGATTCTCTCTTTGATTAGTTCCCATCCATTGTTTCTTGTCTGAAAGTATGCAGAGCAAAAAAAAAAAAAAGTCCCAATGCTGACCTATGGTACAGAATTGGGGGAACCTTAATAAAACTACCCCACTTGGACAAGTTCAGACCCATTTTTAAGATGTATATTGGGAATTGATAAGAATTCATCTGCCCCTGTGGTCAGAGCAGAAACAGGCATCCATTCCTTGAATTGGCGTCCTTCAGTCTCAAGACACTATGGTATCATGCTCTGAAAAGAGGTCCTAAACCAGCATCTAGTGTGGCTAGAAAGGCCAATTTGGGAGTGGCAATTCCTTCTATACTGAGGACAGATACAGTCTATCCCTTGTCCAGCCCCCAGATTTCGCTGGTTCCGGGACTGCCTCTTTGCCTCAGCTGAATGAGTGTATCTTCAAATTGAAGAAAGCCACATTCCATCTTTAGCCTCCAAGCTGAACAACCAGAAGTCAAGGTTTCCTGGCTGTTGATGTCCATTCCCGAGGCCATTAGATCCCTTTTGCAGATATCCTTATGTCGCAGCTGTGGTCTCCCTCTAGGGCATCCATTCCTTACAAAAGTCATTTCATAATGTCACTGAATAATGACAGTCATTTAATAATTAACAGTTGTTTATTTATTTTATTTACTATTTGTTACCTGTTTAATGCCATCCATCTCCCCATAGGGTGACTCTGGGTGGCTTACAAGTTAAAAAGCAAATAAAAATAACACATTAAAATTATACAGATTAAAATATTAAAATATCAATAGCACATAGACGTATATACCGCTTTGCGTATATACCGCTCTCTAAGTGGCCTACAGAATCACCATATTGCCCCCAACAATCTGGGTCCTTATTTTAACTAATCTTGGAAGGATGAAAATCTGAGTCAACCTTCACACTATTGTGTATTATTTACTTGACTAGGAAATTATTCCTTCTCACCTCTGTTAGTTCAAGGTATTCCCTTTCTGAATATTATACAGTATGTGTGTTGCTATTCTGCAAGTGTTGTTCTTCCCTATTGTCCCTTCAAAATTGTTCTAATTTTTTTCATATTTCAGGGACGAGGATTACTCAAAAAGGTATACAACCAAGATTTATGCTTTGGGACATGTTTTCTAGGGACCCTGACTCTGACTGGAAGAATTGTCTCTCAGAGATCATAAACACTGTCTTGTGTCTTTGATTGTCTGTAACAAGGAACATAACATTATCTTCCCTGGAGAGTATAAACTTTAGTATTAATTACTATAGGCTTAATAAAAGTATTATGAGCTGTATCGTTCATCAGGGTCTGAATGCTTTGGTGTGTCTGTTGGTAGCAAATGTAGACTAGCACTCACACCTCCATCAGGAAGCTGAATCTTATATCTGAAGAACAATTTGCAGGAGGAAACGGTTGAATTATTTCCTACAATTTAATGGAGTGCAGCAGGAAAGGAAATATTACAGACAAGCTGAATAAATAATCTTACTATTCAACTTACAGTGGCAGAAGTCATTTTGTTTTCCCTATATACCCCCCCCCACCAGCCCCCTAAGCAGATGAGAAATTTCTCCACAAAAGTCTTGTGTCCTCTGAAACATGATGGAGCTGAATAAGTGATAGCCCTTCTACCGTCCCTCAAATACCATTCCTAAATAATCCAATTTATGTAGGTTTGAGACTTTTAGAAGGAGGAGAAGATGCAAAAGGAGAAGATAAATAAGGTATATGTCAGACTTCACACCAGAACTCTGCAGTAAATCTCAGCTCTCCAGATGCTTAATCCCTTATGCACAGTACTTGGCAGAAAATTCTCAAAGAAACTTAGCTAACTTTTTTTTTTTTTTTGCAGGAAGAATGAAACCATAGAGTTGATTTCCCCTCTATAGGGCGAAAAAGGCAGAGCCTTTCTATAGGTCTCTGACCCAGAAGTTAAACTTCTCCCACTGCTCTGAATTGATGGATACATGATAGATTAAGTAGTGACCTTGTTTCTGTACCCATCTTCTGTAATTTGGAACCTGCTGGTAATTACTCTACCAGATCTGTCACTTCTAATATATGGGACAACCAACATCTTGCTGAAAATTATGTTCACTTCAAAGAAAACATAATGAAATCTTAAATTAAGATGGAAGAGAGAGAAAATTCTTGTATGATGTAGATTTTCTAAACTTCCTTGATTAAAGTTGGGAACTGGCTGGACTGTTAAAATATCTTGATCCACTGTGAGAAGGACTACAATTAAGTGACATTGCTAATGCTCCTGGACTACTCAATACCACTGATCATGATATATATTTAACCCTTGCAATGTTTCTACTTCTAGGAAAGGTGTCTGAGGTCAGCTGTGTGATGGTTTCTTTTGTATCATATCATGATGGGCATTTTTAGAAAGTGGTGTTATTTCTGTTCAACTACCTAGCTATGAAGTTCTTCGTAAAATTATTTCAGTCCCCCAAGCTCTGTAACATGTCCAGGCAACTGTTAACTAAAAGCATCTAGTATGTACTTCACACACAATGGTCTCTCTCTGTTTCATCAAAACCTATTTAATCTATGCCCAGATTGGATAAAGACCAAAAAACAGAAGGTCAATCCTGGCAAGATGGAGAATTGAGTTAGAGGGTTGCACTTTCACCCAGGTGCAACCTATTCTGAAAAAAGGGCTACAGGAGGATTATGTTCTTAGCTCAGAGCATTTTAGATCCATTTTTTTTGCCTGAAGTTGAACCCACAAATGTATCTCTATTTTTATATGTTTTTTTAAAAAAACTTCCCCAGAGGTTTTGATTCATTTTGCTTTAGTTCTCATTTCCTTGAATTTTATGGGTTTTTTTCTTACTTTTCCTTCTCACATTTTTGCTAAGTTGTGAAACATTGGAATTTCACCAATCAAGAGCCATGGTTTTTTTTAAGTTTGAGAAATTATCAGTAGAAATAATGATTTGTCAGTTGATTCATGGTAACAAAAATCAAATAAAACCTTTGTTAAAATCACAAAACAGCATACAGAGTGTAGTCAAATTGGCACCCCATATTTTGAATCTTTTGGAGAACAATTTTAAAACTATGATTTGGTTCCTGTTTTCCAAAAACAGTGTTGGAAGAAAAAAGTCCGGTTCCAAGCCGGGAGAAAGACAATGGAAATAAAATGGAGGCAGGCTGCAGGAAAGGAAGTCTCTGTTTATTTGATACCCAGAAACTTAAGTGACAGCAACATGTTTCTTGGGTGGCTGACCAAGTGGGGTTGAGAATAGGTGGGTTTTTATACATTCTTTGGGCTTTTGTGATCGAGATGCCTGTTCCTGTGTAAGACTATGTCCTTTAATATTTTAATAGCTGTTGACAGATTCTTATGGGATCATGTAGGGGTCATGGGTGGCTTTACAGGCAAGTGGGAGATGCAAATCCTAGATGTTTTGTTGGAGCTAATCTTGTCAGTTTCGGCTCCTTGCCTATTGTATTGCATATTTGGGGTTTCTAGCTGTTCTTTGTTTATGAATAGTATGGTCCAGCTTTCTGAATTGATGTAATATATCAATTCCTAAAGACTAGCCTCTTCAAGCTTCTGCTTGAGGCAGGAAAACTGGGGATGCTCTCTGCCTTTGTTAAGATTTTTCTCCTCTTCTTCTTTAGGGGAAATATTCTATCCTACCTCTTGTAATATCCTGTAAAATATTTTTATTCTGGGGAGGACGGAGGGGGCTTATCACAATAGTGTTTGGGGAAATCTTTGTCATTCTTTTTACTATGGAGAACCTGTGAATATTAGACCAGAAATATTACCACCAATGAGTTAATGAGTATTATTTGTATATCCTTCATCCACTTTACCATGTTGCCATGTCCTCAGAGTAACAGTCACCTTTTAAAAATAAAAAAAAATATGAATCACAAAAGCTGCTGGGGCTACGGGTCAGGAAGAAAGTCGACTTCACTTTCTCCTGTGCTATATTAAGAAAAAGAGCAAGCAGAATGTTATTCATTTAGTCCAGAATTTATAGCTCAGCTCAAAATATTAAAAAAGAAAAAAATGCAAACACGTAAGGATTTCATTGCTTTTTAAAATTCAACTTTTGACTTGCCCTCTAGGAACTGGCAAATTCTTTCTCTCTCTCTCATTCTCTCTCTCTCCTAAATAGAAATGCAGTTTGAGAGCACTTCTGGTGGCAAGGCAAGGACGAACAGAGGTGCAGAAGCCTGTCTGTAGTTTCAGTTAATCTCTTTTTGCAATTGGCGCAATCCTTTGAGGGTGCACGAGTCCCAGAGAGATTTGTGCCGGTATGGGGGAGACTCAGGTTGCAGTGTGGGGAAGGCAACCCCCCTGCAGTGAAGAGGAGCCCTCCAGAGCCCAACGAGCAAGAAACAGCCCCCTATCAATGGCGGCTCCGAAGTCCGGACTGCCACTGATGTAAAGAAGCGAGTGAGCGACAGTTTGTGAGATCATTGGGGAAGATTGTGGCAGAGAAAATTAGTGGCAGAGAGGATTGGAATGCCGTAGACTTTTATAAGGCTGTTACAAGTGTCTGTCCAGAGCCCTAAAAGAAAGCGGCCAAAAAGCAGATGCGAGGCAAGTGAAAGGGAAAGGGCTGGCACTTCCAAATTGGGAGTTGTATTATAGTGCAGCCTCTTTAGTATGGTTGAAGGAATGGGTGAATTTAACCAATAAGAGAATATTATTCTTAGAAGGCCATGACTTGCAGAGGGGGTGGCGTGCTTTTTTATGGGATATAGGGAAAACTAGCCAGAAATATTTTCACAGACACCTAATCAGAGACTCATTATTAAATAATTGGAAGAAAATATGGAAAAAACACTTTAAAAACACCAATTTGGATTTCAACATTGGAGGCAATGATTTACCCAAATAATCTGGATATCACTAAAATGATTAAATATAAGGACCTATTGGATACACAAGAAAATTTGAAATCGTGGCAAGAACTTCAAGAGCGGGGACTAAAAATTGATCAGTGGACATATCTTTAAATTCAAAGTAGATATAAACAGGACAAGAAAGAATTTGGAATTAACAATAAACTCCAGCAATTAGATAAAATTTTACAAGGATCAGGCAAAAAAAAATTAACAAAATTTTATAATTATTTATTAGAAGTAGAATTAGAAGAAGAAATTGTAAAAGGGAACATGATAGCCTGGAGTAGGAATATAGGACGTAGCATCACCATAACAGAATGGGAAAAGGTCTGGGGTAAAAATAATAAAATTACAAAATCGGTAGCATACAAAGAAAATGCCTATAGAATGTTTTATAGATGGCACCTTCCTCCTTCGAGATTACCGAAGATGTACCCCAATATGAGTCCAAATTGCTGGAAATGCAAAAAAAAAGAGGGTACTTTTTTCCATATGTGGTGG
>NW_020769337.1:3607457-3719111 GCF_900518735.1 Pseudonaja textilis | reverse complement strand
TTTACAATTTCATATTATCTTTTCACATCCCAGTATTAGTGAGCATTAACCAAGCTGAGCCATTTTTTAGTAAAACCATATAAAATGGTGTTCCCCCCCTCCAAATTTTCAACTTCTTCTATTCCTGGGGAAAAAGAATGGAATCTTTGTTCTGTGAGTTTAGCAGGAATGTCCTGGTTATTTCTTTCTTGCAGTTTCTCACTTGGATAAGAAATTTTTCTTAAGCAAAGGTTTGGCTTTAACTATACAAGTATCTATTGTGCTATATGTACTGTTCCAATATTTGAGGGGCTGTCACAAAAAAAGAGGGGGGGTCAACTTATTTTCCAAAGCACCAGAAGGGAAGATAAGAAATTAATCAAGGAGACAAGCAACCTAGAACAAAAGTGAGAACAATTAACCAGTGGAATGGTTTGTCTTCAGGAGTTGGAAGTTTTAAAGAAGAGATTGGATGGCATGGACTTGTCTGGAATGGTATAGGGCAGCTGTTGCCACTGGTGGTCTGCAAGAAAATTTTGGTGGGCTACAGAGAAATGTCACCCCGGAGCACCCCTCCAAAGTAATTAATCCAGTCTGCACAGAAACATAAGGTTGTGCCGCCCACATGGCCCGCGGGAACCATCCCTGTCCACTCACTCCTTATCCAGTAAACTTGCCTGCTAACTTGCTATTTTTCCCTTTTTTTCCAACCATCAGCTATTCTACTGTGCTGGGAGATTTAGAGTAGCTAGAAAGCAGGAAATTGCTGCCTTTCTTGCTTTCTAGCTAGTCTTTATATCTTCGGCTCTGCTTTTAAGCATAGCCGAACCTCTCTTAGGACTGAAGGTTCTATTATTCAGTGCAGACTCATGGCAAGCAAATTTTATGTGACATACTCAAGTAGCCGATGGCAGATAGATAGAATGATTATGTAAACAACTCAATCTTCCTGCCTGCTTTGCCTGATTTTGGGTAAAAGTTGCTAATTTTTATAAAAATTCAATATTTCTATAAATATTTATAATATTTACATACAAGCCATGCCCAGCCGGTCACATGACCACTAAGCTACACCCACAAATTAGACCACACCCACAGAACCAGTTAGTCATCCCTTGGATTTAAAATTATGAGTTTGGTGGTCCCTGAGGTCCAAAAGATTGGTGACCCCTGGTATAGGGTCTTCTTGAACAGGAGGTTGGAGTAGAAGACCTCCAAAATCCCTTCCAACTCTATTATATTGTTATGTTTGAGAGAGTTCCAAAACTGAGGACTAGACAAGAAATAAATAAAAATATCCCAGGATTTTGAAAAACAAATTCCTTACTATTGTCCAAAAAAAATATTCCTTACTATTGTCCATGGTTGCGTCCATGTAGTCATCAGCTAGAGCAAAGGGAATTTTATAGAAAGGAAGATGACACTGACAATGAGGGACCAAATCTATTACTAAAGAGACAAAGGGGAAGCACACCTTAAGTCCAAAACAAGAAAAAGTCATGAAGAAAAGAAAAGGCTTAATTCATATGACTATCATATGAGTAGGATACAGTCAGACTTGTAATATTCTGTTATTATAGCCAATATTAATAAAAGTAGTTTTAGCCTTTGAATGAAGTTGATTTCTTTGTTTAGTCTACATTGTGGGATTGACCAAAATCTTGCAACCTTTTTGTAGTTTCTTCTATGCATAATTGGTTAAATTTGCACAGTTTGGAGTCAGCTAATTTTTATTTAGACAAAATTATGGCTAACTTTGGAGCATAGTGGAGTTTTTTTTTTAAATTAAGATTCATACCCAAAGTTTCCAAGAAACTTAATAGAGATGAGTTTGACTCATATGAGTTATGTCCTTTTTAAAATAATCTCCTGAATAATAAGATATATTAAGTCCCTGAAAATATAAAAAAAACTTCCAATCCACCCATCCACTTCTCTTTCTCACTACCTTTTTTGACTCCACAGAAGGATAATTTTATAACACTTTCTTTGAAAATAGTTGAAAAATCATAGGTAATAAATATATCTCTCACTTCATGTGGCAGGGTATCTTTCTTCCTTCCAAATATATTGTTCCCAGTTTACTTATTACCTACTGCTGGGACCTGTCTGTTAAAGAGAAATATTGCTCAAGAAACTACTCTTCATTTAAACAAATGCTATTAAACTTGAGTGAGAAGACACTAAGGAGCTTCTAAAATACTTTCTATGACTGCACTAAATCAAAGCTAATGGCTTCAGATAAAGAAACTGAAGAGCTGGTATTCTGTACTTTGTCAGTATTAATATTTTAAGTAAGAATTCCTCAGTAACTTCTCTCCTCAGGATACTTCTCTTTCCCTAAAAAAAATTCCAGGAATCCATTGTAGGAAATCAGAAGATCCAGAGTTTCTGGGTCTACTTGATTCTGAATTATTGGGTATCATCTGGAGGGTCATGCCCAAGAAAATCCTGATCAATCTGAAAGGATTCAAAGGAAAGCAATTTTCTGGAAAACAAGAGATGAGTCAACCTTGAACCAGTCAGGATCGGACTTTTTCAGTGAGCAGAATTTGCCTGAGGCAAAATTCTAACCACTGCACCACCACAGCTCTTAATAATTCTTAATAATTCTGCCAATCTAAGGCAGGTATGCCAAAATCAAGGCTCGGGGGTCCTTAGATATGGGCCACAGGGCCACTCTGGAAACAATGAAGGACTAGTCCACGGTGTCTTTGCCAGAGAAAATGGAGTTTTGAGGGCCATGTGAGTTTTTGTTGGCAGAGAGTTGCAGGAGGCCATCACAGCAGAAAATGGAGCTTGGGAGCCTGTTTTCTCTGGCACAGTGCTTGAACCACCACAGGCATCCCTAACAGGACCATGTTGAGCTGGCCATGTCCCCCTTGGCCATGTCCCCTGCCCCCCCACCCCCAGTCAAATACAACCATGAGGCAACCCTCAATGAAATAAGTTTGACACTTCTAATCTAACAGGAACTGGTCATGGCTAGTGTAGTGAAGAGAAGGACCAGGGGAGGCCTGGTAGCAGCCTTCCAATATTTGAGGGGCTGCCATAGAGAGGAGGGGGTCAAGCTATTTTCTAAAGCACCTATAGTCCAGACAAGGAATAAAGGATGGAAACTGATCAAGGAGAGATTCATCCTGGAAATAAGGAGAAACTTTCAGACAATGAGAATAATCAACCAATGGAACAGAAGATTCCTTTGGAAGTTGTGGGAGCGCCATCACTTGAGACTTTCAAGAAGAGATTGGACTGCCATTTGACAGAAATGGTATAGGGTCTCCTGCTTGGGTGGGGGGTTGGACTAGATGAGCTACAAGGTCCCTTCCAACTCTGATTATCTGTTAAGGTATCAAATCCCATTATCATTTCTATCCAGCTTACTCCTCATCAACAAAAAAAATATCAACCAAAATTCAATTTTTTTTTGTCCACAATCTAAATTGCTATAGAAATATCTGGGCTCTCTTCAAACATCAAAATAAGATGCAGTCTAAAAGGCAGAAATCTGGGCCTTTTTAATATCATGTTTAGTTGGTGAAATGGAAGGCCATCAGAGTTGGGATGAAAAAAATCCAAACATCATTTGACAGCAGCAAAGATACAGAAACCCCCAAGCTGTTTTTTTTTCTTTTTAGCCCAATTGAAAAGTTATTTGAAGGAAGGAGAAAAAGATCACAGCCTAGCCTATAGATCATGCAAGGACTATAATAAAAGTTGCACTAGCAGTGCAGTCTAACAGAGAATGTCCGATCAGATCAACAATATAAATATTATATTGCTTAAATTCTACTGGGAAGCCTTGGATTTTGGAACAGGACTTTTCCTATTCTACTAGGATGATCCTCAATGGGACAGATGCTTTTAATTCAAAATTCAAGCATATGTTGTTTTTCAACAGCAGCATTTCCCATGATTCCAGGGACAATGATATCACTGACATTTCAAAAGCAATTCTTAGCTCATTTCAGATTTCACATTGCAGCTTGAAAAAATTATACATGGGGATAGCAACGAGTTTGAAACTAAAACGTACAGCAGTTAAAATAAATTCTGCTCAACCCCTTAACTCTGAGAAGGAAATATATACATATATATATGAGTCTTACTCTGTCAACAGATTGTGAATGGTGCACTGTTGACTGTTGAATAAATGCTCTGGAACATCTGGATGGCATCTCATATCTGGGCCTAAATTTTAATGGATACTTTGCAAGCAGCTAATTCCAGTGTGGGTTATGTCACGTGAATTCATTTCCTACAGAGTAGCAAAGAAACTATCAGAAATAGCATGAGCCGCTTTCAGGAAAGCATTGGCATTTGACAACATCATATCATCTGACAGTAACAATGCCAGGTTTTTTTAGTGCAAAGCCAAGAGACACCCTGGTGATGAGCAGAAACAGGGTGAGACATCAGCGAGGCTCCAGCGATATCAGATGACAGCACGGAAGACCAAAGGATTCCATTTCAACCCCAGGTGAAACAAAGCCGCTCAGAAAACCTGAGAGCTTATTATTTCGAATCCTGTGTAAATCACTCAAGCATTTCACCCATGTACTAATCTTCACTTCCCATGTGCAACTGAATTGGGTAAAAGAAAATCAGTGAAGTAGATTGATCATGGGGATAGGTGCTAATCTGCAGTGTGGACTCGAGATAAGGGGATTGGCTATGAGTAAGTTATTGTCCTCTGCAGCAACAGTAATTTCTGCTTTCTTGCCATTGAGACACTATTTGATGCCGCTCAGGCAGAAATATTAGCTCCTCACTTCGAAGGAGCTTTTGCAATCCGTTCTTTAGTTGCCAGTGATCCCTGGAGCGCTGAAGTGTTCGTGCCTGAAAGTCCTGTACAGATTTGTGTTGTGAAAAGAAGCGAGGCAGTACAGCAGAGAATATTAACACCTACCCATCCACATTCACATGGCTTAAAGGAGACCTACATTAAGCCTCCATTTACTGCACTCCAGGTCCACCATGACAACACAATCAGTCTCCATCAGTCTGGCTTCTGCAAACTGGCTGTTCCATTTTTTTCTCTTCTTTCTGGGCTTCTTCCTGCATGTTAGGTTCCTGCACTCGGTCTGAGGACCTGCTCCAGACAGGCTGAGCTCTGGGCCTTCTGAACCTCTGGTGCTTTTTGCAGGAAAAAATGAGAGTTTGCTACAGGAGGCTAGGATGTTGTGCAACTCAGCAAAATTGATAGGTTTCAAAGAAACTTTCCATTCCCTTATAGTTAAGGATGAAAGAGTGAGGGGGTGAGGAAAAAAAATCCTGCTTTTGTGGTGGAATGTAATCCAGATTCCCAAGATGAAGGGACTGTATTTCAATGTAGCAAGAGACTGCACAGTTTAGATAGTTTGTGTGGAAGATAAAGGGTGAAGACAGCTCCTCCCTATTAGTTCCCAAAGAACAGTGGTACCTTGGTTCTGTTTGTTTGACAGCTGCAACTGCTTTGAAACTCATCAAGTTTTGATGGTACTCAATACATTTTGATGTGAATATTTTGTCCCGATACTCATCATTTGTTTGATATTCAACACACAAGACAGAATATGTCAGTGTCGGTTGCCTTGAGATTCACTGCATTATTCCTTATGGGAAAAATTGGGGGTGGGGGGAACTTGGCATTTTTGGTACCCATCACACCTCCCAGAACCAATTAATGATGAGTACTGAGGTACCACTGTACTTGTTTTATGATGCAAGTAGTTTGCATTAGTTTGGCAAGATTTCTGTCTTTTGGTGAGGAACAATATATACTTATAAGTAACTCTACATGTTGTTCTTGGAGTCTGACAGCCCCTGTGTTTAGGAATAGAATGGGGCTCAATTAATTTTGTTGAATGTGGCATGTGTCTGTGCATGCTTTAGGCACAGTATTGTAATTCCAGAGCAAATAAGAGGGGAGAGTTTTAGAGAAAGCAAGATGGAACTGGTGGTTCAGATCAGATTAAATAACACTTCTGCAAACATGGGCCAAATGAACTGAATTCATTTCCAGAAAATGTAATGTGAACTTGAAACCCACTGACATGTTTTTGATCAGAAGCTACAAGTTACTTGGAAGGGGCTTGAAGTCATGAACATTTTCAAGAGGCAACTGGACTTTCTGGTTTTTCTTTGAACATGTTTCACTTCTCATCCATGAAGCTTTTTCGGCGCTGACTGGATGGTGGGGGAAGGGAAAGATCTATGCTTCTTGCAGACAGCTGGTCATTTGCATTGTTTAAGTATGTCATTAAGGTCACCTAGAGCTTTATCTATATCATCAGGGTCACCTGAGTGGTGCAAACGGGTGTGGAGCCTTCTTGGAACTGTTGAAAGGACTGTGTTGCAGATTGGAGATAAATGATATGCTATCCCCCTCCCCTGTTGAGGGAGGGCTGTTCAATTTTGACATAGATGGCCTCCTTAAGATGTTGGTAGATCTCCAATCTGCAACACTGTCCTTTCATACCTGAGTACGGAACATATCAGAAATCATTCCTATCCAAATGGAAAGTCAACCAGTTTCCACAATATGATCATAAGCATATATCTATCATTTTCAAGAAAAAGATCAGGGGACACTTTGAAGACCTAAAGCTCATTGAGGGGAAATCAAAAGAAGTTTAGAATGAAATCAAAGTATAAAATGTGGATGTGCAAGAGACTGCCAAAGACCCAGAAACAGAAGAAAGCAAGCTGGATGTCAGAAAAAGAACAGAAGGCAAATCATGGCCAAAAAAGACGGTTTCAAGAAAGAATTTAACAAAGAATTTTAGAGAGCTGTAATAAGAAACAAGAAACAATATTATAGTGATATCTATAAAGGCACTGAAACTGGAAACAGACATTGAAAAACAATTGAAAAGTCTTCCAAAAGATTTCTGAACTCAGGAAGATGTTTCAACCTCCAATTGCATGTTATTTTATTTATTTATTTGAAAGATTTATATGGCTGCTTATGTTAAGCAGTTCTGGGTAACTCAGCAAACTGAGATGCTAAAACATGCCAATGTACATATAGGAACTGAGTCTAACAAACAAAAATGGAAGGCGTATACTAAAATATTATACAGCAAAGATATCAACCCTGATAATATCTTAGAAATGATTTTCGCATACTAAAAGATGAAAATATTTTCAGTACTTTAGTCATTACCTGTTCCAAAATTATAAGGAGGCTATAGGAATTGATAGAGTATCTACAGGGATATCAACAGAGTAGGAATCTCACACCCTCCCTTATTCATTCAACCTACATGCTGAATGTACTATATATAGAGGGAAGCTCCACTGAAAGTTGATGAACATTCTCTTAAAACTGGAAGAAGGAACATTAATAACCTGTACTAAACTGATGACACTATTCTGATAGTCGAAAATGCAAGCGATCTGAAGGGTCCAGTAATGAAAGTCAAGAAGCACAATAACGATTAGCTATAATGAAGACCAAACCCACAATGAGAGACACAGCAACAAGCATTAGAATTCACAATGAAGGAATTGAAGCTGTGGATACCTTCTGCCTTTTAGGATTAACGATTAATGGTAAAGGTGCCAACAATCAATAACTATACAATAAACTAGGACTTGGTAGAATAGCAATGAAGGCATTGGTAAAGATTTTCAAACGCTGTGATGTACACTTACAAAGACCAGATTGTGCAGGCAATGGCTTTGCCTGTAAAGCTGCATCAAAGGGAAGGAGCAGAATAGGAAAAGCATTAACATGTTTGAATTTTAGTATTGGTATTGAAAACTGTGGACAATCAAGAAAATAAATGAATGGATCATATAATGAATCATTCCAGAGATATCCCTTGAGACACAAATAACTACACTGTTTCCCTGAAAATACGACCTACCCTGAAAGTAAGTCCTAGCTTGATTTTTACATGTGCGCCCAATATAAGCCCTACCCCCAACAATAAGCCCTAATTAAGATCCCACCCACTCCAGAGTGCATGAGTAAAAATTAAGCTAGGGTGGGGATAGGGGTGGAGCATTGGCAGGATTCAAAAAAAATTTACTACCCGTTCTGTGGACGTGGCTTATTTGGTGGGCATGGCTTGGTGGTCATGTGACTGGGTGGGTATGGCCAACTCAATGTCACTCATGTCAAGGGGTGCCTTGCCTGGTCCCTTCCCTCCCAGCCATTCCTTTTCACACCCTGCCTCAACATGTCTATAGTTCTATAAAAATGTTGTTCACCTTTTCATCTACATACTATAGATTTACTTTCATGAACCACTGAAAGGAGAAAATGGCTCACATGCTTTGCCCAAGGCAACAGGCATTTAAGGGGATGCCAGAAAGAAGGGGGGACAATGTATTTTCCAAAGCACCAGAAGGCAAACAAGAAGCAATGGATGGAAACTGAACGATGAGAGAAGCAACCTAAAACTAAGGAGAAACTTCCTGAGAATGAGAAGAATTAACCAGTGGAACTGCTTGTCTCCAGAAGTTCTGGGTGCTCAATCACTGGAAGTTTTTAAGAAAAGATTGGATAGCCGTTTGTCTGAACCTCTGATATAGGGTTTCCTCCCTAAGCAGGAAGCTGGGCTAGAAGACCTCCCACTCATTCCCTTCCAACTCATTCTATTCTATTCTATTGTCTGTCTGACTGACTGTATGTCTGTCTGTCTGTCTGTTTAAAGCTTTTTTTGTTCTATTTCATGTTTCAGCTGTGAGAGGGGATGTATACCCAAGAAATATTTCATTCCATTCTGATCTAAAAACTCAGAAGCTATGTCTCCAGCTCACAAGAAATGGCAAGCCAGGAATCATATCGTCTAAAGAGAACTTCACCCACTTCAAACCAACCCTTTTCAGGAACATTTTTTTTTAAAGCTCCCATAGTATTCCAATAACATGGAATATGGATCCATATTGTTATTCCTTATGCTTTCCTTTCTGATGTAAAGAAATTGAAACATTTTTTTTTCTTAGACACTAATATGCTTACACAAAAATAGAGAAAGTATGGTCCTTGGTGCTCTCTAAGCTTGTTTTCTTGCAGACATTTTGTTACCAAGTAGGTAACATCATCAATTGTCTTGAGCAAACCCCACTTCCTTCCCACACTAATAATGTTACTTAGTTAGGTAATGCAGGAAAACAACCAGGCCAGACAGCATCAAGGACCTCACAATTCAACCCTGAACTGTCAATATTCTCTTTTATTAATGGAGAAAGTATTCAGTTATCCTTGGCTGATAAGTGTTCATCCTGGTTAGCACTTGAAAAGAATACCAGAAAACCCACAGCTGTAGAATAGACAGCAAGTCAACCAAACATCTCGGAAGAAGATAATAAACTATTTAGATACTGTTGCTAAGAAAACTACATGGAATCATAGCTAAAGTAAGTAGGAGTTGAACTCTAATTAACAGACATATGTTAGAGAAGATGGAGATATTTTTTTTTAGGCCTACACTCCCAGAGTACCTTGTGAAATGCAAGGAGTAGCTCTTTGGAAATAGAGATGGGGTATTGAGAACATGAGCAGATGGTGTTTTTCTCTCACTGCTAAACATTCGACATGCATTGCGTAGGTTTACAATATCATCTCTGATCTGCGACTTGGCTCAAAAACATCACTGAAAATAAGCACGAAAGGCAAATGGTGCTGCAACATGAGGAAACAGAAAGAGCGAGAAGGAATAAAAACAAATATTCATGCCACTAGGTTCACACTTTTAGGTGGATTTTCACATGCAGCTATGTATCACTTAAATTATTTGGTGAATTGCAGCTGAATGTGTAAAATTACCTTAACTGAAAAGTGTTGTGTAGGTAGTGATGGGAAACCACAGGAAGGTCACTTTGAAATGTTAGGACTCTTCCTTTCAGTACAGTAACTGTGACAGCAAAGTTTTGGGAAGTTAATTCTGTCAACCTCACAACAGTTTTTATTTATTTATCTTACAGGCCTAAAACATAGGACATGAAATAACAGAGTTGGAAGGGATCTTGGAGTCCAATCTTCTATCCAATCACCTGCTCCGGCAGAGACCCTACATCATTTCAGACAAATGGATGTTCAGTCTCTTTTTTAAAGTCTCCAGTGATGGAGCATGCACAACTTCTGAAGACAAACTATTCCATTGGTTAATTAGGGCATTTTTCCTTAGTGCTTCTCTCCTTGGTTAGTTTCCAATCGTTGTTTTTTTGTCTTGCCTTTTGGTGCTTTGGAAAATAGTTGATCCCCCTTCATCTTTAATAGGAGTTCCTCAACTATTGGAACAGTGCTACCACGTGCCCCCTAGTCTTTCCTTTAATTAGAATAGACATTCCCAATTCCTACACATATTCTTTATATATTTTAGCTTCCAGCCCCATAATCTTCAATGTTTTAATAGTTTATAATTTTATAAAGACCCTAACATATGCTTTAGGTTAAAGAAACAAGAAACATGCTGGATTGGTTAAGTTCGCCCAAGTATAGTGTACAGATTTAGGATCATATATTAAAAAGGATCCAGAAAATCCAGAATAAGTCCAATGACAACAAGATATCAGAAACTCTTCTATGGAAGAGATTGAAGGATCTGGGCACACTTGTCTTGAGAAGAGAGGACAAAGCAGGGAAAAGATAACAGTAATTGAAAGGAAGTTGAAGAATAGAAGTTTAAGACCAGTTCCTTATCAATGCTGGACCTGAAATGATGAATATAAGATACAGGAAGGCAGACTCAAACTGAATATCATTTCTCTCTCGAGACCGCCTACCAAAATCCTAAAAGTGAAATGGTTTCAACAATTTCAACAAATTGATAAGCTTTCTCAATTTAAACTTGGGTAAATTTTATGGTCTGTGTAAATGAATACAGTTTAGTGGGTTATGCAAATCCAGCCCGTTACATTTAGGATTTGATGTTTTGGGTTGACCCAATCAATGGGTGGAATTGGTAACCAAATGAAATATAGTGCAGGCTCCTGTAAGTCCTGTAAGTGCAAACAGCACCATATGTTTTGATGGTGAAAAAGATATTTTCTCACTGAAATTGGTAATAACAGACAGAGGTGGTATTCAGCAGGTTCTGACTAGTTCTGCAGAACCAATAGTGGATTTTTTTTAATAAAGAATTTTTATTTTTAAAAACAAACATACACGTACAAAACATAAAAACATAAAACCATCTTCCATTATACATACATACAGTGTGTCAGTTGGTTACAAATCTTTTGTGCTATCCTTTTGTAGTCATTTAACTCACAATTTATGTCAGTTTTCACATTGTCGAACTAACATGTGCTTATATATTTATCAGTTATTAATTATCCATGACTAAACTATTTATTCCATCATTTATATGAGATGTTCCAAGTTTTGTCTTAAAATTTATGTTATACTTTCAACCAGTGATTATATATGTCTACATTATGTTTTATATCAATCTATTAAATTTCTATCACAAAACTATCTATTACATTACCATGCCTTTTTATCCAACCATTGATAAAACAAATCCCATATCATATAAAATTGTTTATCTTCTTGTTCTCTAATTTCAAATGGCAATTTACTCATTTCAGCACAGTCCATAATTTTCTTAATAACTTCCTCCTGCATAGGTATTTTATCATTTTTCCAGTTCTTAGTAAATACAATCCTAGCCGCTGTTAATACATTCACAATCAAATATTTCAACTCTTTGTTGTATATTTCCAGTATTATCCCCAATAAAAAGATCTCTGGTTTAAAGTCTATATGTTGTTTTATCATTTTTTCCAACCATGTGTGAATTTTAGTCCAATATTTCTTTGCGTCCAAACATGTCCACCACATATGGTAATATGAACCAGGTATCTGCTGACATTTCCAACATTTGTCCGATTTGTTCTTAAACATTCTTACAATTCTCGTCGGGGATAGATGCCACCTGTAAAACATCTTATACAGATTTTCTTTATATGCAGTCAACATTGTCATGTTATAATTTTGAGACCACAATTTTTGCCATTTTTCTAAATCAATCCCATATCTAAAAAATTTTCCCCCAAGTAATCATCATTTCTTTAACTTGTTCCTCCTCCAGTTTAAATTCTAATAAGTGTCCATAAAGTTTTTTAATTACCTTTTCATCAGTACCCATCTAAATTTTGATTAATATGGATAAAGTTATTTAAGTATCTTTTTAGTCTTTCTGCCAAGATTGAAGCAAAGATTTTATAGTCTGAATTTAATAAGGATATAGGTCTGTAATTTTTAACTTGCTGCAGGTCTGTATCCTCCTTCAGTATAAGTGTAATGTATGCTTCAGTCCATGTTTTGGGTATTTTTTTCTTTAACATAACTTCATTCATAACTTCTAATAGGTGAAGATTCAGTATTTCCTGAAAAGTCTTGTAAAATTCCCCTGGTAAGCTATCTGGACCTGGTGCTTTTCCAACATTCTGTTTTTTTAAAGCTTCTATTAATTCCATCATTGTTACATTCCCTTCTAGCATTGTTTCAATATCTTTAGGCATCTGAGGTAAATTCACTTTCTGTAAATATTGCTTAACTTTTTCTTCTTGAATATTCTCTTGAAAATACAATTTCCCATAGTAATCTTGTATAATTTTTTTCTTCTCCTCATTTCCATAGCATGTATGTCCTTCATTTATTAGTTGGCTAATCCTTCTTGATTCTCTCTCCTTTCTCAATTTGTAGGCTAGTCATCTACCTGGTTTATTTGCATCTTCAAAGTAATTCTGTTTAGCGTTTTTAATTTTTTGAGCTAGTTCTTCTTTTTCCATTAGTCCCATTTTATGTTTAATTATATCCATTTTATTTTTAATATCTTTTTTTGTGGGGACTTCTGTAAATCTTTTTCCAATTTTTTATAATCATCCTCTAATATTTTGAAAGTCTTTTTCTGTTTTATATTCCTTTTCTTTGTATAATCTATTATCAAGCCTGTTGTGTAGGCCTTCATCGTGTCCCAGAGATTCTGTAAAGATGTACCCTCTTTTCTATTTTCTTTAAAGAAAAAAGCAAGTTCTTTCTCTATTTTCTGTTTAAAGTGTTTTTCTTTTAATATCATATTATTTAAGGTCCATCTGGATCCCCTCTTGTACCCTTTCCAAGTAACTGTCATTGGGTTATGATCTGCCCAGGTGCTTGTTTCTATTTCGATCTCTCATATATTAGCCAGTAGTTCTGCTGACATCCATATGATGTCTATTCTAGACCATGAAGCATGTCTGTTTGAATAAAAAGTGTATTGCTTTGTCTCCACATTTCTCTCTCTCCAAGCATCTTTTAAGTTGAATTCTTCTGTTATTTGAAAGAAGGATTTTAGTAACATCTTTCTAGCTTTCTTAGTTGATTTCTGCATTTTGTAATCCAACTGATCATTAACTATTCCATTAAGATCTCCCTTCATACAAATATTAACATAGTCCAATTCAATTATTTTCATATGTAATTTCCTGTAAAATTCTTCTTGATTATTATTCGGGGCATACATTGCAATTAAAAGTGTTTTAACATTATTGTCCATTAATTCCACCATCAAAATCCTTCCATCGTCATCTGTATAAATTAATTCTGCCGAAATTGTATCTTTAATATATAAAACCACACCTCTTTTTTTAGATTGTGCTAGCGATGTAAATAATTTCCCTAATTTTTTTGTTTAAGTATATATTCATGTTGTTTTTTAATATGTACTTCTTGTAAGCAAATTATATCATATTTTAATTTCTCTAATTTATGAAATACTTTCCTTCTCTTAGTAGCCAAATTAAGTCCATTTATGTTAATCGTAATCAATTTTCTTTCATCCATGTTAAGCTTTGTGAGGGGTTTTTATTGCTCTAGTAGCTCTTAATTCTCATTCTCTGGGTACACCACCTACTGCTCCTTCTTCTTTCTCTTTTTCAATTACTGTTATACACTCCTCTTGGAATTCAATTAGTAACTCTTCCTTTCCAGCTTCTTCTTCCTTTCCTCTAAAATATTCTAAGTAGAATAGCTCAGCTTTTTCAACTGTGTCAGTTCTGTGTCTTTGTTCCTGCCAGGTGAACAGGAGGCCTTCTGGCATCAGCCATCTGTAATTTACTCCTCTTTTAAGTAACTCTTTAGTCAAAAATAAATATTCTCTTCTCATCTCTCTTACTCTTCTTGGTACCTGTTTCAGCACCACAATTTCTTTATCTTTGTACTTTAAGGTTTTCTCTCTTGCCACCAGTAGTATCTGTGTCTTAATAATCTTTTTAGTGAATCTGATATGAACTTCTCTTGGTAGTCTGTTTCTCATTGCATATCTTGGATATACAGGGAACACTTCATCCATCCTATCCATCATCTTCTCTTTGGATATCTCTAGTGCTTCTGCCAGTATTTCTGTTATTATTTCAGCAAGATTTTCACCTTTTCCTTCTTCTACATTTTGAAATCTTAGGTAGAATTCTGATCTGTCAATTTCCCATCCTAATGGTTCACATCTGCACTTCTCAATATCACTCAATTGAGTGTCAATATCTCCAATTTTCTTATCCCTTTGTATATCTTCTTCAGTTTTTTTTAATTCTGTCCTCATATTTCATCATCATCTGTTGAATGTTCTCTACTTTCTCATCTGTGTTTTCAGTTCTTTGCTCAATATTCTCAGCTCTTTGCTCAATATTCTCTATTCTCTTTTCAATCTTCTGGATTCCTTGCATAATCATCTGTAATGTCACTTCCTTCTCTTTCTCCTGTTGTAAAATTGTCTGTATTGACCGTTGTCCTCCAGATGGTGAAGAGGCTATTGGTGTTGAGGAAGTTGGTGTTGTTATCTTTCTGCTCATCTTGTGCTTACCTGTAGAGAGGGAGAGAGAGAAAAGAAAAACGAAAAAAAAAAGAAAAAGAGGGGGGAAAAAGGAGTACAGACAGGCAGTTGCCGCTCCAAAAAAGAAAAGGGGAAAAAGAAAAATCTTCAGGCACTTATGTACCTTAATCCAATTATTTCTCTTAATAAAGAGAGAAAAGAAAGAAGATAAAAAAAGTAAAATAATTACATTCTAGTTTCTGGAATAGAAGGTTAAAACCCAAAGATAAAAATCCAAATGGAGTGGGGGAGTAGAAAAGGAGATGGAAAATAATCTAGAGTTAAACCAGCTGCTATCACTAAGTAGCCAAGGCTCTTTGATAAATCCAACTCAATGTTTCTAGTTCCAGTATTTTCAAGGTCACTTCAATCCTCTTTCTTTCAACTTCAGCTTGAAGCTCTAATTATTTGGTTTCACAAATGAGCACCTGTATAAACAATCCAGTGCAAAGTTCAGAGTCCTTGAATATAAACAAACTGAGAAAGAAAGAAACAAAATGTCCAAGCCTCTAAATGACAGCACTACTTTTTTCCCCTTCGCTTTCACTCCCCCCTCTTGTATCTATTACCAGGAAAAAAAAGAGAAGATGGAATCCTTCCATAAAAAAAAAAAATACAACTCAAATCCAAAAGAAGAGTCTTAATCAAAACAGACTTTAAAAAAAATAAATAAAATAAATAAAAACAAAAACAAGGACGGAAATATAAAGGAAACCAGTCCAGTTTAGAATTCAGTAGCTTTACCAAATTCAAAGTTCCAATAAAAAGAGAAAAAGAAAAAAATCTTTCATTTTAAATAGTTTAATTTCACCGCTTAAACTCTTTCCTCTTCACTTTTAATTGTACTTTAAATCTTTCAGGATGTTCTCTTCAAGTAATAATAAATAAAAGTTCATCTCACCAAGATGACACACTTTCCTTCAATCGATCGACAGGATGTGCCCTAGTCATTCACCATCTCTACGGAATGATTTAGGTCCATCAGGATTGTCCATCAGTGAAGATATTGACAGCGATCTTGGAGAATCAAGATCACGCGTCATACCGCCATGTCAACAGCTCCCCACCCCCACCCCCAGTAGAGGAAATTTAGAGTAGTTCGGAGAACCGGCAAATACCACCTCTGACTGGAGATTTTACAGTATCCTTCCTCTGCCACACCCACCAAGCTACACCCACAAAACTGATAGTAAAAATTTTTTGAATTCCACCACTGATAACAGAGAATAAAGCACAATCTCACAATCTCTTTAAAGGTTTCACTTTATAGATGGTAAAAAATAAATGTGATAAATGGAGAAACGTGTGTGTGTGTGTGTGTGTGTGTGTGTGTGTGTGTGTGTGTCTGTACCGATAGTCCTGAGTCACCATTTGCCTCATTGCTTTAACAATGTACACTTGTGTTAAAGGCAAAGCAGGGAACAAATACCTTTTCACTCCTAACAATTTATAGCCACATACAAGAAAGGGAGAGACAGAGACAGAAAGAGAGAGAGAGAGAGAGACAGATAGAGACAGACACAGAGAGAGAGAGAGAGGCAGAGAGAGACAGAGACAGAAACAGAGAGACACGCAGAAATAGAGACAGAGAGAGAAGCTGCAGTATATCAGTTCTCAGCATGTATCATTGTAATAAAAAATATCCCTGAACTTTTCATTTTTCACCAACTTCTCAAAGGTACCAATTATAATGAAATGTCACTGTTAAGCTGCCTTTTACTGAGAATATTTTTAATACATTCCTTGCAAATCCATAAATATCTTTACTTCAAAGTCTATTTCATGTGAATGGAGACTAAAAGTAGAAGAGGTGAGAAAAAATCATGATAAATACACATTTTTATTCCCTTTATATTGGGTGCTGCCATTAGCTATTCGGCCATTAGAATGCTACTCCCAAAGTGACAGCCCATCGTCTGTAACAGCAAAGTCACTAAAGTGAAAACAGAGTTAATTTTCTTAAAGAGAGTCTTTCTTCTGAGTTTTTATTAAATTACCCCAATCTAGTTTACAGTAGAACTATGAGATCTAGCATGCAAAAATCTCAAAGATTCAGAAGAGTCTAACTCATTCCTGCCATGTCACAATAATCCAATTTTTGACAGATCCAATTTGATAGCCTTTCTTCACAGCCCGGAAATCCTCAGGGTTCATCCATTCAAATACTAACCAGCCCCGACCCTGCTTAGCTTAGGGGCCAAGCAAGGATAACCAGGCCTTTGCAAACTAAAAATAGCCAGCTATAGAAGGAGGTTGTGAACCATGTTAATTTCATATCATATCAATTTCATTTTCTACTTAAGTAAGTGGACATAAATCACAAGGAGTCATGTTAAGCAGAAGGATATTTCACCATTCTTATCTATGTATAAATTTTGACTGCCTACATCTTCGCTTTCATCCTAGTACCCTATTCTCTATTCTTTATTCCAGGTCTACCCACCACTCCCTCAAAAAAAAAATCAAAGCTCTTGGGAATTACCCTGAAAGTAAGTCCTAGCTTGATTTTTACATGCGTGCTCAATATAAGCCCTGCCCCCAAAATAGGCCCTAAAATCCCACCCACTCCAGAGTGCATGGGTAAAAATTAAGCTAGGGTAGGGATGAGGGGTGGAGCTGTCCTACTATTTACTTTAGACAGTTGTAGCCAGGCCTTGTACACCCCAACCCCTGCCTCACCAGCCCATTTCTTCTATAGCTGGCAAGGCTAAAGGCTTCTGTAGCTGATAACAAAGCTCTGCTATTGGCTGCAGAGGCCTTCAGGAAAGCCTTTCTGGCTGCAGAAGTAGGAGTTCCTGAAGGCCTCTGCCAGCAAAAAGGAAGCCAGGAGTGACGCACGCAAGTGAGGTTAGTCAGTGGATGACTTCCCTCGAAAATAAGACCTGGTGCCTTTTTTGTGGCAAAAAAAGACAAGGTCTTATTTTTGGGAAAACACTGTAGGTAAGGCTTTTCTCTCAATTAAATCATAACAAGGTGCCCATACCAGTAATATGTTAAATACAATAAGGAAAGATGAGATTTGGGAAATATTTCTCATCTACACCAAACCTATCTGAGATATATATCCCTGTCTTTTGATCAAAAACCAATGACAGGAACTTTGGACTCACCCCAGGTATAGAATCAAACTCCTTGGGCTGTTGCAGAATCAGAGAGCATCACTTTCTCATTTATCTGGACTGCCAGTAATTGTGCTGACAGGAAAGAAGCCAGAGAATTGTGCCATGGTAGGCAATATATGTCAAGATCTGTTGTTTTCTTTTAGGCTTATGAAAACACTTGATTGACTCAAAAACTACCCAGACCTTTTAAAATGCTTTATGCCTGATGAATTCTAAACTGAACCTTTACAGCAGGCCATAACTTTTGAATAATAATCTTAATATTAACATTCCCAAAACAGCTTCTATTTAGAGCCTTTGAAGTTAAAGAAAAATGTGTTTGGCTAGCTGTATTAACTTGCTGAATTAAACTTCCTATATCCAGGAAGCATCTTGCTCTGGGAGAACATCTCTCACCCACCCCTGTGTAGTCATCACCTGCCTGAAAAATGAATGGGTAAAATGCAGTGTCCTGCCTTCTCAGGGTAAAGATTAACCCTCAGGTAAGCCACAGAAGTATGTCTAGATCAGTGCTGTGGCTCCCAATGATTTGTGTTAATAAATATAGTGGAACCTATTTCTCTGTAGAGACCTAAGGGATTGCGGTTTTAATCTTGGCTGTCAGTCAATCTGTCTCACTTCTATTATCTAAGATAAGAACCTGTCACTCGAGGGAAAAGTATCTGTGGCTTTTCTTCATGCTTCTGGAGACTACAGTTCAGCAGCATAAGTGAAGCTAGGGATTCCTTTGCCCTGCTTAGCTGGAAATTAGAATCAGAAATTCCCATGACCTTCCATTCTGAACCCCCTTCACCCTCTGGGTTTCTTCTGATCTCCCTACATTCCCCTCTGGTGAGGGGTGTGATTCAACCAGTGTAACAACCAGTTCAGTAAGCGCACGCTTTGCACTTGCACAGAGGGTTTGCTACTGACCTTCTACTGCAATCCTGCAATCTCCCTGCTGACGCACAGCAATCTGCTGTGCCACGTGAAACAGCTGAGCTTGAAAACCAGGAAATAAAGGTCAGAGTAGAGCTGGGGCAGGCAGACAGTTGATCATTGGAGTGAACCTGTTCACTCACAGATGATTCTTAGAGATACCAGTTTGCCTGAACCAGGCCAAACTGGTAGAATCCCACCCCGCCTCTGGTTCTTTTGATTTCAAAGAGCTGTTTGAGACATGGCTGGTTACATGAATAGATTGATCAAAGACCATGATTAGATGAGAGATCTATCTGACCGATTGCAAAGATAAATCAGGGTAACCTCCTCCCATGGAATGCCTAGAAGGAAAGATCATTACGACACATGACATGACATCATCAGGCTAATAACACCAATATTGTGCCACATATGTTTTGCACCATATTATCACAACACTACTGATGTGAATTTACTAAATCATGTATTTGTAAGGGCTCCAACAAATCCACCCCCATTCAAATCATGAGTCTCTAGTCACATCTCTCAGAGTAAAACAAATGTTTTATTAGGAGTGGTCATGTTGGCGTTAGTTGGATGCAGCCAACACTAAAATACACCATTCATTTCCCCCTTGACCCTGGTCTTCCCCCCACTCCCTGGATGTATATTCTCCAATGAGACACATCCATAGCCAAGAGTCATCAATCATGCTCTCCAGTAATACTCTTGGGCGCCGACAGCTTTGGGTTGCCAAGGCAATTATCTAAGGCATTTGAGGAATGAACAGCTTTTCCCCACTCCCTTTCTAATGGCAACTAAAATAACCAAAGGAGTATTTTTTTTAGTTGACAGTATTTTTATAGTGACTGTGATGACCCGGGGCATGACGCAAAAATAACAAAGTCACAAAAGTGGAATAAATTCCCTTTAATGCCTCCAACTTGGCCCCAATGTCCAATTATCCTTAGCTGGATAACAAACTCTTCAAAAAAAAAAAGTCTACGAAGGGCAGAAATGCAGTCCAAACCCTAAGTAAAGATAATGAGAAATATAAAAACAACACAAACCACACTGAAGTAATTCACACGGCAGGCCAGGATGATAAATTGCAGGCTTTCCAAGGATAATGCAGCACCCACAGTTGGGAGGACACCAAAAGCTCAGATAAGCCTCAAACAAGATAATGCATGCTTTGCTTCCAGCAAGGAGCCGTGTGCAAATGCCCCACTTATATCCTATTCTCCCAGCTGCAACTAATGAAAGGGATTGGGGCCTTCTTCTCTCCCATAAGCCACATTGCTCCCTTCTCTGTTCCTCCCTGCATGCCCTAGGATGAAGAGGGGATGGCCCTGGGTCTTTCTCTGAATGCTCAGCCAGACTGTGCCCTTCTCCCGTTTCTTCCACAGCCACACTCCCACTCCTGTCAACTGCTCAATCTCCCACTCAGAATCACACTCCAACAAGGGCATGACAGTGACATTGGGGCTTCCCAAATGTCTATTTCCTGTCCCTTTTTGCTCAAGCATATGAAGAACATTCAAACTAGGAGTTCTGAAGAAGAATGGTCATTTCTGAGCTAGATTTTAAGAGTAATAATGTGTGATTTCTACTCTAACACATGAATACAAAATAGAAACTATACCATATCATACCATGCAAAAAATAAAAATACAAATACAAATGTGGGTGAGTGTAAAGCCCCTCTAGTAGCTCATAATCTGGAAGGCAAGTTTCTCAAAGAATCAGAGTAGGAATAAGTTAGAGTTTGGAGGTCTTCTAATTCACCCCCCTGCTCAAGCAGGAAAGCCTACAGTATACTATTTCAGATAAGTGACTGTGTAGTCTCTTCTTAAAACCTCCTGTCATGCCCTTGTTGGAGTCTGATTCTGAGGAGGAGATTGAGCAGCTGACAGGGAGTGGGAGTGTGGCTCTGGTGGCTGTGGAAGAAACGGGGGAGGAGCAAGTCCGGCTGGGCATTCAGAGGAAGACCAGGGCCACCCCCTCTTCATCCAAGGCATGCAGGGAGGAACGGAGAAGGGAACAACGTGGCTTACGGGAGAGAAGACAGCCCTGATTCCTTTCATTAGTTGCAGCTGGGAGAACAGGATATAAGTGGGGTGTTTGCACATGGCTCCTTGCTGGAAGCAAAGCGTGCATTATCTTAGTCAAGCCTTATCTAGGTTTTGGCATCCTCCCACCTGTGAGTGCTGCGTTATCCTTTGAAAGTCTGCAATTTATCATCCTGGCCTGCCGTGTGAATTACTTCAGTGTGGTTTATGTTGGGTTTTTTTTTATTTCTCATTATCTTTACTTTGGGTTCAGACTACATTTCTATCCTTCGTAGACTGTTTTTTGAAGAGTTTGTTATCCAGCTGAGGATAATCGGACATTGGGAACAAGTTGGAGGCATTAAAGGAAATTTATTCTACTTTGGTGACTTTGTTATTTTTGTGTCACGCCCCGGGTCATCACCCACGATGAAGGCAAATTGCTCTTCTCTGAAGAAAGTCTCAACATCTTTTTTGTAGTAGTGTGACCAAAATTGGTTGCAATATTCCAGGTGTGGTCTTACGAGGGTAATCCCTTACTAGAGAAATGTATTGCACAAATAGGGGGCTAAGTTCCAGCCAGAATCTTGGTTATAGATACCTTGGTCCTTATTTGCCAGTAAGCAAGTTAAAGCAAGGCCTCCCTAGTTCCTTTAATTTTCTTTCTAACTGCTTAATGAGGAGCATGTGAATGCTTGTTTGAGGTCACAAAAATAGAGATGTCAAAATGTAGATCTGTTTTCTATCTGTAATATTTTGAAAAGCTCCTTCTTTAGTCCCTGGGGGTCACAGAAATCCATCATCTTGAGATTGGTTACAAAGGAAAGAGGTTGTGGCAGGAAAAGCTGAAACTGTATTAATTAGGGGTGCACAGTGTTTTCTTTTCATTTGCAAAAGAAAAAAGCCCTTCAAGATAAATAAAATTATATACTGCAACAAGCCACTTCTTAAATTGGCTGCATTCTTTCTGGTAATGAACTGGGAAGGTGACTCCATTATCTCAAACCCTCCCCCCCAACCCTTGTTACCCAGGGCATGGCACAAAGGCAACACAGCCAGAAAGTAAGTATGAATCCCTTTATTTGCTCTAACTTTGCCCCCAATGTCCTGGTTACTCTCTGGCCTGGAGACAAGCTCTCCTATGAACCTACAATAGCCTCTGGCTGTAGATACTCCAGTCCAAATGCTGTAAGCAGAATGACTGCAATCAATCACTCCAGCAGGGCAAGATAATAAGTCCAATAATTTCAGCAAGGCAGATAATCACACAGAAGCATGGCAATAATTCACACAAACAAAAGGAATGTCAGGAATGCAGGCCGACACTCACAACACTCGATGAATTCACCATTTGTTCCCAACAAACGCCCCTCCCAACTGCATCTCCTTTAAGCTCCTTCCCCATGTGTGCCTCGTGAAGGGAATCATAGCCCTTTCCTTCCTCATAAGCCACACAATACATTGCTCTTTCCTGTGTTCTTTCCTGTGTACCCTAGGATGAGGAGCGGGTGGGCCTTGGTCTTCATCTGAACCCCATCTCCCTTGTTCCACCTCTTGTCTGCTCTGCCCAGCCTGACTTTGCCCTTTCCTAGTTTCCTCCACAGCCAAAGGAGTCTCTCTTCTGCTCCCTGTCAGCTGTTTGTCTTCCCCCTCAAATTCAGACTCCAACGGGGGCATGACATCCATGCTGCTTCAAGCAGTTGCATTCAGGTGCCAGTTTCCTGCATCCCAGGCCACCATTTTTAAGAAGCGTATCCAAAGGGTTGCCCAGTCATAATATTTACAATTTTGAGACATTTTATCCTAAATATTTGGACACTTAGCTGTGTGAAATGATGCTAGTGTGCTTTCCCATGGAATTGAACAATAAGAACTGGAGTTTTAGCCTCAATGCAGTTGCAATCTTTCTTGGATAGACTGAGCAAGCATCTTGCTTATTAGTGTGCCTCATCAGATTGTTTTCAAACTAAAATGAGAAGAGGCATCAAGCAGTGAGCTTTGCCTGCAGCTCCTTGAAACCGGGGCGGTAAAATTGATAATAAAAAACTGTGTCAAGGATTAGCTCAGCATTGGATCTGAATTTCCAGTAAACCACCAGCCTCTGCCTTTTCTTTGGCTACATATTTCGCCCCTCCTTTCCACTTCCCTACTGTGAAATTTAAGCAGGGGCAAATGAACCCGAAATATTAAAACATAATTTGCCAGATCTTTGACTTCAGGGTGAATGCTAAGATGCTTCCATCAGCCAGAAAATTTGTGATCTAATTTAGAAGCACTGAGGCATGCTACCTATTCTCTTTTCATGGCCTCTCTACGTTGCTGTGGAAAACAGCATATATATGTATCTCTTGTAAAAAGTTTTTTTTTTCCTTTAACACAATAAGCAGTATCCTGTGATACGCTTAAACACCGATCACATTGGATCGGACTAAGGGACCATTGAAATCACGGCCTGGTTTTCTCCAAAGCTGACAGGTTGCTTTTGAGAAGTTTGCCAGACAAATTCCCTACTCCCACTTGGGACAACCACTTGCAGTACACTCTTGAGTTACAAGAACAAAGGGAAAAGAAGGATCTGTTGGACAGAGAAACTATTATTTAGTGAAAAGGTTTTTAAGTCAGCGCAAAATGGCAGGACACAGACATAAAATAGTGAACAGATTGTCTTCTTGGCATCAGAAATCCACTGTTTCAGAAAATTGAGGGTTTGGTGTAGCCCAGTCTCTGTGGGAAAGTTCTTCATGGTTGCCATCAAGTCTAACTCTGCTCCTCATCCATGAAAGAAAGTCTGGGGAGGGTTAAATACACTTTCCAAGAGACAATTTATTACTATTCAAAGGCTCAGTTCACACAAATGCTCACCATGGTTACTAAATTTATCCATTTCCTGGGTTGTCCCCAACCCCCTATGTGCAAATACAGTGAAATATAGGACTTGCATCTCAAATGATCAAAAGCCATGAGCACCTTCTATGAACAAGGAAATCTTCAGCAAGAGGAACCAGCTGGTGTCATATATGCATTGGGACAGTGTCAAGTAAATAACATAAATTACTCGATTCACATCATTTGAGAGAATAGCATAATGCATATGACATCACCATAGCTTGCAGCATGTTTCTATGCCTATTAGTTGTCTGCTACAATGTCTGTGGACTTTCCTGGACAGAACTTGACTGTGTCTAACTATATTTCATTACATCCTAGTAACTTCTAATTTGCATTACAAAGTTTCACTCTTTGTGAAGTTGCTTTTATTTATCAGCACTCCAGAATTTGGAGGTTATATTGCTTAAGAAGGAATAAGTGAAAAAAGTATATTTGCTTGTAGCTTCAAGCAGTGCTAGTAAATTTCAGAGCTCAATCCAAATAGTGCATTTTAATCTTAGCATTAAATGAATTCTTAAACCGTGCACTATTGCACGCCCCTAACATGATAAATAAATCTTTGCAATACTTCCCAATGAATAAAATTAATGTTTCCTCTGAGGTTTCCTGGACCGAGAAGAAACAGAATAACAAAATAATAGAATTGGAAGGAACTTTGGAGGTCTTCTTGTCCAACCAGTTTCTTAAGCAGGAGATCCCAAGGGTGGGATTCTACCTGGTTGGACCAGTTCTATAGAACCAGTTTTTACGATTCTGCACAGTTCAGAGAACCGGTAAATCGCGTCACTGGCTGGTCCCGCCCTGCCCCACCCCACCCACTTATTCCTTACCTAGCATGCGTGCCATCCAACTTGCCTGCATTGTGCCTTCACCAAATTTTTGGTAAGTTGCTATTTTTCCTTTTTTATTTCCCAACCATCAGCTGTTCTGACTATCAGCTGTGCCAGGAGATTTAGATTAACTAGAAAGCAGGAAATCATTGGATTTCTTGCTTTCTAGCTAATCTAAAAGCAGAGCTGAACCTTCCTTAGGACTGAAGCTTCTATTTTTCAGTGCAGGCTCAGGTAGCAGATTGCAGAAAGGTAGATCTTTGAGTGAATCTGTGATTCTGTGAGCAACTCAATCTGCCTGCCTGCTTTGCCTGATTTTGGGTACAAGTTGCTCTTTTATAAATAAAAAAATTCAATGTTTACTTAAATATTTACAATATTTACATACAAGCCACGGCCACCCAGGTCACGTGACCACCAAGCCATGCCCAGTCAACAAGCCACACCCATCCAGTCACATGACCACCAAGCCACACCCACAAATTAGGCCACGCCCACAGAACCGGTTGTTAAGAAATTTGAATCCCATCCCTGGGAGATCCTATACCATTTCAGACAAATGGTTGTCCAATTTCTTCTTAAAACCTCCAGTGATGGAGCACCCACCACTACTGGAGACAAGTCTTCCCACTGATGAATTGTTCTAACTGTCAGGTTCTAGAAATACTGTAAATAAATCACTTACTTTTAAGACTTATATTTTAAGTTTTATATCAAATAAAACAACTTATTTGTACCTATAGTTTATATTTTCAAAGGGCAGAATTTCAAAATGCATAACCATATCTCAGAGGGCTCTTCTCCTCCTTTTAAAAATGTTTTTGAAACAAAGGTATGCATATTTTTAAGATACGGTTAATTTTAACTGCACAGTCTTTAGCTTTTCTCTTACTATCAAACATTTTTCTACCTTTTGAAAGGGTAGAAATTTAAAACAATATAAAAGTAGTCATTTTACCAGCATAAACAGTTCTATAGGCAGTCCAAAGTAAATAGTTATATTATTACATGTTGCACTGACAGAGATGCCAGAAATACACAAATACTTCTGAATTCAATCTTTTGTGGTCAGTTTCAGGGCATCATCAATTTATGTAAGAGCCAAAACAGTGTAATAATGAAGAAATTTGGACTGGCCCTGGAGACACACTGACCTAAGTTCCTCTTAAGCACAAAGGTGTAACAGGTCATTTTTATCCAGTCCCCTGGTGTCTCAGCCCAAATATCACAAGCCCCTTCTCAGCCTACCTAACAGGATTGTTGTTGTGAAAAATAGGAAGAAGTAGTGCTAGGATCCAATATGGGTCAGTCACCAGGACCAGAGGTTTTATTTTCCAAACTTTCAAGAGTCTTCCTGGAGCACATCCTCAGGGAACTTCGTGATTTGCTCTGGGCTATTCTGGGTGTAGCTTTTTAGATGAAGATTGGGGTATTACTGCTGGCTGGCTATTAAATCATTGGCAAAGTTTCCTTGTGCTGCCAAGCCCCCACCTCCTAAGAACTTGATCAGCTGGGGGTAAATCAGCACTCCTGTTGATTGATGAGGGGTCCGTTTTCCAGGCTTCAATCATTTCCCTGGCTGTTTTTGTGCCTGCTTGTCCAACAATCTTAGTAGCTGCAAAATTGAATGTATATCCTTGTTTGTTGCAATGTGAGGCTACTACTCCACGTCTGACCACTCACTTGTGTTCTTGCAAAATGGTGGTTAGTTTCCTCCCTGTCTGCCCTACATAGTCACAGTGGCAATGTTGTGATTGAGTCACTAAGCCATGTCCAACTCTTTGTGACATAGCATGCCAGGCCACTCTGTCCTCCATGTCTCCTGGACTTTGCCCAAATTCATGTTCATTCATTGATGCAGTGGCTGGTCTAATTGATCATCTTTGAGAGGGAGGGTAGGTTGGCATAAAACAGGAGAATGAGGATCTTACATTTTAATAATATTTGTAATTGATGAACACCATAGGAGTCAATGGAAGTGACTCAGTGGTGGGATTCAACTTTTTTTACCATCGGTTCTGTGGGCGTGGCTTGGTGGGCATGCTTTGTGCACACGCGCATGCAGAGGGTTTGCTACTGACCTTCTCCTGCAATCTTGCACTCTCCCTGTGTCTTCAACAGCTGATGTGTGGCAATCCGCTGTGCCGCACAAAGCAGCTAAGCTTCAAAAGCAGAAAATAAAGATCAGTATAGAGCCAGGGCAGGTGAGAGGGCCCAGCAGCTGATCCTCGGAGCAAACCAGTTTGCTCACAGATGGTCCTCAGAGCTATCGGTTCGGGCAAACTGGGCCAAACCGGTAGAATACCACCACTGAAATGACTGCAGAAAACATCTTACTTCCTTTATTTCATCATTTTTGTCATATGCTGAATAAATAAAATAAAACCCTGCTTCCTTTCTCCAGATGTAGATCCTATCTCTAAGAGTATTGCACAATAGCACAAGATGAATGAAAGAGCATTGGTTGGATAATCCCAATTAGCAGGCAGAACTGGAGAACAGGCAGAAACCTGGAGGTGATGTGACATGAAAGTCAGAAAGAAGATTGGAGGAGATCAAGCCATTTTCTGCCACTATAATTTAGTGACCCCGTGATGTTCTCCAAGCCATTTTCTGCAGTTGTTGATTGTTCATAAGACATGTATATATACAAAGCAGTAAAGCTCTTTTCAAAACAGCATGTTCAGAGCTGTGTGCTAAAAGAAAACAGTGCCAATTGTGATGATGCGCGAGCATGTGTGTGTATGTCATATTGTATTTTTTTTTTACTTCAAATTGTACTGATTAAAGTCTTTCAGAGATGCCTGCCCATTTAGCAGGGATAATTAGGTATAATAAAAGTTCTGATATTATAAAATAAATGCAACATTTAAAAATAGAATGAAATAGCAGTCAGCAGGATAAACCTCCCCAATGGTGCTTTTTCAGAATAGGCTTATTACAGAACACAAGTGCCATCTAGTGACAGGAAGGATAATGTGCAGTTAGCAGCAAGGAGAAGTTCATTCAAATGGATTACTGTAAAACATCTTGATTGCCGACACTTCAGTTAAATAACTATTGAACAAAATAATGAATTCATACATCCATCCTGTATTTCAGAGGTGTTGCCATGATTCGCTTCACAACTTTGGCAAGAAAAGTTGTAAAATGGGGCAAAGCCCACTAAACAAATGTCTCTCTCAGCAACCGAAATATTGGGCTTATTTTGTGGTGATAAGTCAAAGACCCCTTCTATTCTGAAACAAAGTCCCACTATTCTGTTCTCTAGAATGGGGAAAAGTTAATTAATGCTTGGTTTTTATTAGCCAAGGTTTTTACTGACCAACATCACATAGGGTTGGGAAAAAAATGTTAATTTATCAACAGCACTCTGTTGATCTGTCTATTAGCAGAATAGTTCTTGTAAAAAACAACAACAACTGGCAGGAGAAGCCTGAAAAAAAAAGAATTATGGGAGTTGAAGTCCACACATATGAAAAGCAACAAGGTAGCCTATGGAGAAAAAATAGAATGGAGGTGGAGAGAAAAATGGTCTAATTCTATGGATTTATTGGAGCTGACCATTGATGGAGTGCGTGATTATGAGCACAGCTGCACTTAATAACAATTGAACACCAGAAAATATCTCACTTTAAAATTCAGGGGTTTATTAGAATTTAATCACATTGTAACAAGGGTCAATCAGAGAAGCAGTCTAATGGGACCGCCTCGAAAAGCTTGTGGCCGATTGGCAACCTCCCATTATTCACCTTTGTTTTTTGTACCTTAAAATCACAAACCATGTGATTTTCAAGATCTCTCCATACTGTCCTACCAACAGGGGCAGTTTTCCATTCCTTTAACCTCAATGTTACAACATGGTTATTTCTACATGTACTTTAAGCATACAACTCCTCTTTTCCCATAGCCTCAGCCCACCTCATTTCAGCATTATATGTCTATGTCAAGGACCTTGACTATGTCAAGGACCTTGGAATACTCATCTCTAATGGTGTAAGTGCTAGAGCCCACTGTAACTACTAATCCTACATAGCTTTTTCTCTGATAATATTGCACTACTAACTACATAAGAGCATACAAAACATTTGCTAGACCAATACTCAAATACAGATCATCAGTCTGGAACCCACCCTACATATTGGATATTAATACAGTTGAAAGAGTCCAGAGATATTTCACGAGAAGAGTCCTCCACTCCTCTACTCACAACAGAATACCTCTTGCCACCAGACTTGAAATTTTAGGCTTAGACAACCTAGAACTACACTGCTTTTGGTCCGACCTAAGTGTAGTACATAAAATTATCTATTGCAATGTCCTACCCATCAATGACTACTTCAACTTCAACCACAACAATACAAGAACATACAATAGATACAAACTCAAGGTAACTGCACCAAACTTGACTGCAGGAAATATGACTTCAGTAACAGAGTGGTCAATGCCTGGAATACACTACCTGACTCTGTGGTTTCTTCCCCCAAACCCCAAAACTTTAACCTTAGACTGTCTACTGTTGACCTCACCCCTCTGTACGGGTGTGTGTGCATAAGCGCACCAACATGCCTATCATCCCTGTCCTAATGTTCCTTTTTATTCATATCCATTTCTTCTATTCATAATCATAATAAACAAATTATAGGGAACTAAGGTGTTCATGCCAGCTACCATTTGATCAGATACACACGATGATTACAATTTTTCCTTTATACATGCTTCAGGCAATTAATGTCAATATTGAACCCATCTCAGCCCCCACAACATTACTGTGCTAGAAAGGGGACCCCATTATTTTCCTCTTACAAATGTGATAGTCCAATGGACCCAGTTTGCTAAACAGAAGACTGGTTTTCTATGCCATTTTCTCTCTGGCTATTTGATCATTAAGCAAATATGGCTTCCTATAAACAAAGACAATGGGAAAAGCCACATTTGCTTAATGACTTCATGAGTCACTTAATAACTGCAGTGATTCGCTTAACAACTGTGGCAAGAAACATTATAAAATGGGGCAAAATTCACTTAACTGTCTAGCTTAGGAATGGAAATTTGGGGCCCAATTTTGGTTGCAAGTCGAGGACTAGCTGTATATTTATTATAAAGCAGCTATTTAAAATTTTCTTAGTTTTAAAAAATGCATTTCATTGCTTTTATAACTGTATGGACACCATCTTAGAGCTTCATTTGGTAACAAAGGAGAAATATTGAATTGTTAAAGCAATCATCAATCATAGCCACCCTCCTGAATCAACCAAGCCAATGAGATTTTAACTTAACCAAATTAAAGTGTTATCTTTTAGCAGGTAGGCAGGCAGAAACAACTTAGTTGATGGCATTCTCGAAAGCTACAACCTACATGTAAGATTTATTACATTGAATCCGTTTGATAGAGTTGATCTTACTCAGAAAGCAGATTAAACTGCACGAGTGAGGTGGTTTAGAAAAATAGTCTACAATGAATGCAGTGCCACTTCCTATATTACTTGGCTGACTCTCTTCATGCTTAATTGGTCAGCCTGCAGTTGTTGACAACTGGAGCCACTTCATCAACAACATTGCTATAAACACACAAATAGTCTTCCAATATACAGTAGTTATTGTTGAGGGGTGTGATGCCTCAGCAGTTAAAGACACTCAGCTTTCAGCTGAAAAGCTGATAGGTTGGATTCGAGACCCGAACTTCAGATGACGGGGTGAGCTCCTGTTACCTGCCCCCACCGAGCAGTTCAAAGGCATATAAATGCGAATAGATAAATAGGCACCCTTTTGGTGAGAAGGTAATAGCATTCTGTGTACTTCAGCATATACGCATGCCAGCCACATGACCATGGAAATGTCTCTGGAAAATGCTGGTTTCCTCAGCTAAGAAAGAGATGAGAACCTCCAGCCCTAGAGTTGGACACAACTGGACAGAGGAAACCTTTTCCTTTATGGCTACTGTAGACCAGGGGTCTTCAAACTTGACAGCTTTAAGACTTGTGGACTTCAATTCCCAGAATTCCTCCTCCAGTCATGTTTGCTCAGGAATTCTGGGAGTTGAAATCCAGTTTTAAACTTGCCAAGTTTGAAGATCCTTGCTGTAGACCATTTCTTGTTCACTTTTCCGCCCCGGGACCCCTGATAACAGAAATGGGATAGAAGTCTCTTGAGGAATTGTACCATCTCAATCTGACCCTGAGCATTCAACAAGGTCGCTTTTCAAATATTGTAAAAAAAAATGCAAATTTTTTTGCAAATATCATGTGCTGTGTGTATGGGAACTGGTTGAATTGCATAATTTGCTTAACCAGGTCCATCTTTTCATCCATTCATCCATCCCTTTGCTAGTAGGAAGCCAGCTGGGAAGGTTACAAATGGTGATCACATGATCCCTGGATGGTGCAAATGTCATAAATACATACCAGCTATCACGTGCCTGATTTCTGATTATGTAACCATAGGATACTGCAATGGTCATAAGTGTGACAACCGTTCATAAGTCAGTTTTTCCAATGCTGTTCTAACCTCAAACGGTCATTAAACAAATGGTTGTAAGTCAAGAACTACTTGTGTAACCACCATATGTAAATAAGTTGTAATTCATTCTATTTTGATATTTCAACAATTCACTTTTAATTGCATATTTCTTTTTTTTTTTTAATAAATTTTTATTATTTTTTTAACATAAAAAACACAACAACAAAACATAAAAGTATCAGCTCCCCCATATTTTTGTACACACAGTAAGTCGGTTGGTCCATCGTTTTTGTGCATTCACCTCATAGTCACAATTACAGTTACTTTATATAATACTCTTATCAATACAAATTTATAAATCCTAGTATCGCTATTAAAGAAAAAAAAAATTTGACTAAACTTTTATTCGGTCATGCCTTTATGAGATAACTATATTTTAAATATTTTATTCTAAAACAAATCTTATAATCATACCAATTCTATCCCAAATATGAAAAAGAAAGAAACAAAGAAAACTATTATATAGATATAGTATCAAAAACCAATAAAAGGAAAGGGAGAATAAAGTCATTATTATTCCTTATTATCTAACTTTTATATTTTAATATTTCATCATTCAACCATTGATAGAAAAGATCCCAAACTAAATAAAATTGTTTATCTTCTTGCTCTCTAATTTCAAAAGTCAATCTACTCATCTCAGCACATTCCAAAATTTTCTTTACAACTTCTTCTTGCAATGGAATTTTCTCATTTTTCCAATTTTTTGCAAATACAATCCTAGCAGCAGTCAATACATTTACAATCAAATATTTCAACTCTTTACTATAAGTATCTGGTAGTATTCCCAATAGAAAAAACTCCGGTTTCAAGTCTATATGCTTCTTTGTCATTTTTTCCAGCCACATGTGGATTTTAGTCCAATATTTTCTAGCATCCTCACAAGTCCACCACATGTGATAGTATGAACCAGGTTTCTGATGACATTTCCAGCATTTTTCGGATTTGTTCTTGAACATTCTTGCTATCCTTGTCGGGGGAAAATGCCACCTGTAAAACATCTTATACAAGTTTTCTTTATAGGCTGTAGACATTGTCATTTTATAATTTTGCGACCATAATTTCTGCCATTTCTCTAAATCAATCCCATATCCAAAATTCCTCCCCCACGCAATCATAGTTTCTTTAACTTGTTCTTCCTCAAGCTTAATTTGCAATAAATAACCATACAATTTTTTAATCACCTTTTCATCAGTACCCATCAAAATCTTATCCAAGTCAGTTTGCTTATCATAAAATCCCTCTGCTTTGGAATCCTCATAGTACTTTGAATGTATTTGCAAATATGAAAACCAATTCATCTGTATACCTTGTTCTTCCAATTTTTGCATCGATTTAAGTTCACCCTTTTCATCTAATAATTCCCCATAGTTAACTGTTTGTTCCTTTTTATAAATTATAGGATAAGAGAACGCTTCTATCGTCGATAACCAAACTGGAATTTTCAAATAACACTGTTTTTTTATCTTCTCCCAATTCAACCACAGAGACTCCCGTATATAATGTCTTCTAAAATACCCCTGTGTTTTAGTTCCCTTGTACCATAAAAAAGCATGCCAGCCCAACAACAAATCATGACCTTCTAATGTCAACAATCTGGTTTTCCTTAATGTTATCCATTCTTTAACCCACGTCAAGTTTGCAGCTTGGTAGTACAACTCCCAATTAGGCAGACCAAACCCTCCTCTAAATCTAGCATCCTGTAAAAGCTTTAACTTTATTCTTGCTTTCTTGCCTTGCCATATATACTTCAAAACAATTTTATTTAAATCCTCAAAATATTCTTTTCCAAGCCTAATTGGTATTGTTTGAAACAAAAATAAGACTCTGGGTAAAATGTTCATCTTGATTGTTGAAATCTTTCCTATTAATGACAATTGTAAGTTCTCCCATTTTTTCAAATCTTGAGCTATCTGTTGTTTAAGTTTAATATAATTATTCTCCTTCAATGTACTATCTTGATGTCAAATATATCCCCAGATACTTAACCTTGTTTGTAACTTGAATTTTTAACAGTTCTGCCAACTCTTCCCTTTGTTTCAGCAACATATTCTTTGACAAAATCTTTGTTTTATCTCTATTTATTTTCAGACCAGCCACCTCCCCATAGACCTCTATCTTTTCCAACAGTTTCGAGGCTGTTTCTATAGGGTCTTCCAAGATAAAGACTAGGTCATCTGCAAAGGCTTGTAGTTTAAATTCTTCCTTTTTAATTTTCATTCCTTTTATAGTTTTATCTTCTCTGATATTTCTATTCAACACTTCCAAAGTCAATACAAATATCAAGGGAGAAAGAGGACAACCTTGTCTTGTGCCTTTTCTTATATTAATAGGATCTGTAAATTCTCCCTCCATCATTACCTTAGCTGTTTGTTCATTATAAATTGCTTCTATTGCCTGAATAAATCTTCTAGCAAAGCCCATCTGTTCCATTAAAAGTAACATAAATCTCCAATTCACGTTATCAAATGCCTTTTGAGCATCTAAAAATATCAAAGCCATTTGCTTTTCAGGATGCGCCTCATAGTATTCCAGGGTGTCCAGAATTACTCTCATATTGTCTCTGATTTGTCGCTTTGGCAAAAACCCATTTTGGTCTGGGTGGATAAAGTTATTCAAGTACTTTTTAAGTCTTTCTGCTAATATTGAAGCAAAAATTTTATAATCTGCATTTAGTAAAGAAATCGGTCTATAATTCTTGATTTGCAGTAGGTCCGCCTCCTCTTTTGGAATAAGTGTAATGTAAGCCTCTGACCATGTTTTAGGTATCATCTTTTTTAACATAACTTCATTCATAACTTCTAACAGTGGAATACACAGTGATTCTTGAAAGATTTTATAAAATTCTACAGGAAACCCGTCTGGACCTGGTGCCTTTCCATTATTTTGTTTCTTAAGTGCTTGGCTTAACTCCATCATTGTTATATTACTTTCTAGCATTTCTTCAATCTCTTTAGGTATCTTAGGTAGATTTGCATTCTGCAGGTATTGTTTAACTTTCTCCTCATCAATGTCTTCTTTCTTATACAAATGCTTATAAAAATCATAAATAATCTCTTTTTTTTCTTTGCTGCCATAACAAATTTTACCTTGGTCGTCTATTAACTGCGGTATTTTCCTCGACTCTTTCTCCTTTCTCAATTTGTATGCTAGCCATCTACCTGGCTTATCTGCATCCTCAAAATAATTCTGTTTAGCATTCCTAATTTTCTGTGCCAGTTCTTCTTTCTCTATTAAGTCCATTTTATGTTTAGTTATATCCAGTTTCATTTTAACATCTTTTCTGTGTGGCATTTTCTGTAATTCTTTTTCAAGTCCCTTATATTCATCATCCAAGGCTTTAAGAGTTCGCCTTTTCCTGTTATTCTTTTTTCTTGTATAGTCTATTATCAAGCCTCTAACATAGGCCTTCATTGTGTCCCAAACATTCTGTATTGAGGTGTCTTCTTTTCTATTCTCTTTAAAGAAGAAGGCCAATTCTTTCTCCATCCATTGTATAAATTCCTTATCCTTTAAAATAGAATTATTTAATGTCCATCTCGATCTTTTCCTTTGTCCCTTCCATTCAATTGTCAATGGGTTATGGTCAGCCCAAGTACTTGTTTCAATATTTACTTCTTGAATACTAGACATTAAATCTGTTGAGATCCAAATCATATCCAGTCCGATTCCTGACTAAAAGGTTATTGGAAAAAGAGGTGTCTTACAGGTGGTTGATTCCAGAAGGATTGATGTTTACGTGGCAGGAACAGAGACATAGAATTGATTCAATCGAGAAAGCAGAACTGTTTTGTGCAGAGGTTTTTGGAGGCAGAGAAGGAGGAGCAGGAAAGGAGGTCCCATCAATTGAATCCCAAGAGGAACAAATGGAGGTTGGAAAAGAAGAAGGTGCAGTAGGTGGACAAGTGGATATTAAAGATCAACGTGAGGCAAGACCCACGAGAGTGGTTAAATCTAAATATAAAACATAATTATGGAAGAGAAAAAATTGATTACAATGAATATAAATGGACTGAATTCAGCTGCTAAGAGAAGGAAGACTTTCCATAAATTAATGAAATTAAGGTTCGACATAATTTGTTTACAAGAAGTTCATACTTTTAATTGCATATTTCTTGTGCTGGATGCGGGGATTAGAATAACCTTCTTTAGTTTGATTTTTTGAATGTTTGATATGGTAACTCCCCTCATCTTTAGATGCCCTGGGTAAATTGGTTGGAGATAAACACTGTTGTGGCAATTGAAGCCAAAACACAATACAAAATGTGGCCTGAGCTAGTTTTTGGGGGAAACCTTGTCATCTTGGTAATTAATGAAGAATTTTTATTTTTATACATGAGTAATTATGCATGCTGATATTCAGTGAAGACCGTTATTTGAAAGCATCAACAGTCTGAAAAATGAGTGTTTAGTCAGTGGTAGCATCTCAAGTAAAGACTTCCTTGATGTTTAGTTGACATTATCTGTTTCAACGTTATTTCTCTTTATTGCTTCTAATAGGGGTCATGATAGCTCAGCGGTTAAAGACAATGATCTTGTCAGCTGGAAAGAGTGAAACATCATCAGCTATGTGCCTCTTTATTTCAACTTGTCATTAGAATAAAGAGAGGGAGGTCTTAATTACTAATGGGTTAGTTGGAGAAACAAAACTTCTGCAGGTCCATTGAAACTCATGAGTGTGTGGAAACATTTCAAGGATGTTTCAACAGGTGTGAAGAAGAAGGCAGATGGTTCCCATAACAAAGAGAACTTGTTTACATGGTCTATGTGGATTCCTGCGGTTGTGCTGGGAACTTCATTGTTTAATTCTATAAACTGCTGCCTGAGAAATTCGGAGTTAGTTTTACCTTACCATTACCATGCTATGTATTCAATAAACAGTAAGCTTTTCAGAAAAGACGTGATCCTGGACATTTATTTTGATAGTCAAGCTGGATGTTGACACTGACAGCCCAGGTTCAAGACCTGAGCACCACAGGGCAGAGTGAACTCCTGTTATTTACCCCAGCTCATCCCCACTTAGCAACTCAAAAGCATGAAAATGCAAGCAGATAAATAGGTACTACTTTGATGAAAGAAAACAACATTCTGTGTGCCTTGGCTAATAGCAATGCCAGCCACATGACCATGTAAGGATCTTTGGACAATGCTGGCTCCCTTGGCTAAGAAACAGAGATGCCCCCTTGAATTGGACATGATTGGGCAGAAGAAACCATTATCTTTACATTGCTTCTAAGATTAGATTGCTTTGTAATGCATTGCAAATCCAACTCATTTCCACTCTGCTACCCTTAGTTGCTTAGTGAAATGGGAGGAATATAAGTTAAATATTAAAAACAGAACTATTCTGAAGAACAATGTTTTTGTTCTTAATTTATGGTACCATTTCTATTATTGTATTTTATTATTTTATTTTATATTACTTTATTAACTTTTAAATATTTCCAATTACACTGATATTCTATGCAAATACTAAATTGTCATTCCATGCTGTTTGCTGTAAAAGTAGATTGATTATACAGTGGTGTACAAACCCAGTAACTGAATAGTTATAATTTTTATGTACTTGTTTTGATTGTTTGCCTCATTGCTGAAAAAAAAAAAGAGAATTGGACAAATCAAATCAAATGAGTTTTTGCCCATGCATTGAATCTCATCAGAAACAAACTTGATTGATTAACTTCTCAGAACGAAAGAAGTATTTAAGATGCAATTGCCATCTATTTTCCTGGGAATAAATCTTACTGAACTTAGTGGGACTTACTTCTAGGTGGATTACCATAGTATTTGTTGAGTACAGTTCCCATCATCTCTCACTGTTGGAAGCGCTAGCTAGGAAATAGTAGTTGGGTAATATATTGAAAGCCACAAATTTCCCACTTCTATTTTAATACATTGTACTAGATCAAGGGTGTCAAATTCAAGGTATGCGGGCTGGATCCATGCCATGGGGTGCTTAGATCTGGCCCACAGGACCACCCTGGAAACAGCAAAGGACCGGCCTGCGGTGCCTCTGCCAGTGAAAACGGAGCTTGGGACAGCAGCGGGCGGCCATCCCAAGCTCCATTTTTGCTGGCAGAAGGTTGCAGGAAACCATCACAGTCAGAAACGGAGCTCGGGAGACCTTTTTTGTTGACAGAGCATTCAGGCTGCCACAGGCACCCCAACATAAGTGAGGTTGAGCTGTCCACACCCACTCTGGCCTCGCCCACCCAAGCCTCCCAAGGTCATACACAGCCTTGATGTGACCCTCAATGAAATCAAGTTTGATACCTCTAAACTAAATCATCACTATCATCACCTTACACACTGGATCGCATAATGTAAAGGTGGTCAAGTTCTAAGAGATTCCAATCACTGTAGCTTTTTGTTCAGTGATCAAAGAATTAAAGTAGCAACATTGAACTCCATCTATCTTTAACTCTCTCTCTGTCTCTCTCTTTCTCTGATAGGGATAGCAATATCCCATTTAACACTAATCGCGTGTGCATTATTTATGTCTACATAAATAATTCAGTGGCTAATTAATCCAATTCTTTTATAATTACCTCCTAGAACACAGAGCCTAAATCTCCGCATCTTAATTGCTACTTAATGGAGATATTTATGACACAGATTCTCACAAACGATATAGAAACTCTCACTTCATTTACACCGGCGCCTAAGCTGAAAATTTCTGGATATGGGTTTTGACTACTGGGATGGTGGTGGAAGGAGATAGTGGGGGAAGAAAGGGGTAGGCCGATGTTTAAAGTTTTAAAGTCAATGTGCTGTCCAGACAGTATATAGTTAATTGGGAATTGGGATAGTTAAGTGGGAATTGGGAGCTGTCCCCTTAAGGGAATGCCTCATGGTAAATGTAGTTAATGTATCATGGGAAATGTAGTTCATGTCATGTGGTCACATCTGTAATCCTGATTGGTCACTGAATTGACCCTTGGTTGGATTGGGGAAGTTTCCTTTACTCCTGCTTGGACCCCAGCAGCGTGCTGGTGTCTCACCCTTTGCTCCATCGTTATGGGATAAGATCACTATACTTTATTTTTATTTATTTTTATATTATTTGGTTTGTCAATTGCTTACAAGATAATAAGTATAATAGGTATAAGTAAAAACATAGTTATGAATACATGGATACATATACTTTCACACTATGAAGTCAGCTATGCAAAGATTTGGACATTAGATGAATCTCGACATAACTGTGTGTTATACATTGAGGATGCCTTGTGATCTAATAAAGAAACTTTGCATGGAAGCCTTTGTAGAGTTTGCCTGACTGTCTTTATATTCAGCCAGTAATTTAAAGACATTACAGTCAACACCTATAATTTCTCAACCTAGGTAACAAGTACACAAGTCGTAGTGTCTTTTTGTGCCATTTATGCCAGATACATACACTTTCTCCATATTGATCCATTCCTAACCTGTTCTTTCAAGTCTCCCTTTGCTACCCTCACTATAACTGGAACTGTCCATCTTGCAGCCGATTGTCCTTTTCTTCTCTTTTCTTCTACCTTTCCTAGCATTAGAGCTTTTTCCAAAGAGTTGGGTCTTCGCATCATGTGTCCAAAGCATGGTAATTTGAGCCTGGTCATTTATACCTTGAATAAGAACTCTGGATTGATGTCTTTGATGATCCACTGCTTCGTTTTCTTGGCTGTCCTCAGTGTTCTCCAATGCCTTCTTTAACACCAAAATTCAAATGCATCAATACTTTTCCTATCCTGGAAAATCTCTGTGAATGAAAATTTGGGGAGAAGAAGCAATACTCTAGAACAGGGGTGTCAAACTCAAGGCCCACAGGCTGAATTTGGCTCACGGGGTGCTTAGATCTGGCCTCCGGGGTTGCCCTGGAAACAACAAAGGGCCACCCCACGGTGCCTCTGAAAGCAAAAAATGGAGCTTGAGGGGGCTACAGCAGGGTTCTGTTTTCACTGACAGAGGGTTGCAGGAAGCCATCACAGCTGGAAATGAGCTCATGAAGGCCGCAGCCAGAAATGGAGCTCATGAGGGCTGTGCACAACCCTCCCAGGCTCTGTTTTCACTGGCAGAGGGTTGCAGAAAGCCATCACAGCTGGAATTGGAGCTCATGAGGGCCGCATGCACCCCCCCGGGCCTCCGTTTTCTCTGGCAGAGGGCTGCAGGAGGCAATTACAGCAAAAAACAGAGCTCATGAAGGCCATGTGTGGCCCTCCCAGGCTCCATTTTTGCTGGCAGTGGGTTGCGGGTGGTCATCACAGCCGGAAACAAAGGCTCTATTTTAACTGGCAGAGGAGGCCATTGCAGCCAGAAGTGGAGCTTGGGAGCTCCTTCTTGCTAGCAGAGCACTTGGGCCATCACAGGCGCCCCCAACATTAGTGACATTGAGCTCCCACACACCCCTGCCCCCCCAATGTCAAACACAACCCTGATGCAGCCCTCAGTGAGTTTGATACCCCTGCTCTAGAAGAAAAGACTATGTAAAAATATAGAAATATAGGGTTGGAAGGGAAAATAAGCTCAGGTTACTAAATTAGAAGGCTGCTAAAGCACCCTTGACAGATTGCCATGCTTCTAGCCAAGAGATCCCCCCAAGCCTTGGGCAGCTTGTAAAGACTTTACCTGAGAATTAGAGTTAATTAATTAATTAGGATTAGAAGCAATACACATTAGAAGTTAAGCCATGCTAGCTCCATCGTTATGCAAAGGTCTGGTTGGATCATTTCCACTGAAGTTGCTTTGACCCCATGGCTCAAGAATCCATTGTTGTAGTGGAAATGTGTGGATAAACCTGTGAAATGAGGGGAAGAGAGACTGCCTAGGAAACAATCAGACAAGAGAGGGAGGAGCCCCCAATGGCTTAATGGTGAGAGGAAAAACCTAGTAAAGGCCTACTTGAATGGATCAAGCAATTAAAACAATTGTGGGAGGTTTGTCCTTTCAGACTTGGAAGATTCTGTTAATGTAGCCTGACCAAAAAAAAAAAATAGAATTAGTTTCATCTAGTTGTATTTCCTTTCATTTACAATAGTTCTGTTTCCCTGTCAAACAGCAGGCACAGCCTGGGGGTGGAATTAAGTGAGTCATCAGTCTAGAATCATGATGTCTAATGAATGATCTATATTCAACCTTATCTTTTTGAATAGTTAAGCATAAGACATTCATCCCAAATTTTTCCCCATTTTCTCCTCCACCTCTGACATTCTAATCCAAATGAATGAATGGTTTTTGGAAAAATAGGGAAAATGTTTGGGCCTCAGGCAAGAGAGAATGGTGACCATAATGAAACAGCTGGAACCTCTGTCAAACTGACATCTATTCATGTAGAAAGCTTAAAATTACCCACCAGTTCATATATCTATAACCCTTTTTATGTGAAATGGATATTCAGTTAACAGCCACCATAAAAATATATATAACCTCTGTATTTAACATTTAAAATTCCATGGCAATTTCACACTCAACAATGCCTGATGGTACAAATTTCATTATTCAATCTGATTGAATATGGCCCATGCTTTTCAAAATGGGTTGCACGATAGATTTAAATGAACTCATTAGCACTTAATGCAGGAAAGCTCTTTCTAAATGCTAATGTTTGGCTGCCGTTGGCTTGTTAATTAATTTGAAGATTGTGTAATTACCAGAGCTGTCGATTAGCATATGTCTAGCCTGCTTTTTTATTATTGCTAGATGATATTGGTTGGCATGTAAGTATAAGAAATTAAATTATATCCCTAATGGATAAAGGGTGACAAACTGACTGTTGAGGTCTTAAGGTACGTAACCTCTTCTGCTTGCCAACTTTAGAGTTATTTTCCTCTTCTCTCAAAATTATATGTCAAATTGGGAAAAAGTGGCAGCTCTCAGATATTTTTATCTCTTTGCACTCTTGCAAATCATTCTTTCTCAGCATAATCAAATGATATTCAAGCTTCACTTAGCTGGCAGCATTTCCTTGTGGAAGGAAACTGAAATTATGGCTTGTCTGTTTAATAGATCCATTCCATCCAATTACAGATCAATATTCTTGCTTGTACCCTTCATCTGCCTCAACAAATTCCAACAGACAATGCTGAGGATGCTTATGCAAGCTTATATGACCAGAGAAATAAAGGCAAAGGTTTCCCCTGTCCTCTTGTGTCTGACTCTAGGGACCAGTGCTCATCTCCATTTCTTAGCCAAGGGAGCCAGCATTGTTTGAAGAGGCTTCCATGGTCATGTGGCCAGCATGTCTATTTGCCTAGGTGGGTGGAATGCTGCAACTTTCCCACTGAAGTGGTACCTATTTATCTACTCACATTTGCATGCTTTAGAATTGCTAGATAAGTAATGGGAGCTCATTGCATCACGTAATGCTGGGGTCTTGAATCTGGGCTGTCAAGCTCAGTGTCTTTAACCACTGAGCTACTGTGCCCTTGAAGCAGGGAAATATGTAAGAATTATCTGCGGAGCTCGACTGAGAGACATGGCAATCCTTAAACTTCTGGAACCCTAAGTGATGAAACAGTAGAGGCAACATCTGGCAAAATATGAGAAACAAGACAAAGTACAGTGGCTAAATAGGAGCTAAACAGGCCGATATAAAATTGTGTTCGGGTTTTCTCTTTTCATGTACAAGAATAACCTTGTACCTTGCAAATGAGCAATAGATCTGGTGTACATAGGACAGGAAAATTTTGTGTTACTTATTAATTAATGATTAATTAATGATTAATTAATTATGAATTAATACTTAATTCCCACCCTGCTCAAGTGTGAGTTATTTATTGATTTAATATCAATATTGCTTCCATAACTTAAACAGCGAGTACACTAGCAGAAAGGTATTTAAGAACAAAGTCCTCATATTTCATTTTATCAAAATATTTATTGTTTGGTCCACATATACACATATTCAAGTTTAAATTTCTCCAATCTGGTCATCTTCCATTTGTGCTGAGCTATAGTTCCTAAAATCCTCATCTAATGGGATTAATATGGATAGTATAGTAATAGCAATAGTACTTATACTTCTTTACCACTTCATAGTGCTTTATGGTCCTTTCTAAGCAGTTTAGAGTTAGCATATGGCCCCCAAATGGTCCTCATTTTACCCACCTTAGAAGGCTGAGTCAACTTTGAGTTGATCAGGATCAAACAGTGTTATTCTGCATTCTAACCACTGTGCCACCAGGGTTCTTAATAATGTGCAACATAAAACTTTATCAGCATTGACACAAACAGTCTAGCAGTTACTGAAACTTGCACAAACCTTAAAATATTGAGCCATTAGACTAGTATAGTGCAAACAAACGTTACTGGCAACTTGAAAATTGTATGTGCATTGTAGTACAATGACTTTTGAACAGAAGCCCGGTTTATCATTTCCCATAACATTGTGAGAAAAAAATGAGCGCTTCCCTGCAAATAATTGATGTACGAGTGATTATATGACTAATGAGAACCCAAAGGTGGATTTCATATACTTTGGAGTGGCGGAACATCTTGTAAAAATTGTAGTAATAGCTTTGAAAGGTAGACTGAGGCAGGAAGCCAGCGGAGTCGGCTAATCATCTCCTGAGGCTTTCATTTTACAGAAAGGAACTTTCTACAGAAGCATTTTACAGAACCAACTTTTTATTGCACACTGCAAACCATGTGAAATAGGTCACCTTGCAGCGTGCAATAAAAAGTTAGAAGATGGGATTGGTAATACAAATTTGGGTGGCATTTTTAAACAGGAAAATAATTATAAAGCTTGAAAACACTCAGTGATATTAAAAAGGATTATAAATGGGATTAAATCAAATCCTCCAGAGCAGAGGTGTCCAACCCCTGGGTTGTGGCCTATTCAGAACCGGGTTGCATGAGAGGCAGGCCGGTGCATGTGCAGAACTCCACCTCCGGGAGCGTTGCCTCAAAGGCTTCTCTTCTCTCTTACAAATTTGGGCATTCCCTTGTTTTTTGCTCCCAATGCTGATAAGGTGAGCTGGGCATGGCAACTAGGCCATATGTGGCTAGCTTCTCACATACAAAAGGGGAAGGAGAGAATGAAGGGATGACACAGCTTAAAGGGGCTACAGCGTGTCAAAACACCTCTTTGGATTATTCTCCTGGGCTGTATGAGATTGGCTTTACACTGCAAAAAAAAAAAAAAAGAGGAAAAAAAACCACAAAACAGCTCCTACAGTTGGAACATGCCAAAATGCCTCTTTTCATTGCATTCCTGGACATCTGAGTCTTTCTCTTGCAAGCAAACTTGTTAGCTTTTAGTATGTCCCGAAAAACTTGGCTATGTTCTTGAGCCTGAGGCACTTAATGTGTCAGGGATCTTGCTTCCTGGATCTACTGCTAAATGACCATGTATCTTGCTCCTACGTACATTTATTTTGGATATTTAGTGTTTTTATTGTTTTAAAATTTTAACTGTTGAGAGGAGGGGGGAGGGAGAGGGGAGAGAGGGGGACGGGAAAAGGGGAGATAAAAGGCCTCCCAGAATCATTGATTGAGATGGGAATAGAAATTGAACAAATAAAGCTGAAAGCAGCTTTCCTTCCTTTTTGTAGAGCAAACCCAGCTACAAGCTGACACGTCTTGCAGGAATAGATGCATGTGTTTAGTGGAGATGGCAGAGGATGGGGCAGCAGAAGTCTTGGAGTGGGCTAGGGCAGGGGTCCCCAACCACCGGTCCCTGCACCGGTCCGTGGAATAATTTCTACCGGGCTGCCGGTTTGCTGGGCGCCGCCATCTTGTTTTGATGAAAAAGTGCTTCCGGTGAGTTTTTCCGGGTAGAAAGTGGCATTTGGGTGCTGAAAGAATCCTCACGCCTTAGTTTCATCGAGGTGGGAGCAGCTTCAAACAAAACTAAGGCGCGAGGATTCTTTCAGCATTCATGGCAAGGCGAGCCGAGCAACCGTCGCGAAGCCCATCGACACAGGTACAAAGGAGGAGTTGATGGTGGTGGAGAGAAGCGGGGGACAGCTGGCTGGCTGGCTGGTCACTCGGCTCGCCTTGCCATGCGTGCTGATGCCGGTACCGGGCCACGGATGATTTTGTGATGCCGGTACCGGGCCGCGGCACAAAAAAGGTTGGGGACCACTGGGCTAGGGTGTCAAGCAGGCCTAGAGCCGTTGTTTGCTACTCCACAAGGCATGGGGCAGGGTGGCCCAAAGATCAGTGATGGGAGGGGGGGATAGGCAGGCGGGGTGAGTTGGAGGCAGTCTTCACCTCCAAGCTGGAGGTTCCGAGAAATCGAAGAAAATTTGGGATCATTCTTGGCTAACCATTTATTTTAGCATATGGCAATGTTACATTACCCAGAAAGACTACAATGCTAATGCAGAGCAGTAGTTTGTCTGCCTAAGTCTGCTAGGCCTGTTTGGTTCATGCTTGTGCACTTTCCAAGGTGCACCACGATGGGTGAGCTAGCTGCACTCCAGAAACACAAGCAGCTTTCCTGCAGCATCATTTGGGGCCCTCTTCCTCCATGAAGCCACCTTACAAATGGGCATCAAAACTGGGAAGGTTCAAGGCCAGCAGGATTTTAACCACCAAGTCATCTCACCAAAATGGTACCTATTTATCTACTTGCATGTTTTCAAACTGCTAGGCTGGCAGAAGCTGAGGTGAGTGATGGGAGTTCCTCCTGTCACAGTGCTAGGACTTGAACCATCGGAGCAAAAACCATCTCCAGCATCATTAAGCTGAGCTACCGTGCCTCTTACCCACAGGTAAAATTTGCCTAACAAAGGCAACAGAAATCACTAAGATTTCAGTTGTAAGTGATGTGGCCACGTAACATCTTTTACAACCAAATTGCTTAGTTGACTGACATTCCAGCCTGAAATGTGGTCCTAAGTAGAGAACTACCTATAATTGGACTTATGACTGAGCCTGTGGCCTAGAGGTGAAGACGCTCGCCTCCCACTTGGAAAGTTGAGATCAATCCTAGGCAGCGACACATTTCTCTATTGGGGTGTAAAGAGAACATATCTGCTGTGAACTCCACATAGATATCAGGAAGGGCACCCAGCCAGTAAATGCTCAGTTTCATTCAGTCACCTTGACTCTATCCAGATAAAAGGTATTATTATAGGGTTGTAAAAAAATAGTATCTGGACCCATGAAAGATCCATTTTAATAATTGCACTACAAGCAATACCAGTTAATTGAAGCTACCAATCTGGTTAATTCTATGGACTTAAGAGATATGGTCACAATTAAAACAAAAAACCTTTGCAGTTATCAACTATGTCTCTTGGCCATACCAGTACCAATACCAACTATATCTGAACCATCACAAACAATATACAGGGAGGAATTCAGGAATTTGTTCCAGCTCTTCTACTAACAATGACCCTAAGAAACGTCTGCATATTCTTCTGAATAATGAAAGCACACACCTTTTCCTGCAGGGGCTATGCATGTATATATTTTGTGTGTGGCTAGCTATCAAGATGGCTGTAACGGTGTTGTCTTCGTTGGTTTCTATTCAACCAGGGTTTACGCAGAGAAGGATTTAAAAAATTATGACGGTACATAGGGCCTTTTTATGTGTTTGGCATTCAATGGGCATAGCTTTGAACACACCAGTGCAGCTGCCATCTTGCCTTTTAAAAACATTCCTTACGGATTCCTCTGTAATATATGCTTGCGTCACATCCATCTGCGCCCATCTTGGATAGCCTGTGTTGTTCACTCTGGATCACATGGCCCAGGAGGAGGAAGATATCTAGTTGCCCGTCCCATAGGAATGAATTCACGAATTCCCCTGAACTTAAAACAAAAACACCTTAAAAACAGGAAAAAAGGACCATTCAACTGGCATCGTATCAAAATATATTTTATTCTGGACCTCTTTCAGATCTGATTCAAATTACATTTGTCAGAGCAATACAATGCAAAGGGAAACCTGCAACAGAAAAAATGTGCCTGGAAAAAGGATTAAGAAAGAGAATTTTAAGGGTGGGTGGGAGAGAGAGAAAATCATTGTGATGTGGAACCAAAGTACATCATAAAAGGTGTAATTAACATGGGTCCAGGACAGTATAGAACATCTATATCAGTCTTCTTTAGACAATAAATCATGAAAACTGAACAATAAAGTCTTTCTGAAGAAGTAGAAAAGCAAAGAAAAAAAAAACCCTCTCACATGGGCTGGTTTTACACTGGTATAAGTGTAGATATATATCTGAAGAAATGGCGTAGACATTTTTTTAATCCAGTGCTATAGAGATAGGATCACAAAGTAGACCCCCAAAGATTTGTAACTCCAGATTCAACCATTTTTTTTACAACTACGTCAAAGTCAGGAGAGAAGGAGAAAGCATCGGCAGGAAGAAAGAAAAACAAAACAAAACAACCTTTTGTGTTCTAGATCACTGACCTGTTCACCGCAGCCTGTCAAGAAACAAGATTGCAAAGCACACTGGAGAAGCAGTTAAACGAAACAGAAGGTTTTCCTGAATTTATCCACAAATGGGAAGGGGGGGGTGGGGAGGGAGAAAAAAAAAAGAAGAAAGCAGCAGCCCAGGCGATGATTAAAAATCATGATTTTGTTTGATAGACCTCAACATACGGAGACCTAACAGAGGCTTTATTGTAATGGTTGCTGGACAACTCTTACAGCATTGACATCTGTGGCTGTGGTTATTTATGAGTTTGACAATGAGGCATCTGTTTGTATCTGGGGAAATACCAGAAAAGCTGTAGGTTTTCCTCTGAAGAGTAAGTTCAAAGCAGTTCTTCTTAAAAAAAAAACACCCTTTGCTGCTATCCGAATCTAGAGCTCTCTTTAGGTGTCCTCCTGCTGCTCCCTCTGTTCAACTTCTGGACATAAATCTTGACATACAGAAAGCCAGCAGAACAAATGCTTGAAAGGAGGCTTATTTGAGAGAAGCAGGACAGCAATTCAGCAGTTGACATGAGGTGGTAAGAGTCCAAATGCAATACAGAATAAAATCAACATGGTGTGGGCTCTTATGGTGCGTGCTAGTACTTCAGCATGTTTGCACATCAATCTTTTTAAGCATAAACTATGAAGATTCTGTCACTGCTCATGTGCCACAATGCTGCCTTCCTTTTGGGAAAATTCAGAATCCTTTCCTTTTGCTAACAATTTTCTATTTTTCAAATCCATTCCCAAATACTGGGAATTCCAGATGCCCTTGCTTAGCCAATGTTACTTTTTGCTCATTGCTTCTTAATGCAGATGAATCTGTGCTTCTTAACCCAAGAGCTTCCCCTGCAGCTAAAATTGGAAAAGGGCATCTAAATATCCAAATGTACTTTTCCCTCCTTTGAAATTACACATTTCATGGAGAGTCTGTAGCTTTTTTTTATTTAAAAACCATACCTGACCAATGACCATTTTGCAGTTTTGCTGCTTTCTCAAAACCAATCGACACAGCATAAAAATGCAGAAAGTAATCTGGGCTTTACATATTTTTACTTCTGAATTGAGGGAAGACAGGGCTGCTGATTTTTTTTAATACATTAACACTGCAAAAAATAAATAAATCAGTAAATAAAATTCAAATTGGTATAAACTTTTGGTCTCTTTCAATCTTATTTAGCTTACTATAAAATTCAACAGTCTTCAATTTATCTAGATGCAAAATGTTTTACTTTCACCCTACTTCCCAAACCACACACTAATTTGGTACCAAGTTTCCAGAAAGAGGCTCAGAGTTTCAGGCCTCATTGTAAATTTCAAATACTTTTAACAACCAATTAACAAAACAATGCTTTCAAAGGTAACATTAAGAACCTTAAATTAGCCTTCTTTCATCTGGTGGCCGCCAAAATTTATTAGAACTACAACTGTACTCTAACCATCTAGATGGCTGCAAATTGTGTGGTTATTCCCACAACTTGGTAACCTAGGTACCAGGTTGGGAAGGATGCCCTAGCTTTAACCCAATAACCTAGGAAAATGAGGACAGACATTTTGTCATAACCACATCCTAACCACGTCACTATCTTATTTGACAGTAGTGGAAGAGGATTTTCACCCATTTTAAACACATCACCCCTGCTGTCCAAAACACCTTAGAGGTTTGCCCTAAGATGTTAACAGCTGCTCCCAATGTTTCCACCACGATTAACTTATTCAATATTAAGTTATCCAAAAGTTAAATGCCAAGCTCCTTTAAAACAATCTGACGAACTTCAACCACTGTAGTAATTGGTAAATATTACCTTCAAAACATTTTCTGGCTGTGTCATTTCAATAATGAACATTCATTTTATGCAGGCTGTTAAACAGCCATGAAACCCATTTCAATCTGTACTTCAGATTTTTCTTCACGGCACGCCCATGCATAAATCAGCTTTCTTAGTCTTGGCAAAATTCAATTTCCAATCACGGTGATTGGAGATGGAGGGAAGATGTAGATCAATGATCTTAAGGGCATCAGATTGGGGAAGCCAGATCTAGGCTTTAACCAGTATCAGAATGGAATCAAAAGCATGGGAAAGTGGTATTATTAAAGCTGCATTGCTCAAGCCATTTGAATGGAAGAACTCTTATAGGGCAGACTACGTTGCATGAAGAGGGATTGGGTCCTATCGTTTTCACTCGTGTTCCCAGTTCAACCAGGCTTACTTCTGCTTTTAAAACCTGCGTGGGCACACAAGTTAAAAAACAATGGTGGGAAAGCGAATGACAAATAGCCAAGGGACATTTTGATATTTCTCAACAGTGCCCGCCATATCCCTGCTAGTGTTGAAAATAAAATACAACGTGGAAAGGCCTTACACGTAATAAGCTATATTCTGGAATGAGGAATGGCAGCTTTGGGGATTTTCCATTCTGTTTGTTCTGCATGGGTGTTTGAATTGCCCTTTTTACTGTGCTCATCTCTCCCCCCGCTTCATACCAGACACTCAAAGTTTTGTCTTACTGAAAAGGAGAAGGAAGTCAGTTCACAATTGGAGCAGCACTGTGGCACACTGATGAAAAGACAGCAGTCAACAGTTGGGAGATTTCCAGGCTTTCAGTTCAATGTCTATCACACAAACAACCACAATACATCTGGCCCTACTGCAATACCTGTTTTTTAAAAGCTGTGCTGCCAACACCTCTCCTCACTTTAACCTCCCCTCCCAAATGACCCATGCTATGGGATGATAAAAGACAGGGAAGCTGCCGTGTGGAGGGAAAGAAGGAAGATGTACAGCACAACAAACAGATCCGATGAAAGAAAGAAAGAAAAAAACAAAACAAAACCTCTCCAAAATACCTACTATCCTATAGAATACTCTTTTTAACAGCAATGGGTTTATAAAGGCATGGAACATAGAAAGACTGGTAGGGTCTGCAGGCCATGGGAATGAAGTTACTTTTTTTTTTGCCAGGTGTGGGACTTGGGATTTTGGAATGTGGCTTGTGGAACTCAAGAGCAAGACTGAACATCTGGCCCACAAAAAAAATAAAAAAATAAATAACAGTCTTCCTTGAATTGTGTTAAAAGCAAAATTATATAGGAAAGAGGGGGGATCAGCCCGGGATTTGGTTGATAACACAGCTGTGATAATGAAGCTTCAATAAAGTCTACATGCTATATCATACTTAAATGGCAAGAATCAAACAAATCAACCAACCAAAAGAACAAGAGCTAAACAGTTGCAAAATCAGAAATATGAACGTTGCTGTGGAATCTTGCAGCTGTGTCAAAAAACTTCAAACACCATCTCGTTTTTATACACTTTTTTTTTTTCGAAGGAAGCTGAAAACATCAGTTCAAGAGCTTGTATGAAAAACGAACAGACTGTCCATATCAAAATACAAAAGTACTATCAAGAATCACCTCTGACTTTTTTTTTAAAAGATTTAAGTTCAGTGCAATTGACATTTGTGTTTGCTAAAGGAAAAGAAAATGCTGTTTAAATATACTCAAAATAAAAATCCCCCCCAAAAAACACATTTGTGTCTATTCCTGGGAGCACAGTTTAAAATTATTGCACAGATTTTTTTTTACATATTTTAAACTTTTAAAAAATTATTTTAATAATGACAGAGGTCAGCCACAGTCCTGGACCTCCAGCGGTAAAAAGCAAGGTTTTTCAAGTGCCAGATACTCAACAGGTTAAGTTTCTTACATACTATAATTTACAGGGAAAATTATTCTTAACCTCCTAAGCCTATTCCCAAACCTTATAAACAATTAATACAGAGGTATCACTGGATGGGACGACTGTCCTTATGGGTGTAAATCTTCCTTTTCTTCGTTCACAATCTGTGTGTAACTTTATAATCCCCCATTAAGAATAACCATGATGGTGTATTACAAATGAGATAAAAATGGTTGTGGTGCCCTACACTCTACTTACTTCAAGATCTGCTTTCTGGGCTTGTACACAGAGGTGGCAGAAGTCAATGCTGAAAGAATGTACTTCATAAAGAGGTGAAGTCAGGATGCTGTTCTCCGATTTAGCAAAAGCCGCAATGGAATATGGAAGATTGAGCTAAGTCTTACAAAGAAAATGGAGTTACTGCAGAAGCAATGTTTCTTCTCTTAGAACTTAGATCTTAAGCTGGCTCTTAGGTCAGTGAAGCTTTGGTGTGCATTTCCTTGCCCGATGTTAAAAAGAAAGGAGACACACATTGTAATCATGAAAACATATACATCATGAAAACAAAACATAATAACCCTCATTGGAAGGAGGGAAAGGAGAATTCAATATGGTGGCTAATTTACAAATAAAGAAGGAATCAGTTTATACCTTCAAAGGAAGAGGTCCAAGCTTTGGGTTTATATGCTGTGCTGCCTATTGAAAGAAGTAGCAAGAAAAAGATTAGAAGTTTAGCACTTCTGCACTGTGTTGCTGTGACTGAAAAGGAGATCCAAAATGAAAGCTTTGGAAAAGCAAATGAGTATAAAGCATTTTTAGGTAAAAATCAGGTGAAACCTTAAAAACCCTGAACACCTCTTTGTTTAGGAAGTTGGAAGATGCATAAGACATGAAGCATCAAACGAGAATGGAACAGGTCAGCCTTTACGCTGTACTTTCGCACACACGCACAAAAGAAAGTCCCACTGTTGCTATCGCTTGTGATCAAATATGAGCAGAGTGTTAATGTGAAGGAAAAGCAAGGCTTGATATAAGAAACAAAGACATTCAAAAGTAGTGATCATATTTTCTCCCGAAAAACATTTAGCAGCTTACACTTAATCTAAATTTGAAGGGTGGTGGGGTGAAGAGAAAGGAGACAAGAAGAAAAGAAAAAAACAACGGGGGCGCAACAGGGAAAAATTAGTGCAAGACTATTTTCTAGTATGGAAGCCCGATCATTTAGTAGTTAAAGAAGCGTGAAGCAAAGGGTTTTTGCCAGGGGGTGTTCCTCCTTTCCTTTGACTTAAAAAAATATGAGGAGTCATTCACCGGGAACTTCACCAGCCCAGTGGATCTTAACCCCCTGCTGCAAATAATTGCTCAGGTCCCTCTTCAACATCTTTTGTGAAGGGGCGAGGGGAGAATTTCCAGTGAAACAATATCTTGAAGGTAGTAAACAATGTGCCTTACTTCAGAAAAATCTTTAGCAAAGAGGCTTCAAATATGCTTTTGTACAAAGAAAGGGAAAAAGAAATAAGCGCTGTCCCCAAAGGCTGAAATACTTTCAACTGGGAGTTTGGTTATACTAAGTAAAACTGGGGGTCGTACAGAGGTCGTAGCAGAAACATTTTCCCAAACTGAGAACGAGACAAATCCTTTCTCTCCATTGCTTCAATTTTCACAGCGTGCAACTCAAACGGACTATGATCATGGTTTTGAAGAAAAAGAGGCTCCAATTCTTCTGTTTTGCTTAAACTTGGAATGTACAGATCATGGGTGTTGGGATTACCTGAACCTACCTCCTCATCAAGGTCTATCACCTCCTTCCCCAAGATCTGAACACACAAAAGGCTCACTACCCATACCGTCAAGCTCTCCAAGCCAGTGATGTGGTTCTCTACTGTGGGCATCCTATTTCCAGCCTCTCGGTCTTCGTTTATGTGTCTTCTTGCATTTGGTACACGCTTAGAATTGGCAGAAATGTCTCAAGATGGGGATTGTTGCTTTTTGGATTGGTCATCACCAATAAAATGACTAAGTGCAGCATCTGAGTAGCCTGTAAACTACTGGATCTGACAAAAAGATAAAGGAATGTGGATCCTTGTTTGTCAGGGTTTTGTTTTGTTTCCTTCCCCCTTATCTAAACTGGAAGAAGAGCTACGCAACGCTTTCCAGATGTCTACAAGGTTAAGGAGAATTGAAAGGACCGCTGAAAAGGATTCCCCTCCCTCCAAATCTTAGTGAAGTGATCCACCACAACCTAGAAAGAATTTCACACCCTGGCTTCAAGCATCAGTAAAGCTTAAGAGCGCAACGGGAAGAAGCAATGAACCAATCACTGTTGCAGGGATATGCAAGTTTGTTTTCCCTATACATGAAAAAAACAAAACACCCTGCTCATTTCCTATTGGGGTGGTAGGGAGGGATCAGAAAGAAGGGAAAAACAAAAGTTTCAAAAAGGGCAAAAATAAAGAAAAGAGGAGAAAGAAGAGAGGAGAAAGAATAAACCATACATAAGTTTTCCTCAATCTGATACTCTCAAAGGGCTGCTTGCATAATTCGGTTCTCTTTCTCTCTTGTCCTGCTTTTTTTTTTTTTTTAAATTTCCTCCCACTTCCAATGTTTTTTTTGGGGGGGTGGGGGACTGCAGCAAATTCCAGCACTTGGTGAACAGGCTTCACAAGCTGTGACATCACTCTGTCATCTTCTTCAGGGTATAATTGTTTTGCTTTTTTTTTTAAAAAAAAGAAAATGTACAGTACATGTATTTAATTATTTTAGGTTTGGCTGTAGTGGACTGGCCATGGTTCAGTTGGGACAATAGCAGTACATGGGTCGTGGGGACAGTCATTTTGGCTATGTACACATTCATAGTCGGTCCATGGCTTCCAACTAGTAGCGCTATTTCCGTAGATCTAGTACGCAAACCTGCAAAGAGGGAGGAAGGGGGGGGAAAAGGGGGGGGGAAGGGGTTTCAGAAAATTTATTTATGCATTAGATTTGGACACCAACAACAAAAGAACAGGCATTCTACAATACAGAAAATGTGCACTATTCTTATACTCATTATGAGGGGTCCTTGGTGCTCTATGATAGGGGTGTCCAACTCAAGGCCTGCGGGTTGGATCTGTCCTGGAAAATGTTAAGGGACAATCCTGTGTTGCTTTGGCCCGGTCTACCTAATGCAAAGAGGAAACATGCCAGCAGTTTGGGGAGCAAGCTGGCCACGCCCACCCAGCTGGCCACACCCAGTGAGTGGCACCACTCCGTCCACGCCCACTCAGTCAGGCACGCTTGCCCGGTCCCTCGAAGGTCAACCATAGCCCTGATGCAGTCCTTGTTGAAAATGAGTTTGACACCCTCTGCTCTGTGAGCTTAGTTGTTTCCTTGTAGACATTTCATTACCCAAACTAGGTAGTATCATCAGTGTTAGTAGGGAGTGGGATTTGCTCTCAGTTTATATTCCAGTGTATTGTCCTGTCAGTGCTGGTGGAGGTGGTCCAACACTCAAGAGTGAGCCTTTTCAGTGGCAGATCTGCAATTATCTTTGCAATATACTCACCAGTGAATTATGTGTACTGCTGCATTTATTGCCTTTACAGCACAAGACAAAATCTTTTTCATGTCTTTTAATAATATCTTGATACTGAGGAATTTTGGTTCTTTGGAATGTATTCAAATGAAGGGAATTTGTAAACCCTACTACAGGTAGTCCTTGACTTAAAACCACAATGGAGCCCCCAAATTTATGTTGTCAGGTGAGACATTTGTTAAGCGGATTTTGCCCTGTCTTTCTTGCCAGAGTTGTTAAGTGAATCACTGCCGTTGATAAATTAGCAACATGGTTGTTCAGTGAATCTGGCTTCTCCGTTGATTTTGCTCATCAAAAGATCGCAAAAGGAGAATCACATGACCTTGGGACACAGCAACGGTCCTAAGTATGAACCAGTTGCCAAGTATCTCCATGATGATGGAGCTGCTGGAAAACTCATAACTGAAAAACGGGCATAAGTCACTTTTCGCAGTGTTGCTGTAACTTTGAACAGTCACTGAATGAACTGTTGTTAGGTTGAGGACTACCAGCATTGTTTCTTTTAAGACACATCCTGAAGGTATGACAGGGGATTTTTCTTGAGTGAGGGATTTCACGAGAAGTTCCTTCAACATTTCCCACCTCTTCAAAACTCTTGGGTTCGTTTGCCTCGCTTAAGATTATTGGCTTCATTGCTTAGTATTTAATTTTTATTTTAAAGTAGTAAATCAATTGTCAGGAGAAATATTCTACAAGCCCAAGTGTACCCTACATTTTACAGAAATAAAGCAGAACCCAAACATACCCAGCATATTTAGATGCTGGCGTGTGACAAAAAGAATCAAGTGCAGGGGTGGGATGCGATCGGTTCGGCCCGGTTCTATAGAACCGGTAGCTCTGAAGAGCAGCTGACACCGAACCAGTTTGCTGCGATGACCTGCTTTACGTGATATTGCTGAGTGCCTCTCGTCAGCTGGAGAAGGTAAATGCTCGCCAGAGCTGATAACGCGCACGCCTGTGTAGCACACATTTGATGCGCACGTGGCTCTCCCCGAACCGGTTGTTATGCTGGTAGGATCCCACCCCTGATCAAGTGTAACATCTCATTTTGTTTTACTTACTGAACCATCTGAAGCACTTGCTCCAACTTTGTCTCCTGCTGCATTCCAGCAAACCTCAAAAATGCCTCCTGTCCCCCGATAACTATGCACCAGAGCACCCGTCTAGAAAAACAATAAAACCAAGAGGTTGGGATAGAACACAATGACGCTAAAGTAATGTAAGTATTATAAGCATCAACTGGTTATCTCTCCCGGTAAGGTATGCATTTCCTGGCACGAATGAATATTATGTATTGGGACAGATTAGAGGAACTGAATATGTATAACCTGGAGGACAGAAGGGAAAAGGGGCACATGATTGAAACCTTTAAATATATTAAGGGTGTAAATAAGGTTCCAGAAGGCAGTATTTTCAATATTAAGCAAAAAACAAGAACATGGGGGCATAACTGCAGAAAGTAAGTTCAAAAATAATGTTAGAAAGTATTACTTCACAGAAAGAGTAGTGGAACCAACTGTGCAGGTAGTGGGCCAATCATCAGTTAACTGAGGTTTAACATGCTTAGGATAAACGTATTTCCATCATCCAACGAAGCTTTTTAAAAATAAAATTAAAAGAAAAAGAAAATAAGAAAAGCCCTCAAAGGGAAGACTTGATGGGTCACAAATCTTCTGTTGTCAGTTTTCTATGTTTCTGTGTAGTCATAGCAATATGCAAATAATTAATGGCCCAGCTGTTCTTTCTGCAGCAGACATTAAGTAAAATACAGTGCTGGATAAACCTGTTAGATGTTCTCAAATTTTGTCCCAAAGCAGGAAAAGTACTTGTTGTATTTGTCAACAGCCCTTTAAAGAAGCTGAGCCTTTTCCTGGGTCCATTCATGTTACTTGGGAATTGCAACAGTAATAGCACTTAAAACTTACAGTATGTACCATTCAGTGGTGGGATTCAAACTTTTTTACTACTAGTGTTGAGGTAATTCCCCGTTAGGAGAATGAGCGCATACAGGGAGACGTATAGAGAGTAGTGTTGGAATAATACACACAGAGCACACAGATACACTGTACAGTAAATGTAGGTTTTTACTTCCAGAAAGGTTTAAGCAAAGTCCAAAATAAGCAGTCCAAAAGTCATTTACAGGTAAATCAGTTTTTCAATCCAGGGATAATCCAAATATCAAATTCCAGTGTCAAAAACAGTTCAGTATCAGAATTACATCAAATCCAGTAATATCAGTCAATTAGGAAAAATGGAGGAACAGCAATACTTTCCAACAGAAGGAAACAGAGATACTCAGACACACTCTCTTCTGAGACTAAGACTAAACAACCCAGGTTTCTGGCTCCATCTTATGGCTGTTTGAGAAACTACACCCTATTGCATGCTCTTGCATTCCCTTAAAGAGACAGTATTAAAATGTCTATCCTGGTTTATATATTTCTCACCCAAATACCTGTTAGGTGACTTATACTCCTAACAACTAGTTCTGTGGGGGTGGCAGGGGAAGGATACTGTAAAATCTCCATTCCCTCCCCACTCCTGGGGGAAGGATACTGCAAAATCCCATTCTCTCCTCATCCCACTAACCTGCTTTCCAGCTCCATTCACCTGTGCAGGGCAACAAAAGAAGACCCAACTGATCAGCTGGGACTTGGGAGGCAGAGAACAGATGGGGGCTGGGCCAGTCAGGTATTTGCTGGTTCTCTGAACTGTTCAAAATTTCTGCCACTGGTTCTTCAGAACTGGTCAGAACCTGCTGAATGCCACCTCTGGTACCATTTGATACTGCTTTACAGCACTCTCTGGTCAGTTTACAACCACAGCATATTGCTTCGAACAATCTAACCTCAGAAGTTGGTAAAGTCAATCTTGTGCCTGGTCAGGACAGAACTCCAGGCTATGGGTAGAATTTGCCTGCAATACTACATTCTAACTCCTGGGACACCAGGATTCCTTTTCTGGTGGCCCAGAAAAAAGACACAGCTTCTTGTAAGGACCACTGATAAATATAGCAAGCACAACTTTCCTAAGCCAGCTCTGAAAAACTTTTGCTACTTTCGATGGCAGAGAAAGTACAAAATATTTCTCAAATTTTACAGATGGCTTTGGTTTTCTGGTGGGAGGTGAGAAGAGGTGAAAATTACAGTAGTCAACTTTAAATGTTCAGAATATGAGAAAAAGACAGGGACAGCCTTCATTAGCTAATCTATAAAATGATCTGCACTCCCTCAAAGCATAACAAATTGCTTTTCTTTAATGGTAAGGAATAACAATGTTATCCTTCTGTCTTTCCCACTGAAGCTGATCTGATTAAGGCCATAAGAAACCTTTAATAGGTAATAAAAATAAGTTGATAAAATTACTAGTGCTCCAGGAAACATACCTGTGTATTCCAGATGTGTACACATTTGTCGAAAGAACCACTGGCCAAATATCTACCATCAGGACTGAAAGCTACACTGTACACAGGTTCTTGATGTTTCGTCAAGGTATGGATGCAAATCCCTCGGTCTACGTCCCATAACCTGACTGTAGAATCAAAGGATGCACTACCAAAGACAAGAGGAAAACAATAATTGTTAATTGTAACTGTAATTTATATATTTATTTATAAAATGTACCTCACACTACAATTGTCTGTAGAGATTCTCAGTCATTCAGGTCATGATTGTCCCAAAGGTGCTTTTTTAGGAGGCAACTGGACTTTGTTTTTTTCTTTGAAGACATTTTGCTTCTTATCCAAGAAGCTTCTTCAGCTCTGGCAGGAGTGGATATTGTTGTTCCCCACTATTCTGTCAGAGCTGAAGAAACTTCTTGGATGAGAAGCAAAATGTCTTCAAAGAAAAAAACAAAGTCCAGTTGCCTCCTGAAAAAGCACCTTTGGGACTCCCACTACAATCGTAAAGAGACTCTTGACTTCCAAATTGGACATCTTCTCTCTCTTGGTGGTGGTCACTATGAAAAACTGGCTGTTACACTGCATTTCTTAGAACTTCTGAGACATGGAAAAATGCGGAATACTATTCAGGAGTAGGATGGAAATTCTGCCCGTCTTGAATGAAAAAAGCAATTACATCAGTCATTTAGGTGACATTGAGCAACAATTTAGGTGACATTGAGCAACTTGGCTGTTGAAGAAGTCAGCAGTGAAGTGTGTCAGGAAAAGGACTTTATATTGTAACTTAAGTACATGATGTTGAATGCTTGTGCTATGTAATATATAAGCTTTCTATGGGGTTAGTTACATGATGATTGGGTAGTAGAACCATCATTCAAAGCATGCTACTGCAAGGTACCTCCTCCTTGCCTAGTTTATATTCTGGAGAGAGATGGGAATTTAGGAAATATTAATGGATGCTTTGGAAGTCCCACCCCTAGGAAGTTTTTGAAGTTACAGCTATAAGCCCTCCCCCACAGTCATGTGATCACATATTGGGCACTTGGCAACTGACTCATCGTTACAACTCTATGAAGCATCCTGTAGTCATAATCTACAATTTGCCAGTTTCCAGCAAAATGATACCCATTGGGGATAATTTATTTGCTTAATGCCACAGTTTTCACTTAATGACTGCTGCAAACATACGTATGTATGTATTTATGCATGTATGCATGCATCCAGTCAGATGATGCTTATGACTGCAATGACTTCACAATTCTGGGCTCGTAAATTGTGTGGTATCTGTACCCTGATCTATAAAACTAAGAGAACCCAATTAAACTTGATTTCAATGTATTTAATAAATGTAAATTTGATTCCCCAATTATGTTTAAAAAGGAACAGTTATCTTCCCCAATATTCCATCTATTTATGCTACCTTATATATTAAAAAGCAATTAAAATGTGAAAAAATAATAATAAAAGAATTTCCAAATCAGGAAAGGGATTGATGATGGTAGCAAAACCACTGTGTTCTTTAGAGGTAATTTGAGTTAATGGGTTTACACGTTAAATTCTGAAGGAAAAAAAGAAAAAGGAGAGAAGAAATTCCATAAAAAGGATATTGTTTCTGAATATTTTCCATATTTTCATAGAAAAACCCTGAAGCACAGTTATGGAACCATTTCTATATCCAAGTGGCAGAAGAGGGCATGGTGTCTATATTTAATCTCAATAAACAGTTTCTAGACCAGCTCAGAAAAGTCATTAAACAAAATTATTGGCTTCATTTTTTCTCCTCCTACACAGGGAAACCTTACCTTGCTAACATTAAATTGGCATTTGGATTGTTTGTTCCTGGCCCTGTCGGGCTCCATTTGATAGTATAAATTTCTTTGTTGTGGGCCTGCAGATCGTGAACACAGTTATCTTGCTTCATACTCCAGATCTAATAGAAAAGTGAATAAAGAAAACAACAATCAAGCTTTATTTAATTGTAGGTAAAGAGGTCCTCGTAAATCTTGCAGGGTTTTAAAGCAAAACACAACAAAAAAGGGAAAAAAGAGCATTTTAATTTGTTTTCTTTTTAATACCTCAGGTATGAGACAGTAATACTCAAGAATGAGGTTATATTTTTAAAACATGGGCTTTTATTTAGATTTACATTGTTGAAATATCAACTTATGGTAGCTTTACATTAGAAAAATTGTGATTATATATGAGTGTGCACACAATTTCTATAGGGAAGGATTGCAGACTGATATAATATTTCAGATTTCATCCCTCACTCCAAGCAAGTTGATCTGACTTCCACATTGGTAGAAGACTCTTAACTTCAGTGACGGAAAACCTATAACATGCATGTCAAAGGTGACATGCCTCAATGTTTGGGTGAAGCACCAGCTGTCACCAACACCCAACATCTATTCTCGACAGCACACCCTCCTTCTCATGCCATTTTCAATTTGCAGAGGCCGTGTGAGAATGGGCTTTGCTCTGGCGCGGCCTCTGGAAGTCATGGGACAGAGGTGGGGCCTCTGGAACGTCCAAGACTTGTTTGAGAATGGGAATGTGCTTTCATGCAATCTTAGGAAGTCATGGAAGATGAGTGAGGTGCACTCGCATGCTTTGAGGGAATGGTCTTTTGAGTGGCAATGGTGGTGCTAGGGCTGAAATCAATGTCCAGGCCTCTACTGCCTCCTAGTGACCTAAATTAGGGGCTGGGATGGAAACAGAGAACTTTTCTCTCTGTGTGAATCATGTCAGGCATTTTTTGAATTTTTGACATATTGAGCTCAAAAATTTCACCATCACTGCTCTACTTTCTGAGACCTAGAGTAGAAGCTGAGTGTTCATCTTCTTTCATAGTGTTGCATAAATATCACAACTCTTCTTCCTCCTCCATCATCTCTATCACTATCATCATCATCCTAGTTCTTATTCAGAAGCATGAGCCCTCTTATGGTCAAGAAAGCAATTCTTTTGCACATTATCAACTCCTGCAAGTTTAGGAACAGGAGTCACATAGCAGCTGTAGGGCTCAGCCAGTTACAGGCAGCTAGGGCTTCCACGGTGCAATCAAGTAGATACAGAAATAAAGATTAAAACGACAAGCATAGATGGGAGAAAAATGTTTTCCCAATGATTTCGCGACAGGAGTCCAAAATCACCCAGAGGGGCAATACATTTTTACCTTTAGAGTCATGTCATCAGAACAAGAAGCCAGAAGATTACCAGTGGGGTCCCATTTGATTGCGTTTACTTCATTCTGAAAATAAGCAGCAAGAGAGATATTAGAATCTCAGTTTTCTTTGTAAGAGAATCGTCAGATTAAAGGGGGGAGGATGATTCCCCAGAAAAAAACAGGAAGGGGACAATTGTAGAAAATATAGTGAAAATGTCCGGCTCTAAGTAATCCAGGGACAGAAAACATACTTAGGAGAATTGACTGAGTTTGTATGTTGGAGCTTTACAGCAGGTTAAATCTTTTTTTTTTTTGAAATTTTTTTTGGGTTTTCACAAAAACAAAATACAAATAAAACATCTTTTTTGAAAATAGCATGGTCCCAGGTTATCACTTCTTCATACAGACACAAAAGTCAATTTCATGGTCATTTTTATATTCTATTCCATATCTTATTACCATTTTATATTTTATAACCATTTTATAACCATTTTATAAATCATTACTAATAATTAAAAATGTTCCCTTTTAATTCTCTCAATCATTTTAATTCATTTATTAACAAACATCCCACTACATTACAGTAAATATTTTATCCATCATCATATTTTCTAAAATTATTTCTATTTGTAATATAACAATGCTATCTTTTGTACCTTTGCAGAATCCCTTTTGCAATTAAATTTTCACCCATTATCTCTAAATAAGCTTATGGTTACAATCCTTATATCTTTTATCTATTTCTGTTTCTCCATTTCTTGTTTCTGTTTTTTACAACTTATTTTCCTTGCCTTCTTCCCCCTCTTCTTCTCCCTCCCCTTTTTACCCCCTCGTCTCTCTACTTCTAACTTTCTCATCTGTAATCCCATCTTCTGTTGCTTTCTAATATTATACTTATCTTTCAAATTGTTCTTCTTTTTGGTTGTTTTTTTCTAGTCTTAAACCTTTCACTCTCTTTCCCCGCTTCCCCCCCCCCGCCTTAAAATTATTTGATCATTAAAGATGGCTTCTTCTTTGTCCCAATCTTCTTGTTCTGCAAGCGTTTCTTGTTGCTTCTCATAGTTCCAGATCTCCATTTCTAAGAATAGAAACACGAAGCCAAAAGAACTTCTCCCTTCTTGTGCATCTTCTTTCCATTTTTAAAGTTCCGTTTTCAGTTCTTCTAAGAGTGATACCATTTTAAAAACTTTTAAACCCGGTTAATTTTAGTCATCTAGATGCAAAAACCAAAAATCACCAAATAATCCAAATAATCCAAGGCTGTTTCTATTTGCTTCTTTTTTCCACTTTCTCTTCCTGGGGTTCTATTATTTTGTTACCAAGTTTCAATTAAAATGTATCTTTGAGGAATCTCATTAAAATTTCAATGTAAGTTCCTTTTAATTACAGTTCTATTCCTTAATTCCAGGCAGTCTCCTCCATTTTTCCAGATCCTGTCCTTTTATTCTTTTTTTTTCTCCTTTCCTGCTTTTAAAAACTTTTAAATGTCCAGAAATCTTTATTATGCCTTTGACTTTTATTTTCAGCTTAGATGCCTATTAATGTCAAAGTGGATTTTTTTTTCTATTTCTTGCTTAAGTCTCTTAGCAATCAGTATAAGGAAGGGAAGAAAAAAAACCCTAATCCTTTCCCTTCTCTCTCTCCTTCGCAGCTTCAAAATCTTCTTTGGGAACAATGTTGTTAAGTTTAAATTCCAGGGTACCTTATTTATTGCTTTTGCTGTTTGACCCGGTCAATCAAAATTTTCTCTTCTTATCTTCCTCCTGCACATTCTTTTCCAGTCGAGTTCTTCTTTGTGGTGGCCATTTCTGACCACCACAACCACCTTCAGGAAAGGGAGTAATGGCCAGCTAGGGAGGAGAGATGCGGCTCTCCTCAACCCTGCAGGAAGTCTCCCCCCTCTTCACCACCTCTATGGGGTGGCTTAGTCCCAAAACCAGCCGGCTTGGGGCGCTCCAGCGGCGAGCAAGGATCGAAGCCTCAGAGAGACGAGGTTTTGATCTGTCACCAAAGAAGCTCAAACCGGAAGTCCCACAGCAGGTTAAGTCTTTAAGGGGGTCAGTATTACTAAAAAGTAATTTAGAGTCCAGGAGAAGGGCCTTCTCTGGAATATCTTATCTGAGGTGAGATTGGCCTCCCACCCTTCTGGCTTTTCAAAAGAAGCTTAAAACCTGATTCTGCCAGATGACTTGGCACCCAATGGAGGAGCTTCACACTGGAAATGGTTGGTTAATTAAAAGCTAATCCCATCCACCTCGCTCCCACCCACCCCACCCCCAGGATCCCTATCCCTCCTTTGCCATCTTGTGTGAACAATTTTGTTTTATCTGCGTTGTTATCTGATATCTGTCAGTTTTAATGTTTTTATGCTGCAAGCTGCCCAGAGTAGTTTGATATGAGATGGGCAGCAAATACATTTCACAAAAAATAAATAAATAAAATAAAATAAAATAAAAATTTAGTAGTAAGGTGTAGGCGATGACCAAGCTGAGCCTGCGGGAGGGATCAAACATATCATAAGTCACAAGTCCCTGTTGGCCCACAAGAAATCTAAGGTCCTTTTATCTCCCACTCATTCCCCTTGACCATCTTTTGGTCAGATTCTTGTAGAGAGCTTAATAACCTTGCAATAAATATACTAATTTATACTCATTTGAACTGCCTGAATCTCCTGATTTCCTTGGCGCTTGACAGAGGGTTCTTGGTATTTGGGACCTTCTCTTTATTCTCTTTTAGTTTCTCCCCCAACCAAGAACACCCTCTAAATAGTATTGCAATAGCATTACAACTTCCACAGCAACAGAATACAGACTTCATAAAGGGTGTACAAATTGCAGAAATTGAATGGTGTATAACCTTTACTTTCCCTGAAGACTAGCTGAATTCATTCTTGAAACATGTTCAATGTCTATAGAAAACTGACACCTTTTCTTTAATTGAGAACTGTGACTTTTAACAAATAACCCTAACCCTAGCCCTTAGACAGTTTACATACAGGGACGAAAAAATAACAAACTGTGCTTCAACCTTTGTTGTTATTGATGTCCTCCAAATAAGTTCAGGTTGAATTTTTGATAATCTGAAGATCGTGAATTATGGGAATTGTAACCCAACACATCGAGAGGATGTGTGGTGGGTTGGGATAGACTGGTGTGAACATTCTCTTATTTTGCTTCACATATATACTACATGGATAATAGCTAAAGAAAATTTTACTTACTGTGTGGCCCTGGAAGGTTTTGATGGGTTTATCTTGACCTAATTTACAGACATGAATACACATATCTGTACTACAGGAGGCAAATGTGTTGTTGCTCTGCCAGTCAACATCTAACGCTGGTGCTATTGAGAAAAAAGAAAGAAAAAAGTCAGAAGAAATAAATTTTCTTTGCAATAATTAGCAAATGAAAATGATGAGATGACTGGCGATCTCATCATTTAGAGCAAACAGAATTTAGAATGCAAAGTTCATTTTGGAAAGATTCAAGGAGAGACTGTTTATACTTGAAGAAGAGTTGTGAATATGACAATCAGAATTTGTCTTATCTAATTTGTCAGTTTTATATCCTGCTTTTGTCATATTTATATTCTACTTTTCTTCCAACTCAAAGGTACATGGGAAATTCTTACACTACAATCTTCTTACAAAATTATAACCTAAGAACAGAGAAAGTTGGACTGGGGTATAACCACCGGATATACCAATGCCACACTGTTCCCATCTTTACATCTACCAAGAAAAGTATCAGCGACAACATTGATTTCTGAAGGTCACCAGACATTTTGGCACTGACTTATTGAAATATTTGCATTATGGAAGGATTAGCTCTAACATGGAAAGGTTTTCACTCCATCACTGAAAATTCATCACATGGATCAACTAATGTGGAATATAAGAGGCACACATTGTATGAAAATTGATATGCACTATTTCGCGCTGAAAGAATATAGGTAGTCCTCAAATTATAGTGGAGAGTGGGACTGGGATTTCCGCCACTAAGTGATGTGGTTGTTAAGCACAATGTCATGGGACTGCATTGTTTAATGAAAGTAATCCAGGAAGTTTGTCATGCCTTTGTAGGAATCTGATTCGGAGGGGAAGGCTGAGCAGCTGACAGGGAGTGGGAGTGTGGCTCCGCTGGCTGTGAAAGAAACTGGGGAAGGGAAAAGTCCGGCTGGGCAGAACAGGGAAGAGGTAGAGCAAATCAGGAGGAATTCAGAGGAAGACCCAGGGCCACCCCCTCTTCATCCTAGGACACGCAGGGAGGAACAGAGAGGGAGCAACATGAGTTGCATGGCTTATGGGGGAGGAAAGGGCCCTGATTCTCTTCATTAGCTGCAGCTGGGAACACAGTATTTAAAATGGGAAGCTATGCACAAAAAGTTGTTGGAAGCAAATCGTGAATTATCTGGTATCATCAAGGCTTATCTGGGTTCTTGGCGTCTTCCCAATTGTGTGTGTTTGGCTGTGCTTTCAAGGCTGTAATTCCTTCTCCTGCCCTGTCAAGTTAATTACTGTAGCGTGGTTTGTTTGAATTTTTAGTTACAATTTGTATATACTTTGTTTTTGGACTGAATTTTCTCCACTTAAAGGCTGTTCCTGAGAGAGTTTTTCTCCAGCCAAAGATAGCCTGGATATTGGGGGCAAAGTTGGAGATAATTAAAGGGACTCTTCTTGATTATTTAACTGTGTTGCCTGTGTGCCATGCCCCAGGTCATCACATACTTGCAGTTGCTGTCTTAATCCCAAAATGTGCAGGCTGTTAAGTGGAAAACAGTGGGAGTCCCAGGTAAGGAGTGTGAAATTGTCACGAGGGGGAAGACCCAGTGCAGGCCAAACATGGAGGGTATGGATGTTGCAGAGTAGCACAATCTCAAGAGTGGAGAGAAGACATTGCAATGCATGCAAACAAAGAGGAGAAGTAGGATGTGATGCATGTGAGGAAGGAGTGTATAGTATGTGTGAACACTGCTCAATAGCAAAGTGTGAGCTGGAATCCAAATGTTATTCATTTGACTAGGGTTGGAGGGCATTGCAAAGGCCAGAACTTCAAGGAGTGGTTGTAGGACTCTTTGTTCAGCATCACTGTAACTTTAAATGGTTGCTGGACAAAGGTTGCTGGATGTTAAACAAGGACTACCTGTATAATGAAATGTGAAGAATATAAATCATTATTTTAAGTAAAATCCAATCAAGAATCAAGAAAGCAGTCTACTCCAATACGTCGTTGGTAGCAATGCAAATGTAGAAGTTGAACTGACTCAAGAGAAAGTTAATTAAACCAGTTTCCTCTTTTTGTCAATAGGAGGAAATCTGAAACAAGACAGAAATTTTATTTTTAAAAGAGCCTGTAATTTCCCCACAGCTGAATTAACTGGAATACCAACTAGTAGTGCTGTTGGAAATATGTGCTAACTGTAAGCATACACACACACACACACACACACACACACACACACAAAAAAACCCTCAAAAACTATTAACCAAATCACAAAACACTGGTTTATGAGCTGTTTCCTCTTTAATCTGAAGAGAAAATACATACCAGAATGAAAAGGAAACTGCTGTTTGGCTTCTCCAGTATGTGCATCCCAAATAATTGTGGTCTGAATTAAAAAATAGAACAAAAACTGATTTACAATTTTGAATATGTTTAAATTTACCAAATCAACTGAAACCATGATATTTAGGACTATATTTTCTAAAGATTGGATTACCTTTTAAAGGCTAATGAGTAGAAGGATATAAACTGTAGGCTTTCCTTATCACTGCCATGTTACCTGTATGTTCTAAGTTTATAACACAACTTTTTTAACTCAAAAAAAGTAAATTAGAAAAAAAAAATTGTAGCGCAGGGTTGAACTGTGGAGCTCTCCAAGTTTGATTATTTTGTTGCAGATATTTAATTATCCAATTAGGTAAATGTTCATTGCTGAACCACAGTCTTGTAGCACTGAAGATGTTACCTAGTTGGTTAATGAAACACCTGCAAGAAAACAACCAAGCTCAGAGAGTACTGAAGATTCCATAATTTGAAGTCTATTAGGACTATACAGATAGTTTTTGACTTACAACTGGTTTTTTTAGTGACCAAAGTTGTGACGCCGCTGAAAAAAGTCGGTTATGGCCATTTTTCACAATTATGACTGCTGTAGCATCCCCATGGTCATGTGATCAAAATTCGGGGGCTTAGCAACTGGCAGGTATTCCTAACAGTTGCATTGTTCTGGGATCATGGGATCATCACTTGCAACTTTCCTAGCTGGCTTCCCACAAGCAAAAGTCAATGGGAGAAGCCTGATCTGCTTTTTGTTTTGATTCGCTTATTGTTAAGCGAATCATTGCAATGGTTCACTTAACAATAGTGCAAAAAAGGTCGTAAAATGGGGCAAAACTAACTTAACAAATGCCTTGCTCAGCAACAGATATTTGGGGCCTAATTGTGGTTGTAAGTAGAAAACTACTTGTATTCCTACACTTGACCACAATTTATTTAGAAAAAGGGTGGCATCAGTTATGCTTACTAGATGCTAATAGTAAAGGGAAACAACTAAATTGTTTCTAAAGAACACTTCATTTTTTGTGTTCCATATCCTAAGCCACAGGTGTCAAAGTGGATCATGTCACATGATGTATTGTGACTTTTTTTGCCTTTGTGGAGCCAGGGTGGGTGTGGCCCATGCATGATGCATCCAGCCTAAGGGCCGCCAGTGTGACACCCTTATCCTAAACTATCTTCATATTTTTATCTGCAGCAATGTATTTCAAATAAACCAATGTCGTCTTACCTTGTCCACACCTGCACTTAAAATGAAGTTCCCTTTCTTATTCCATTTTAATGCAAATATGGGACCTTTATGCTGTCCTAATGTGCTGGCGAGATTACCTAAAAATGAAAGGACACCAGTTATATTTTGATTTATCTAAACAGTATTTGAAATAATTCCTCCTGTCATATTTTACCTTTAAAAGAGGAAAATAACTAATAATGTTGCTCTCACCATCTTTAGTCCATATCCTTGCAAAACCATCATACGATCCCGTTGCTAGAAGCGTACCTTCACTCTGGAATTCAAAGTATAAGCATTATTCTATTACTACGTGTTCTAAGAGTCTGTAATCTTCAAACAGAGCATGCTTCCTCTGGTTTAAGAGATGTGCAAAGTGTGCGAATTATACACATCCCCTCTCAAAGCTTTCGTGTTTCATAAGTGTGATCATATCTTCCCAATCAAGAAAAGTCATTTATTTGAAGAACTGCTAGACATAAGGAGATGTGCAAAATGTTTCAACCTGAAATAACCCATGATTTTCTTGCTTAAAGTGTCCCTATCTCCTTATGATCATTTTTCACTTCTCATAATATCACAACAGAATCTGGGGATCAGACCAGCTCAACTCTGAATCATTTTGGGCATTACTAAAACCTCAAAGGTATATTTAATGTATCCCGTTACAAATACCTTTGGAGGAAAAAAAAATGTTCCAAAGCCTCTCAGGAATCAGTGGCTAGCCATTTTAACATAGAAAGTTTTAAAGAATATCTCATTTCACACTGATCTTCTTGCAAATCTATCGCTTCTTCGTATCTTTCCCTCAGTGAACTTTTGAGAGTTGTTCCCTAAACTTCTGTGTGAAAGACTTTTTGATGATTGAGTTAATTCATTTTGATTTGACTCTAGAATGAGTTTTTTATTGCACAAAGATTCAATTGCAGGTGAATGTATTCCTTGTTTCTGCCAAGATTATCTGAAAAGTTTGAAGATTGCTTTTGTTCACCCATGCTGCTGTTCCACATTTGCTTCACATTCTCTGGAGTCACATTTTCATAACTCTAATACACTATAGTCCCAAAGGTGCTTTTTCAAGAGGCAGCTTGTTTAAAAGTCCAGTTGCCTGTTGAAAAAGCACCTTTGGGACAACCATGACCTGGATGGCTGAGAATCTCCATAAGACGAATACAGTACAGTAAAAACCCAATTTGCAAAGACTGCTGAATTTTGAAAGCTTTTTGAAAAACTGTATATTTAATCTCTCTGGTACACCCTAAATCAGCAGAAGACCTCTTGGGCTTGGTTCTACCACAGCAGGAATAAAACAGGTATCTATAGCGCTCATGGAAATCTGGAAGTGGTAACCTCCAAGAACGCATGTGTTTGGAGCTCAAAATATGATTATTAATTTGAACATGGGAATTTTGCTCACATTCCAATCCAGAGATGTTACATCTTTGTTACTTGGTACATCTTGCCCTCCTTCTCGTATACAGTGCCGAAGCACCAGCTGCGTAGATCCGCTGGTACTGTTTTCACTAAGATTCCATATTCTTGCCGTTGAATCTCCAGATCTGCAAAACAAACAGCTTCCTTAAAACAAAATACAATTCTTTTCAGTCAAGCTCACCAATGACTTAAAAGAGAAGAAGAACAGGGAGCGTTCTTGGAAAGCATCAAGAAAAAAATGTACTACCATACAATTGAATACCTATTCAGTTATAAAGACCTTGACTGACAACTAGTCACTTAATAATCATTTGAAGTTCCAATAGATCTCTCCCTGGGTTACTTAGGACCCGGATTTGAAGTTCTGAAGACTGGGGAATCCCTCTGGTCACATGACCATGCTCCAAGTGCTAGGTGATTGGACTGCATTTATGGATATTCATAGCATCCCAGTCACTTGACTGTGTTTTATAATAAACATTGGCAGTTAATTATGGTTTTCACCGAAATTGGTCCCTAGCAAACCTTTGGTTCACCTAACAACCAAAGCAATAAGAGTCATAAAATCAAGTGACCAGCAAACTTTCGACTCTCACAACTTTCAACTATAATTGAAAGCTCCGTTATGGTTGTAACTCGAGGCCTGCCCGTACAATCATCCGCTACATAGAGATGATTCCCGTAACAAGATTCAAACTCCTTGGACTTTAGACAAGATAACCTGACAACCAACTAAACCAGAAGAGCTTCGTCTTACATTCCCTTTTTCATGCAAGTGTCTTATGTGAATCAAAATCAAAAGTCTCCGTTTCCTACATTTCCAACTCAACAAGTTAGGAAGATATGGAAATGAAGAAGTTTTCCTCAGGATCAAAGCTGGAAAAGAGAAGTTACATTTTCAACTTCTTTAGGAAAGCATACCCTGAGGCCAAAAGATCACTGACAGGGTTCCAGGCGCAGATGAAAACTTCAGATTCGTGACCCCGCAGCACCACTGCTTTGTTAGGTGGGATTTCAACATCACCATCCACTTCCATCATATCTGTATGATTATCTATCCAAAAGAAACCATAAGGAAAGGGGAGGTATGTTGCCATTAAATTATTGTTGCTTTGTTATTGTTATTATTCATTCATACCCTACATCTCGTTGATGGAATACCTAGGGACATCATCGCTTTTATTGCAGGTAGTCCTCAACTTACAACAGCTCATTTAGTGACTGTTCAAAGTTACAACGGCACAGAAAAAAGTGACTTAGGATTGTTTTTCACCCTTATGACCCTTGTGGCATCTCTAGGGCTTGGTGATCAAGATCCAGACCCTGGGCAACTATGATGGTTTGCAGTGTCCCAGGGTCATATGATCCCCTTTTGTGACCAAAATCCAACAGAGAAGCCTGATTCATTTGACAACTGTGTTACTAATTTTAACATCATTCTGCAGGGATTTAGTTAACGACTGTTGCAAGAAAAGCTGTGAAATGGGGCAAAACTCATTCAACATATGTCCCACTTAGGAGCAGAAATTTGGGCTTGATTATGGTCATAAGTTGAGGACTACCTGTATTTGGTTCACTCTTTTTACTCTCGTAGATTTGTTGTTAATGTGCTATCTCACACTTCTACTAGAATTCTTCTTAGCAAAGTTCCATACCCCCTTTTTAAAAGTAACTGAATATTAAAAAGGAAATAAAACTCCATGTCCTTGTCATTGATTGTGTGTACATTTTAGTCCTAAAGTAAGAGGATGATGTCCTTTGATAGGTTTGGACTACAGTTTCCATCAACTCAAGTCCATGGAGCTTGAGTCAGGAATATTACGACACATAATAGCCTTAATATTCAGGGGGTTCCAGTTTGAAGACATTGTAGTAGAATTTATATGTTGGTCTTTAAGGAGTGAGGTGGTGATTTAAATTCCCTACTTGACCAGATTAGAATTACCTTAGTTTAATAATTGTTCTACAGAATATTCTATATGGTGTTTTTCTTTTCTTTTTTTTTTTTGGGGGGGGGGGGGGGGGGTAAGACGACAAATGGATAAAAAATATATACAAGACGCTTCCATCATTGCCTCATCTTTAAAAATGGACAAATCACACATGAGCATGTGATTCACTATTAAAGGGAATATCAGGTCTGACTTAAAATAAAACCAAAAGAGTTTTGAAATCTATACAGGGTATGTTTCTTTGTACATGTGTGGTTCTTCCACTCCTCCTCCAGGATAAAAATTATGTATGCTCCAAGAGGAGAATATTAACTGGTAGATAGTAAGGTTTCCCCCCAAAATCTTGTTTTATATAAAGTTTCTTGGCTCTCAAAAACAGTTTGTTGGTAGTTTTATCACATTCATCTAACTTGAGTTGAATATTGCAACTACGTAATCAAACAGTAATATATTTGTTTGGCAAGAAAGACTTATTAAGCACATATTTCTCAATAAACAAGACCAGATGATTTACCAAAAACAGCTTTATTGCAAGCCAGCACCAAAATCTTTTTTTTAAAAAAAATTAAATTAAAATGCTAAAAGGTTATGCTTGGATTACAAAAGCAGAAGTTGAAAACGATCGCGTAGTTCATTTTCCATGAAATGTGAGCCACGTTAAGCACAGCCTTTGATCTCTGGCAAACTAATTTAAGAGGATCTTTCTGCTCCTGGGTGGAACAGTAGTCCTAGGAGACAGGAGGACTTTGTGTGCTCACGTACATTTAATCATGTGCTTGGGTGTGTGAAAGAGACTGAATTAGCTATTCCAGCACAACTGGCATTGAATGGAGCAGCTGGATATATTCGCTTCTAGGAAGACAGAGGCCCACTAGCATTTGCCTGTTTCGCCAGCAGGGGGAGCTCGCTCACCACAATCTCCTTAGCTCAATGTTTCTTAAGGTTGGCCACTTTAATAAGAGATGTGGACTTCATCTCCCAGAATTTCCCAGCCAGCAGCTGCTAAAGTTGAGAAATACTGCCTCAGATCAACAGTTTGGATTTCCAACACAAGCAGGAAACAGTTGTGAGTTGTGAATGTAAACAAGAAAAGGAAGACAATGGTGGTTTAAAATGAATCCGTATATTGTAAAACCAATCCCAAATAATAGCTACGTAAGATGGGGTGTTTTCCCCCTGCTTTTGGCTTTAACTTAATTTATCTTATCCATCTGACTGACTTGAAGGTTGAAATGCTTAAAACAGCCACACAGATTGCATTTCAAAAAATATATTTTTAAAATTTTTTAGAAACATTTAAAAGTTTTGAGGAGGTTTTGTATGCAGAAGGTGGAATGACTGAGTTTTTTAAATACATAAGCTGCCTACTAAGCCATTTACAATCTATAAATTGCATTTCCACTCACTTGCTATAGTGTGGGCTCCATTCTCCTCTCCATTTGCAGTATTTTCACCATTTTTTGTAGATCCTTGCTGATTTGTTGAAGCCGCTGCGGCTGCGGCCGCGGCTGCTTGCTGCTGAGCAAGTTTGTCTCGGTACGCCTGCTGCCTTGTTTGTACCACATCGGGCATCACGGCGTCTATTAGCGAGAGAGACTCTATCGGCCGGCCATCAAACAAAGTACCATCCTAAAAACACAGGGATAGAAGGTGAGAGACAAGTGGAAAAAGAGAAGGGGGAAATTATTTCATTAGCAACAGGCAAATCTGCAACCGAAGTTAGAAAATAGGACACAGGTCCTGAATGTGCTGAGGTGCATCAATTATCCAGAGCCTTGGCTATTAACCCTGTTTACGGAAAATCACACATTAAAGGTTGATTTAGAGTTGTCCACAGAATAATACCTATGCTACGAAGGGGTCGATGGATAAACGTAGGTTGCAGGTGGCTGATGCAAATTCTTCCCAAATCCCAACTGTGTCTTCTGTGGAAGAACACCATTTTTCATGTTGATTGGTCATCTGACTTCTTGTTCTGTCCTTTGTTATTTTGTATTTATTTTGTTATCTAGCCATAAAGTTAAAATTTGTAGATGTATGAATGCAATGGACACGTACGTTTCCTCACACGCAGTGCCAATGAAATCCACTCGACCCTGAAATGCCACTGTAATGAGGCAAAGCAGGGGTGTTTCAAACTCAAAGCTTAGATCTGGCCTGCGGGGCCACCCTGGAAATAGTCAAAGACTGACCCACAGTGCCTCTGCCAGCAAAAACGGTGAGAGCCATGCAGAGGCCTTCCTGAACTCCATTTTCGCTGCCAGAAGGTTGCAGGAGGCTGTCCCATCCGAAAACAGATTATTAGGGCCACACGTGGCTCCCCTGAGCCCCATTTTCATTGGCAGAGGGTTGCAAGAGGCCATTGCAGCTGAAAATGGAGCTTGGGAGCCCATTTTCACTGGGAGAGCACTTGGGCCCCCAAAGGTGTTCCCCAACACAAATAACATCATGTTGGCCACACTGCCTGGCCACGCCCCCACCCCTCCGATCAAACACCAACCTGATGCGGCCCTCAATGAAATTGACTTTTGACACTCCTGGGTTATAGCCAGCTAATTTGAAAATCTAGTAGGAAGGTACCAAATGCTAAACCAGGTCATTTAGTCTGGTTGCTTACACTGAACAACAGCGGCTATTCATGGTTTTATTAGTGAGGAGTCTCACATCTTTCAAATGAAAAGTAGGTGTATTAGTCACTGAGTTTCACCCCAATATTCTTGATATTCTAATATGAAATGTGACCTATAGTAATATAGGTAGCCCTGATTTCATGACCACAAGTGAGGCCAGTTTATAGTTGCGGTTGTAAGCTGAGTCATCACACGACCAGACTTGATTTTATGACCATTTTTATCACCACAGTCATTAAGTAAATCATGTAGGTGTAAATCTGAATCCCACGTATCTGATAAGCAGTGAGGGAGGGGTTGCAGCAAAATGGCAAAAACCTTCACAAAATGGGATCGTGTGACTATGGGATGCTGCAGCCAGTCGTAAACAAGACCCAGTTGCTAAGTGCCCCAAATTTGATCGTTTGGAGGACCGGTTGTAAATAACTTATTTTCAAGTCTGTCCTAATGTAAGAGGCCAGTCATTTGGTCAAAGACAACCTGCACTCTGCTATTCCTTTTGGCAAAAAAAAAAAAAAAAGGCGCATTTAAAAGTTTGAGTTATTTCTATTTTATTTTCATTTAATTCAGCAACCATCCCTTTTTATCTGCCTGTTTTGCAAGGAACACAGGCCAGGAGTTAGCTGTGTTTTAAATAAGTATCTTCTTATTCTTTCTCCTATATTGCTGCTGACAAGAGCAGCTCAGCCTATAAAATAATGATTTACTTTAAACTGAACCATTTCCATAACCCATCCAAAGAGGCCTTTGGGGATTGGCAGCCAATAAGGGCACTGGAGTGTGAGGGTCAAATTCTGACTATTCAAGGTGCCCTCACAAGTATATGGCCTACAATAATGGCTTCAGCTCAGAACTATTCCCAGACCAGTGGAAGCCTTGAAAGTACTATTTCTCAGTAGTCTTCAAGCACTGGATTTATTTCTGGATCCTGCCAGTAATTAAAAACAGATTTCCTGTTGTCCTGGATACAAATGTTGAAGAGTTCATCCATTTTTAAAGATGAGCGCAGCGATGAAACCTCTGCTTGTCACTTCTTAGGCACTGGGAGAAAGTCAATATAAATCGATAAGCTACAGCCCTTACCTCTAGGATAAAGGTTGGCAACATGCATTTGCAATGCCACTAGATGGCATCCATTCACTTATTTAGAAAATCTAGTGTTTTTTTTTAAAAGCTGATAACAACAGTAATAATAAGCAAAGATAAGGCCAATAGTGATCGATGACTTGGGTGCAATCCCAAAATATCTGCAATCTCACTTTGAATATCATTAGCACTGACAGAATCACTACCCAAATGCAAAAAGTGGGTTTACTTGGAAGAGTTTACATTCTGTGATGATATCTCTAATGCAAACAAGTATTTATACATATGTGTGTTTGTGTGTGTTTGTGTGTGTGTGTGTGTGTGCGTGTGTCAACATTTGCCTGTCCGAGGTCCCTGGGAAGGACTCAATAGGTTGATAAAAATGCCAAATCGAGTTTAATCCGACTCAACTATGTTACTAATCATAACAATAGTAGTAGCAATGGAATTTCTGAATACTAATTGACACATAACGCAACAGATTTAACCATGGTTGAAAAGAAGAAGGTGTGGATATTTGATGGGGCAAGAGCAGGAAATTGTAGACTAGAAAACGAAGAGCTGGAAAAGATCATGAAGTTTCAAGATCTAAAAATCAAAGTTGAAAGATTTTGGCTTAAATTGGCTATCACAGTCCCAGTGATTATTGGCACCCTCAGTACAATTATCAAAAAACATTGGATGGCACTTTAAAAGAAAATCTGTCAGTTACGAAAAACCATAGTGCTTGGATCTGTACGTATCCTATGCGGACACATTATGATACCCTAGATTCTTGGGACAAACTCAATGATTATGAAGGCCAACACCAGCTAACAAATTGGCAGCTGTGCTTTCACGTTGATGTGAAGAGATTACAACAATCCCATTTTAGTGTCCAGGGGGCAATGAAGGCAATTAAGAAGAGTAATTAAAAATCAGTTAAAAATCTGATTAAAAGCCCTTCAAATCAGTATGAACTGATTAAAAGTGAGAAAACCAAGAGAAATGCATTGTCGACTTAGTAACGCTAAACCAAAAACCAGAAGGAGAATATTGTGAAGTGTGCAAATGGACAAAAGGACAAAATCTGGTTACTACTTTGACTGATCGTGATGCTGGACAAGTCATATTCACAAAACTCAACTGCTGAGCCCTTTAAGTCTTTAACAACAACAACAACTCATTAAATGTACACTCCACGTGACTCCCAGTGCCTGTGGAGAGTTTACAAATCGTACAAAACAGAAGGAATGCAAATTGAATAAAAGAAGGAAAACAGTGAGATAAAAATGTAAAGATGAGAAGATGAAAAAACTGGAAGGAAGCAAGAAAAACAATCCACAGAGGGGGCTTCAGCCACCCTTGCCAAAGGTCTGGGTCTTCAAATACCAGCATGGGGGAGACCTCATTCCAGGGAGCAGGCATTGCTACAGATAAGATGTGCTTCTGGTCTGCTGACAAATGGCCTCTAAAGACTGACTAGCCATCACTGTGTTTTAACCTGGATGTAAAATGTTTCAAGTGTAAAGGTAAAAGATCCCCTCGCGCATACGTGCTAGTCATTTCTGGCTTTAGGGGAAGGTGCTCATCTCCGTTACAAAGCCGAAGAGCTGGCGCTGTCCAAAGACATCTCCGTGGTCATGTGGCCAGCATGACTAAACACCGAAGGTGCATGCAATGCTGTTATCTTCCCACCAAAGTGGTCCCTATTTTTCTACTTGCATTTTTACATGCTTTCAAACTGCTAGGTTGGCAGAAGCTGGGACAAGTAATAGGAGCTCACTCCGTTACGTGGTGCTAGGGATTTGAACTGCCAAACTGCTGACCTTTCTGATCGACAAGCTCAGCATCGTAGCCACGGAGCCAGCTGTCTATTTTTTTATTTCCAAGTATAATACTAGCTAAATGCTCATGTTTTTCACCTAATTGTGAATTTCACGAACAGCCAAATCTTGCAGGATCTTTGTGTTTTTACAGTAGAAGTGTGGAGCTTAACATTTCTTTTTCTAACTAGTATTACAAGTTGCAACTTTTTTTAGTGCCCAAAATGTTGTACAAAGTCATCCAGTTGTACAAGGCTGATGAATCACTGCTTCAGGTGCTGTCTAATATCTCAATAATGAACCACATCAAATTCACTCAGGCTTTTTTTTTCAGCTAGAAAACACCGTTCAAACAATAGATATACTGCACTTTGGGTGGCTTCCGGGAAACCAAGGCTTAAGCACACAACTCAATACGCAGTACGCAGCCCACTGTGATGAAGTGTGTTGGTAAAGAATATGAATTTATATGTTCTTTTATAATTGCAATGGGAGCAAATTGAAAGCCCAAGTTAAAGGGGTTTTCAGGAAAGAATTTCAATTTTCATGGATAGTCCTCAACCTACAACCATTTATTTAGTGACTGAAGTTACGACGGCACTAAACAACTGTAGCAAAGAAATCATAAAATAGGGGCAAAACTTACTTAACAATTAACTTGCTTAGCAATGGAAATGCTGGGAATTTGTAGTCGTAAGTTAAGGACTGCCCATATTAATTTTTACAGATGCAGGGAACACCCTTTGATGGGAATTGTCCCTAATTTATCTTCATTACTTGCCCTGATCTGTCTCCTGCACAGCATGGATTCCTTCCCCACCAACAATGAAAGCTGTGAAGACTTTCTCAAAGGAGAAAATAGATGGATATTCCAAGGTGCTGGGAAAAAACACGTGTTTGGCATTCAACCACAACTGAGGTATCAAAAAGACTTCTTTTATTGTGAAACAGGGACAGCATAAAGAAACATGCAACATTAAGGAACTTGATAAAGGCCTGGTTGTGGATCCAAAGCAGAACTTAAAATTCTCACATCATGTGACAGGGAATTGGGAATTTAGAACACAAAATATCAGGGTTGGAAAGAACCTTGGAGATCTTCTAGTCCAACTCCTTGTCTACGCAGGAGACCCTATACCATTCTGGGCAAATGGCTGTTCAATCTCTTCTTAAAATCTTCAATTTAATGAATATTATTGGTTTAAAAAAACAATTCCATGTTTGATGATAGAAATCAAAGAGAAGGACAAAAACATCATCAAGACCCTCAAAATTGTGATGTTAAAAAGTTGTTGCCATTCACCACCATTTTTGATGGGAATTAAGTATGAAAAAAAGATATGAAAGAGGTGGCAATCTTTAACATATGATAGTATTTTAAACCCCAAAATACTACAAAACCCAAGCAAGCTGATGAATCTTACCAAAATCAACTAATGATGTCACAGTTCAGCCCTGTGGCAATAACAGGAATAGTATTCAAGGTATTACTACTACTAGTAATCATAATAATGGCAGTGTATCCTCAGATTTCTTAAAATTGTTTTTTATTGGGTAAAAATAAATATTTCCTGTTTTCACAAGGAAGACACACTTCAGAGTGTACTTCATCTTCATAAGTACTGTAAAATCTTTGAATTTTTAGAGCCTTAATATTTGAGAAGTACATAACCAACACTATTAAGCAGGAAACGAGGCATTTGTTAAGTGTACACCAGAGTGTAAGCCCTGTAAGCCAAAACATTACAAAGAATAATTGACCTTATCTGAACCCCCCCAAAATATATGCTTGAAATGCTTCAGTCTTATTTAACAAGGAAGACATAAGGAAGAGGGTATCTAACACAAGAACCCCAGTCCACAAACAAGGCAGAGTAAGGAAAGCTAAGGAGGAGATGGAGCAAAAAGAGAGAGATAGTCCAGAATATTGGAAGAAAAACATCCCAATGGTCTTATAGATGAGGAAGTGTCTTACCTCATTAATACTGACTTCCGCCTCCACATACTGCAAGCCTTTTTGAATTATTGAAATCAAAGCAGCTGGGGGCACCAGAGCACCGTTGATGTTGGACTGGCTGATATGGCTCTCGATACCGAAGGTAAATGCTGAATGAGAAAACCCTAAAGGCAAGGGAGAGATTACAGAGATGTTTTTATCTGCAAAAAGAGCATGTTGTCAAGTCACAAGCAGCAACAACTTCCCCTGGAGAACCATATGGAAGAAGATTTGAGTGGTCTAAGACTCCATTCTTTATTTTACTCTATCCCTAAAATGTTACTGTACTCACTCCTTGTGCACCGTTTCTGGATTAGCAATGGGTAAGGGATAATTATTGGGTGCTATTTAAAAAATACATCCATGGAATTCAGTGAATTCAAACTTTATTTAAATCTTTCTATCTCCTTTTCTGATTTCCTTTCGAGAGAAAGTAGCAGGGCACTACTGACAATCCCAAAAAAGAATTAGCCCCAAATAACTTTGTAATAATAACCCAGTAAGGTTACTGCCATTCTTCTTAAATGTTCAATCTGAATTAAAGGATAGCCAAAGAATCCTGATTGCTCCTCTCTCCTCTCAAATCATGTTTACCAAACACATATTTTGCTATCTTTCCTTAGAAACACCAAGTTAGATCAATCTCCAGGTAATGAATACCTTGATTCAGTATTACACTTCCATTCAAATTTTGCATTAGCTATTTCTTTTTATGTATCAAATTACACCAGGAAAACAAACGCATACCGTTAACAAAAAAAGCCCAAGAAAGAACAAGAAAATGTCAATCAAGACTATATCAAGTATTGTCAAGCAATTAAAAACAACAGAAAACAGAATGCAGCCTGAGAAACAAAAAGCTGCTTGATTGATCATGTATCATCAAGTCAGTGTGAACTGACAGTTTTTTCCATAATGTTGAAACGAATAACATATAAATGTAAGTTTAAAGTTCTGCTTTAAAATAGAACAATACAGAGGCATATTTAACATTAGTTAATATTAACCAATCCACAGTTTTAAATAGTGTAAATTAGGTCACAGCCAAGGACATTTTAAGATATGATCAGTCAATGCTTAGCAGTCTCAATGGATTGTTATTGAAATTTCAGTCAAACGAACACCTACCATATAAGTTCATGTCCAGTAAATGAAAATGGGCCAGGAGGTTCCTCATAATACACCTGAAACCTGCTACTGATATGAAAAAAACCTGGAGCTTTTCCAGTATCAGAGGCAAAAATAGGGTGTCAAACTTGCTTCGTCACGTGATGTATCACAACTTTCCCACCCTTCACTAAACTGGACATGGTTGTGGCCAGCGCGTGATGCATCCGGCCCACAGTTTGAGAGTTTGACAGCTCTGATAAAATATCAACAACCCATCATGCATCAAAGGATCCCAGGAGAAAATCTCAAAACTTTTCAAAAAGTTGTCTGCGTGGTTGTTTTGGTGCCTTCAAATCAGTGTTGTCTCCTGATAAAACTGGCTGGACCAAACCCTGCAAGTTTCTTGGCAAGATTGCCATGGTCTGCTACCTAAGGTTGAGAGAGAATGACTGGCTCAAGGTCACCCACCTGGCAACCTGCCTAAGGAAAAACTTGGAACTCACAGGCTACAAGTTTCTAGTCTGATGTCCTGGCCATTATATTACTATGATTAAATCTAGAGGTAAGAGTTAGTTCAATACATGTCTATGGAGATTCTCAGTCATCCAGGTCATGGTTGTCCCAAAGGTGATTTTTCAACAGGCAACTGACTTCCTTTGTTTTTCTTTGAAGACGTTTCGCTTCCCATCCAAGAAGCTTCTTCAGCTCTCAGCTCAGAGCTGAAGAAACTTCTTGGATGAGAAGCAAAACATCTTCAAAGAAAACCCAAAAAGTCCAGTTGCCTCTTGTAAAATCATCTTTGAGAGTTAGTTCAATACTTGATACTAAAATGAAAATTATATTGGGGCAAGCACGAGATGGGGAACATTTTCCACTTGATTGCCACAGCTTAGAAATTTTATTTTGCGCCGCCACATATTGTTCTGTTTTGAATGGTGAGGCACTGAAGCATACCCTTATAATTCTCAGGCAGCTTTATGCAGGAAAGAAGTGCTGCTTCAAATATTGAACACCCTTTAGAGTTTTGTAGAGTTTCTGCTATTGAAATCTGGACTAGTATACAATCTAACATCTGCATTTCTCAATAGATGAAGCTTCTAAGTCACCATTCCAGACATTTCCACAGACAATTTGAATAATTTGATTGAGAAAGCCTCTCTCAGATGAGTGGTCTCTTCTGCACAATCACCATTTCGCTTCCTCACTAGAGAAGGGAAAACTAACCCAACTGTTTCTATTTAGTTAGCTGCTGTACTTAAAGGAAGCTCGCAGATGTGTTGGCGATATGAGCATGGAAAAAGACGTTACAGCAGATAAAGTAAGCCTTTAAATAAAACTGTCATTCCTTATAAAATAAGTCTTTCATATTTCACAAAAAAGGCCATTTATTATACATGGGTCCATCAAGACTGTAAGTTCAATGAAGCTATCGGATCTCCCTCACAGTCGAGACCTAATTCCTCTGCTGAGATAGTTATGGAAAAGGAATCACATGCCCCCCAAATCCTATAAAAACAGAATTAATTCATATTGATGCAAGGCTGATAAACAAGTATCACCTATGTAAACAGAGATTTTATTACAGGTTGTCCTCCACTTATGACCTCAAAATTTCCACTGTTAAGCAAGAAAGTTATTGTGGCTTTTGCCTCATCTTATAAACTTTTTGCTGCAGTTGTTCAGTGAATCACTGCAGTTATTAAGTTAGTAACATAGATGTCTGTAGAGATTCTCAGTCATCCAGGTCATGGTTGTCCCAAAGGTGCTTTTACAGGAAGCAACTGGACTTCCTTGGTTTTTTTTCTTTTTGAAGATTTTTGCTTCTCATCCAAGAAGCTTCTTCAACTCTGACAAGATAGTGGGGAATGGAAGGATTTATATTCCTTGCAGATAGCTGGTCATATGCATCCTTTTAGAACAGGGATGTCAAATTTGTCGCCTGCTGGCCAGATGCATCACATGCTAGCCCCGCCCCCACCCGGTTTAGCGAAGGGGGAAAAAAGTCCTGATACGTCGCATGATGCTGCCGTGACAACATGAGTTTGAAGCACTTGGAGGTTTATCTGTGTCCTCGGGGTCACCTGAATAGTGCTCTTGATTCCTTGCAAATGACCAGCGGTTTGCAAGAAATATAAATCCTTCTCTTCCTTCCTATCCTGTCAGAGATGAAGCAGCTTCTTGGATGAGAAGTGAAACGTCTTCAAAAGAAAAAAACAAGGAAGTCCAGTTGCCTCTTGAATTAGTAACACAGATGTAAAGTGACTCTGGCTTCCCCGTTGACCTGGGACACTGCAACCCACATAAATATAAGCCAGTTACCCAGCATCTGAATTTGGATCACATGGCCACAGGGGTGTTGTAATGGTTTCAAGTGTGAAGAACAATCATAACTTCACTTCTTTTAGTGCCATTTTAATGGTCACTGCAAGTCAAGGACTTACCTGTAGCTCCACACTTTATTAAATCACAAGCTAAATCTCACCACCAACACAAATGAATAACAGCAATATAAGATAAGGTTTATGCTTAGAATGTCCTTGTTTTCAGAATGTGAGAAAGCAAGCATAAAAGATGAATCGATGCTGGCTTTTCTGTATACGGGGTTATTTGAGAATATTGTTCCCATCTGCCTTATCAATGTACTGCTGATTTTATTTTTTTAATTGTAGAATTCGTTCATAGTTTATTTTCAAGTCGCTTAACTGAAGGAACTAGTAAAAGCACTCACTGTTCTTAGTATTTATATTTAATTCCCAGTTCTGGAAACAACCTATTTCTTTTGTAAACACTGGCTAAATATAGCAATCCTAAAACAAGGGTGAGGCATGAGATATATTTGCTAATTATTTTTTCCTGTCTTCATTTCTTTTTTAAATTGTATTGGACAAGGGAGAATATGCCTATACAAGGAAGGATTAACCATGATAAAATGTTTTAATTGTGTGTGCGTGCTATCACTAGGCATGCATTATTTCTGCACGCCCTTTCAAGAACAGCATAATTAACATTTTGCAAAGCAGGAAAATTAGGATTAATGGATCTAAATGCATTATTTGCTTTGCCCTGAAAGAGTTAAATCCATCATAAGGAAGAGATTCAACTTAAGCCATTCATACGTAATTAGAACTTTCAAAATGTCCCCTACTGGGACCTGGTAAAAAAAAAAATATATAGAAAACGAGATACCGGAATATTGCACATATAGCAGAAAATAGAAGGCAGTTTATTTCATAACTATGCTAACTGAATGGCCAAAATCCCGATGAGAAAATGTAGGTAAGAAGCTGATTTTAAATAAAAAGGCCACATATATCTGATGATGGTGGAGATAAAGAGGTGGAATTGCTTTTTTGGGGAGGGGAAAAAAAATAAAGGTAGTTCTCAACTTATAACCATTTGTTTAGCAACTGAAGTTACAATGGCACTGAACAAAGTGACTTATGACCATTTTTCACACTTACAAACCACTGCAGCATCCCCATGGTTGTGTGATCAACATTCGAACGCTTGGCAACCGGCATGCATTAATGATGGTTGCAGTTTCCCAGAGTGAAGTTATTATCACTTTGCATCTTGGTTCTGACAAATGAAGTCAATGGGGAAGCCAGATATCATTTAACAACTTCGTGTTACTAACTTAACAACTGCAGGGATTCACTTAACAACTGTGGCAAGAAAGATAATAAAATGGAGCAAAATTCACCTGTTTTGCTTAGCAAAGAAAATGTTGGGCTCTACTGTGGTCATAAATCAATCAAGGATTACCTATATAACTCAATCCATTCTTTCAAATTTTGAATGCCAGGTTTTGTGGTGAGACAGAAATTGAAGGAGGGAAGCTGAGTGAGAGATAATCCTCTATCACAAGTTTATGACTTGCAATTATGCCACACGTCCTCTCGTTTACTCTTTAAGCCTTTAGTGAAGGGGCATATAAATCTATGCTTGAAAGAAGCACAACCTTGAAATGGAAAAGTTGAGATTAAAGCCAGAAATACAATCCCGTGGGCATTCCCCAAGCAATACCCCACTTGTTAAGTGCCAAAGCACCCAGAAGTCTGTTCTTATTTAGGAAGCATTGCATTCTGTTTAGGATTTATAACAGAGCTTTGAATGGAGAGGTTCTGTTTCTCGAAGCTAAAGAATTTGAGGTTTCAGGCTTATGGTGTTTTCTTTTTAAATCTGGATTTAGTAACAGTATTCATAAAAGTATGATATCAAGTTGGTTTTATGTACTATTTTAAAAATAAAAACCCCACAAACTTAGGATCTGTTGTAAGACCTTCAAGATAGTCAAATTCTGTGTACACCAACAAAATGGACATAGATGTAATCCTCAAATGATGATCAATCACGTAGCAAAGGTTTTAAGTTATGATGGACCTCCCTGAGGCCTCTGCACAGATGACAGTCAGATATAGAGCATGTATCTGCAGACACCAAGACTGTGAGGATCACACAAATGCCGCTATTGTGTCTGGCATTAATGTATCTATTCAGTTCTTTTTTGGATGCTGCTCTTCCTCATACTAAGGAGTAACCATTAACTGAAATGATAGCTGATTTATAACATAGTCACCTCTCTTGGCCACTCATCCAGAAATATAGTAGTTCCCAGAAAAATCATTTATTTTTATTCCCCAAGAACATAAGATCCCTTTAAAATTATCCAATTATATCAAGATTTTTTAAAAAAGTATTTTCAGAAAGCCCTAAGTGATTTGTACTTTGGCATGATATCTAAATTGCATTTAGGAAAGAATTGACCCATTCATCTTTTTGCCCGAAATAGAAGAACATGCTAGCTAAAAGCAAATAACTGGAGAAATATGGAGAACCAGAAAATTTCATCAATGAAGTTGGGTAGGTGATCTGCCACAAACTACCTGAAGTGTATTCTCATAAGAACCATAGGGTGCAGGTAAGAGATGTTACTGTAGCTACATGGTAACTTGTAACAAAAAGCAGAGCAAATAAAGAGTATGTATGTATGTATGGTATTCAGCTTTGTTCGGGTATTTTCCCACGTCATTATAGTTGTGCTTTTAAGGTTGTAGCAACGTTTCGGCAGAATCTCATCTGCCATCATCAGGCTTCTGTATAGTGTTCTAGTCCATTTCCTAGTATGATTAAAGCAGTGGTATTGGTCTATAAGTCTTTAAAATAGATTCTAGTCCAAAGTATTTGGGTTAATCATTATTACAAAGAAGTGTGCTGAGTGGAGGCAGAAAATTAAAAATTCTTGTTGTATATTTAACAGCGAAAAGACAGAATTCTTTCTTTCTTTTTAAAAGCAAAATAAAAAAAAGTTCTCTGTGTCTGTTATCAGAGTTCCCCAATCTCTCCGGTTTTGCGGATCAATGGGATGGGGCGGGCAGGCAGAGGAGATGGTTCCACGCGAGTGGCAGGCAAGCATAGTACACACAGCTCCACTTGCATAGCAGTGGGCAAGAAAAAATAAAGAACATAGCATAGGTTAGAAGCCAAGGATGTTACAACTTCATTCAAGTTTAACATTTGCTTGGAGGTACTTTCCCAGTTCTCAACTCTGTTTAGAACAAGGAGAATATATTTGCAGCCAGAACTTTTTCTGTGGTAACCATTCTGAATTTTATCTACAGACACATTAAACCATCATGAGGTTTCCTGTTTTGGATGCCAGATAAAAGCAATTTTCATCAATATTTACTTTACCATAAATTTTATCTGGTCATATTACTGTTATGGTGTTATTATGGATTAAACATCATCAATGTTACTCATTCTTTCTTCAGATAATGTTCCTGCAACATAAAATATAATCTAAGTAAGAAATAAAATGAAAAAAACAAATGATTCTGCTGATCCATGCATGACCACAGGCCAGACACTTAAGAATTGATACCTTGCCAGCTCAGAGGTGTTTTTCTTCCCTACATCTGAAAAATTTCTGTGGCCAGAACATACATAGCTCCATCTGCTAAGCCTTGGCCTCATACTGCAGTTCACATTTTCTGAATTATCTAGAAATTTAATCCCCAAAGTTATTTTTAATATCTGCTTTTCCCATCTTGGCATAAAGTCATTTTTGTGTTCGGCTTTCAGAACAATGGTCTCTCAGCAGTGGTGTCTTCAGCAAATCACAATGACACAGTAATGACACATGTTAAGTATCACCACGCCAATCCTGCTATTACATTCTAGTTCCTAAAGAGCTGACCCAAGGTTTTAAGTTATGTCATTTGTGTAATAATGAACCATACATGTTTCATCAGTCGTCTCCTCTTGTAACACCCACATCTTTCAGTTATCTATTCAGGAGGGAAGAATCACAATGCTTTCCCAACTAATCACAAATTGCAGAACTTAATATAGCTTAAGTGTCTGCTCTGGCGTTCTGCTGCTCCTGGGAACAAATCAGCTAGGAAACTGAACATTTAAACACAATATGAGGTCATTTATTTATGCTACTTATCCTGCCCAGTCGGAAGGAGGGTGGGAAGCACTAAGGGAGGGGAGCAGAAATAACACAGTAATAGTAGCCGAAAGAGACCAAGAAAGGAATTAGTGGAAATGAATGCAGTAGATCAAAGTCCTTCACATCTTATGCCAATTCTTGTCTAGTTAAAAAAGCATCACCCTCAAAAAATATGGCAGGGACAGCATGCTCAGGGGAATCCCGAGTTTCCCAGAAATATACACTAAAAATATTTAAGAGAATGGAAAAATGAAAAGAACAACAATCTTCTGGAATACTGAGTATCTTGTTAAAAAAAGTAGAAGGGAGATGAGAAAGGGTGAAGGAAACAAAAAGACAGTTTTGAAAGCCAAATATAAATACCATCTCAGAAGCCAGGCATAACCTCAAATTGGCAAAACATTTTCAGTCCTATATACCAGGGGCGGGTAATTAATTTTCCCAAGGGGCCACATGAGCTACTGAGATTGTGATGGAGAGCTACCTCCCCCTATAACACACACACTGTAGGCCAGACAGGGACAATCAAAAGGCTGGAGGTGGCCTGCAGCCAGAAAATGCCATTTCTGCTACTTAGAGATGTGTGTTTCTCCCTGTATTATTTCAGTCCACATTAATCCTTAGTATTCAGCTTTTCACAAATACAAAAATTTGATCTCTGTGGATTTTCATTCAATTTATTGGAGAAGAGAATCCTTCCATAGCCAGGGACAATTTAGGCACCAGTTGGGACTGTGTACCCGAAAGAGTTAGTGGAATTCTCAGGTATCCTTGTCCCTGATTAAAAGGAAATATTAAATTGCTGTTTCCTGCATTAAAGATAACCTACTTACTACAACTCCCACAATGGGTTATCTCAGAGCCATTCTCTGAAAATGACTTTCCTGTCTACTTTAACAATAAATTTGCACTGCATCCAGATATGAAAACAAAAGGGATTTACAGCTCTTTACTCCTGTTTTCTTGACCTTCAGGTTGTATCATTTATTTAATTAAATATAAGGATGGAAAATAATGGCATTAGAGATAAGGGGAGAGTGAGAGGGAAGGAGAATTTTCAGATATTTAAGTAAACAAATGTATGTTAATGAATTTGCAACAGGCAAAAGATTTCTTTATCACACTGAAAAAAATTAAAAGAAATGCTAATCAGACTGCCTCTGACTAGCATTTTTCCCCCCAATTACATATAAAATTAAACTAGTCTTTAAAAAAAAAAAAGACTTTGCAGAAAAAGTCTTTCAGATCTTTCCAACTGCATGGTATCCAAGAATTGAATAAACTGTTGTCTATAATAGTATTTTTAAACTTTAGCTACTGAAGTCTGGACTTCAAGTCCCAGAATTCCCCAGCCAGCATGCTGTCAAGATTGAGAAACACTGGTGTATAAACTTGATGAATACTGGTTTGGACAGAGATAATTTTACTCTTTCTTGCATTTTCTACATAGAACAGGGAATATAAGGTCAGCTAGCACAATCATATAGCTGGGCATGGTTAACAAGGAGGCATGCTAGGAATTATAGCTAAGCAACATCTGCATAGCCGTAAGTTTTTGCTATGTCATGTCAAATAAAAAGTCTCTGTTTTATCTGTAAATTGAACTTACGCCATTACTTTCAACTAAAATAAAACAAAACAGAAATCAACTTTTAGCCAGATGACCAAGAAATGCCATTGGCTTAATAGCCCTTACAGAATGGATGAATAAAGGAGTAAGCACAACACCATATCTCCATCAACCAGTAGCGTTGATCACCAAGAAGATATTCAATCAAGGAACAATTAGGAAATGCAGTTTCACTTAGGATTGCCATTGCTAAATGATGTAGTGGTAGAGCACAATGTCACATGTCTGCATCATTTAGCAACACACAACCACTGCTTCTGTTGTAACTCCCAGATGTGTGGATTTGCACTTAAGACTTAAAGACTTCACAGTGCTTTACGGCCCTCTCTAAGCGGTTTACAAAGTCAGCATATTGCCCCCAACAATCTGGGTCCTCATTTTACTGACCTCTGAAGGATGGAAGGCTGAGTCAACCTTGAGCCGGTGAGAATCAAAATGCCAAACTGCAGGCAGCCGGCAAGCAGCAGAAATAGCCAGCAGTACTGCATTCTAACCACTGTGCCACCACAGCTCTATTAGATGGGAAGCAGTGGGGAACCCAAACAAAAAAATGTGGGGGATGCATGTGAGCCTGAGGGAGGGATGTCGTAGCATTGCATGAGTGCAGGGAAGCCAGAGGGACTTGCTGCTGTTTTTTCCATTGACCTTGCTTATAGGAAACTGGCAAGGGAAGTTGCAAATGGCGACCAGAAAACTGCAAGACATTGCAATCATCATAAATGCTTGCCAAGCACCTGAACGGCTATCATGTGTCTGTAGGATGCTATGACAGCGGGAACTTTGAGGGCCGGTTTTAAAAACCACTTATTCAGCATTATTGTAACTTCAAATGATCACTGAACGAGTCATTGGTAAATGAAGACTACTTGTAAACAGAATATAATCAGGAATTACATTCGATGAATTAGAATTCTGTAGCATCATTGGAAAAAGCTTTGGTTTGATGATTTATTTTAAAAAGAGGATCAATGCAGTGGTCAGTCAACCATACACCAAAAATCAGTCAGTTTATTTAAACAGTCTACAGATCATAAAAACACATATTATTTTAAAATCTAAGAATGCACAATTTTCTTAATTATAACCCTCAATGTCCTTATATAATTTTATATAATTTTGCTCCCTTAACCTAACCTAAGGAACGCCAAACAGAAACTTCGTTAAAGTCACTTTAGGAATCTGATCAGAGATATTTAACATAAAATTGATTTGAAATCCAGAAAAAAATGTTAAAAATATGATTTACTGATTTGTGTTATGCAACAATATTAAATTTTGAGCAATGGTCAAACAATCTGCAGGTGTTTTATGGAAGTATATAAATTTAAATCTCAGTTCTGGCTAAAATTGTACTGCTGTTACTGTTGTTTTTCTATATCACTCTTCTTCTCAGAGAAGGAAACAACAGCTTTCAAGAAAACAGTAGTAACAATTACAACTGGGAGGATGCCACTGAGAAGGATCTCTTTCTGTAAATCACACCTATCAATGAGATACAAATGGTGGGGCCTAACTCTTTCCACCCAATCCTACTGGGCATGTAGTGTTACATGCATCCTTTAATCATACAACTTGAAAATATGATAGCCACATTTTATTATTCTTTATTATTAAATGTATATCCCATCTTTTACAAGAGACACTCAAGGCAACATATATGCTTATCCTCCTATACATCCCCATAACAATTGAGGGTGGGGGTGAGGGGAGGAGAGAGTGTGAGTGTCATCCATGAGATTTTGTGGCTGAAGTTCTAGAACTAGCTTAAATTGTTGCAAACTGTCCAGTGTAATAGGAGGCTATATAAATTAAATCAAACCAACAAATCTTTCTGCTTTCCTAAACTAGTTCAGGAAATTCACGATTTAACTGCTATAACTCCTTGGTTATATTCCTTTAACACTTCGGCTATATTCTCTACTCCAGCTGCCATTTTTGGATTGCTTTCTTGGACAGACATCATGTAAATTAATGTAAATAGGAGGCTATTAGGGAATTTCTAGGCTACCTTGATTCATTCAGAGCTACAGTTGTTGCATGACCCATAGGATCCAAGCATTCCTTTTTCCTAAAGGCCGGACTTTGGCAGAAATATTATCTCTTCCAGGAAAGGATAATCCTCAAGCCTGAGCAGCACCTAACTTTAATCTGGATTGAACTCCATTTCTTTGGATTCCATTTCCTCCAGGCAACTGCCAAATATCTGCATAGCTACTTTTGAAACCAGTGATAGGTTAAGTGACCAGCCAACTGGTCACTTTGTATTCCAGATATCTGATGACAGTCCCCAGCAATTGAGGCAACATAAAACCCCACATGACCCCAAAACGCAATTGCTCCTGGGTTACAGATTTACAAGTAAGAATGGAAACACTGCATTGTCTTTCCAATTTTCAACTCTTAAAGCCCTTTCACCTATACACTGGTCAAAAAAATAAAGGGAACACTTAAACTACACAATGTAACTCCAAGTCAATCACACTTCTGTGAAATCAAAATGTCTACTTAGGTAGCAACACTGATTGACAATAAATTTCACATGCTGTTGTGCAAATGGAATAGACAACAGGTGGAAAGCAGAGGCAGTTAGCAAGGCATCCCCAAGAAAGGAGAGGTTCTGCAGGTGGTGGCCACAGACCACTTCTCAGTTCCTATGCTTTCTGGCTGATGGTTTGGTCACTTTGGAATGCTGATGGTGCTTTCACTCTAGTGGTAGCATGAGACGGAGTCTACAACCCACACAAGTGGCTCAGGTAGTGCAGCTCATCCAGGATGGCACATCAATGCGAGCTGTAGCAAGAAGGTCAGCTGTGTCTGTCAGTGTAATGCCCAGAGCATGGAGGCGCTACCAGGAGACAGGCCAGTATATCAGGAGATGTGGAGGAGGCTGTAGGAGGGCAACAACCCAGCATCAGGACCGCTACCGCCTTTGTACAAGGAGGGACAGGAGGAGCACTGCCAGAGCCCTGCAAAATGACCTCCAGTCAGGGCCACAAATATGCATGTGGCTGCTCAAACGGTCAGAAACAGACTCCATGAGGGTGGTATGAGGGCCCGACATCTACAGGTGGGGGTTGTGCTTATAGCCCAACACCATGCAGGATGTTTGGCATTTGCCAGAGAACACCAAGATTGGCAAATTCACCACTGGCGCCCTGTGCTCTTCACAGATGAAAGCAGGTTCACAGTGAGCACATGTGACAGACGTGACAGGATCTGGAGACGCCGTGGAGAACATTCTGCTGCCTGCAACATCCTCCAGCATGACCGGTTTGGCAGTGGGTGAGTAATGGTGTGGGGTGGCATTTCTTTAGGGGGCCGCACAGCCCTCCATGTGCTCACCAGAGGTAGCCTGACTGCCATTAGGTACCGAGATGAGATCCTCAGACCCCTTGTGAGACCATATGCTGGTGCGGTTGGCCCTGGGTTTCTCCTAATGCAAGACAATGCTAGACCTCATGTGGCAGGAGTGTCAGCAGTTCCTGCAAGACGAAGGCATTGATGCTATGGACTGGCCCGCCCGTTCCCCAGACCTGAATCCAACTGAGCACATCTGGGACATCATGTCTCGCTCCATCCACCAATGCCATGTTGCACCACGACTGTCCAGGAGTTTGGGGATGCTTTAGTCCAGGTGTGGGAGGAGATCCCTCAGGATACCATCCGCCACCTCATCAGAAGCATGCCCAGGCATTGTAGGGAGGTCATACAGGCACGTGGAGGCCACACACACTACTGAGCCTCATTTTGACTTGTTTTAAGGACATTACATCAAGGTTGGATCAGCCTGTAGTTTTTTTTTCCACTTTAATTTTGAGTATAACTCCAAATCCAGACCTCCATGGGTTGCTAAATTTGATTTCCATTGATAATTTTTGTGTGATTTTGTTGTCAGCACATTCAACTGTGTAATGAACAAAGTATTTAATAATAATATTTCATTTATTCAGATCTAGGATGTCTTATTTTTGTGTTCCCTTTATTTTTTTGAGCAGTGTATGAAGAAAGGCTATGGGAAAATCACTGTGAATCAACATAATAGTATATTTTTCTTTAATCCTGCAAGATAGGCTAAGACGAATTTCAATTGTTTTTTTTTTTTAATTTAATCTTCATTCTTGGTTTCAAAATGAATTCTTCAAATAAATATTACTCACCGGACTCTTGCAAATATCTATATACGAGGAAGTTAACCTCATCACTGCTTATACTCATCTTTATTCCCGCTTAAACCATGAGGTCACGATGAAGGATATAACCCTAAAAAATATAAAAAATAATACAGCACGTTAGGAATATGTGATAACTGGATTTCTGTCCAAAAAACTGATTCATTGGTCATAATGTAGTTGTGTCTAAAAATGGACTATTTTCAAGTCTAGTAAGAGAATAGTTAGGCATCCAGGTAATGACCATGCATAAAAAACAAAACAAAACAAAGACAAAACAACCATTTACTACTTTATCAAGCTTACATATGTTTTCTTCAGTGAACAATTACAAACATATGAATACTTATTAATAATAATGAATTTCTGTTCAGTAATCCACTGAAAAAGCTTCACATTACATATATGTGGGATCATCATAGCCATAAATGTCCATGGGCATTTGGAACCTCCCTAGCCGTTTCAAAATGTTGTTGTTGTTAATGATGATGATGATGATAATCATTTGAGTAAAATCTCATGAGATTTATGATAAGACTTCAGGGGTAAGATTGCTGAAATTCTGCAAACATCTTATAGGATTTAAAATAGCTTTAAAAAAGGAAAATATACCAGTGTCCCTGCTATCATGAATGGATAGCAATGGAAATCTGCTGCCCAGAAACATACAGTTATACATAAAATTGTTCAAATGGGGCATTATGAAAACACGTTTAAAGATGTTTCTAATCAACCTATGGAGGAGTGGATAAATAGGTCAAATATGAAAACTGCTAGAGTGGAAATAATTCAGTCTCATACCTGTACTGCAAATGCTGCATTAGTTTTCTGTGAGCTTCTAGGTATAATTCAAGGAGCTGATTTTCACTTATAAAGCCTTAGATGGATTAGCTTCCAAATATCTCCAAGATCATGTTTTCCAGTTGGGACTGGCCTGACCTATGAATTTATCCTGGATGAAATATTCACCATTCACTGCACACCTAAGATTGTGAACGGCTACTGAAGATAGTATTTATCTTTGATAGTATTTATCCAACACTGTGTGACAGACTCCCAGAGAGGCAAGGCTCCACCAGTCCTGCCATCTTTTCTGGCTAAAGCAGAACACTTTCAAAACCCTTTGAGTTCCAATTTGCTACCGTGTAGATGAAGTTTTAGTCACAACTATCATTATTATGATTGTACAAATATTACTGTTCGATTTCACTGGATTTCTAGTTTGAGTCCTATTGTAAATTATGGTGAACTGGTTCAATTCTGTGGCAAGAATACAAATACTGAGGTCTATAGGAAGAAGGGTTTGACTGGGTAGGTGAAAAAATTAAAATACAAGCGTGGAAGAGAGAAAAACAAGCAAAGAGAACATGTCTGGTTTCCTAACAGCAGTTTACATCCTTATGTGTACACACACATACATACAATATATGTGTGCTATTTGGGAAATCCTAACAATGGTTTGATTAGCTTGGTGGCTGTTTCTAGCCCATTTTACTTGAACTTGAAATGTTAAATAGGATCTGGTTCATGCATGGATGGGAAACCACAAGCAAATTTAAATATTTGGGGCTAGAATGGGAAATCAGAATAAAATCACAGATGAAGGCAGTGACAAAGCACTTATGCTCTACTGCCAAAAATGCTACGTGGCTGTATCCATGCTCATAAAGTCTCTAGAACTCAAATTCAGTTCAAGGAGGTTTCTACTTTTCCACCATGTTTTAATTTGTATTCCAGTCTTTCCAGCTATGGCAAATAACTCCTCGCTTAACCAATATTTTTGCAGTTGCACGAATATAAGCACCACAGTAGCCCCAAAAGTGGGAAAGGGAAAGGAATCAGCAAAACCAAGATATAAAACTCAAAGCACTGAAGGAGATGTTCTAGGTGATGATGTATGGGAATACTTATTTATTCATCAAAGATTAAATTTACAGTGACAGGCTGGGGATTTGAATGAAACCAACATTTTTAAATAAACAGCAGTCTGAATGAAATTACACTCAACTAGTAAGTAATTTAAAAAAAGAAAAATCCTGCAAAATGGTTGTTAAAATATAGCCATAGTCTTTTAGTATACCAGGGGGATTTTATTTACTAAAACTGTTTTTTTTAAAGGTTAAGAGTCCCGCTAATCACCCAGCCTCAAAATGTTTTCCAAGGGTTGATCAAAGTGTTTTCTTTCAAGAGAAAAAGGAAATGAGAGAAATAAAATTGTATTATGAATATATATATGAGGCTTCCATCAGAATGGACATGAGAGGGCAGTATGACATAAGTATTCGAAACAGCCAACAGTGAATGACAAATCAAAGGAAGCTTGTGAACTAAATGGGGATTATTTTTTGCAGTGAGAGTATCACAGACTAACCTGATTAGAAAGGCCTAATCTACAGGTACTGATTATTTCAAGAGACATCAAAAATAAGCATGCCTGCCTTTGTCCATTGTGATCCTTTCATCTTTGGCATGCCTGAAGCAGCAAAGCACAGCATAAATTCTTGCTTTACCCACAAGGTATATCGCCTGGACTCCAGCCTTAATTAAAATCTTATCCAAATGTTGCCTCAATTTTGGCCAAGAAAGGAGAATCAGGATTCTTTACAAGGAACAAAAAGCCCAGAAATATAAAATGTGTTGTTTCAAGAATAGAAACCCCCACGTGGCATCCTGGACAGCAAGAAACCCAGAAACACCTCTCTTGATGCCAGCTTTTTTCTAAAAAAAAGACTGCTATAATTTTAATTTAAACTTTAAAAAGAAGCTGGCATGCTATAACATAACGGTTAGCTTCCAAAATTGGTGTTATTTTCAGTTGTCTTAAATTCCACAGATTCCATAGGTTAGCTTCCCTGCCCCCCGCCCCCCCCAGCCCCAGGCTGAAAGGAATCAAAGCTCTGCAAAAAAGTGAACATGGCTAGAGTGAAATAGGGACAAAATAATACATTTAATTTAATTAATAAAATATAATTCATATATAAGTTGTCCATAATTTCCCCCTTCTTAAAAGAAATGTCAGACTTCAAAGAAGGCAACAGCCTATGGCTTTCAGATTATGCACTGCTGTTGTAAACATTCTTAGAAATGGAAGTGGTGATCACTGTAGCTCAGTGCTTTGTTTATAAGGACACCTACTTGTCTAGAAAATAGTTTAAAAAGCTTACTTGATTGTTAGGATGCATCTGGGGAAAGTAGGAAGGGAGGCAAAAATTACTTTGCCATCAATCACTAATGTTTCGTGGTTGGCAGCCATTTTGTGAATGGGCAAAGCCAGCGTGACGGCCATTTTGAGGATGGGCATGTCCATTCTTACATCAGTCACTTTTTATTTTTTTTAAAGTGCTAAGATTTACAGTGTCAATCTGTCAAATGTTACCCCAGGCCAACAGTTTGGGATCAATGCCTCAGGGACTTTTCAGAGATAGATGTTTTCTTAGAAAGACAAACTTTCCCTTTCTACTATGGATTTTATACCTGTAATTTTCACCAGAAAACATCTTGCAGCCTTAAACTCATTACAGAATTAATTTGTAGCTTCTAGCCAGACACAGATTGTCTATGTCTAATTTTGGGTCATGTCAAAATCTGATTAAGTTGTTGAATAATAGGCTTATTACCCATAGATACATTAAATCACAACCATCCAGAAATCTGATCAGGTGGCAATATGTCAGAACACAAACAATCAAATCCTTACTAAAAAGACATGTTTAATTCTTACATTATTTTACAGAAGTGGATCTTGGACACACTCTCTTTTCTGAAATCCCATGTTGCAATGAAGGTCTTAAAAAAGGAGAAGCAGCTGCTACACTTATCATAACTGCCTTAGAAAGATCCACTTCTAGATTTCAGCCATTTCTTGCAAAACTAAGAAAGTCAAAGCCATGTGATCCAATTCTTTGCTTTCTGTGGTGTTTATTTAATACTAAAAATTTCCCAAGAGTATTTTTTAAGGAACCGCCAGAAGAGTAGACAAAAATGAGACTGTGTGGTCCGGTTGATGAGAAAAGAGAAAATGGTGCAATTAGGAAATGCACCTCCCAAATGCCTTTATATTTGAATTAGAGTTGGTCTTTCCTCTGCTTCTCCTCAATGGGGCTTTGATTTACATGAGCTGCCTACTTGCTCTTCATTGCTGTTGGATTATAAATAAGAGCCTGTGTTTATCCAGCCAGGGCCTAACCTCTGCCAAAAATGCTTTTCTCTTCTCCCTCCCTGTTTTTGTTGGTATGAATCAGGTTCTACTGTACTCAGATTGCAGTAAGAGTCAAAGGAAGACCAGTATTTGGATAAACAATGTACAAAGTCTCGGTGCTAATGAATATGCAGCGGTACAGAATGAGTTCAAATTCCATGCTTCTTATGTGGAGGCTATCAAACCACACATATTGGAATGATCATACTCGGAACACAATTGTTCATGGTCCATATACACCCACACACACTTTCTTTTAGTTTTTGGCTGTTCCTTTAAAAAAAATCATGTCTGTAGCCACCATGAAAAAAAATGTTTGAAGCTGGGAGACAGTGCCCAGCCAGATTTATACAGGAATCTTCTTGTAACCGAAGTGGCCACTGAAACATGACCTCCCCAATCCAAATTTAAACATCCTAGCTGCCCAAGGATGAGGGCATGACACACAGCAGCAATGCTGGCTGATCATGTCACAGTTTCACATCAACAGTTACTTCAGATTTCCAATGTTGATGCCAAGTTTCAAATCTTGGAAGGATTTTATGGCCGCATTATAAATACTTAATACATAACAGGGGAATGAAGCAGAAATGCTGACCTAACCTTTTACCGTATCTTATGGGCTATGCCTCAATGTTGATATTAACTTTACTGATGTGAAAGTTACAGCTGTGAAGTAATTTGTACATGTCTCACAACACATTCACAAAGTTTAGGAAAACAATCTCTTTCAACATCCAGCCAAAAACACAGTATTTGCAACAATGTCCTTGCAGACAAGAACACAAATAAAGAAGTCAAAGCAGGCAAGGACAATTTGAGCAAGCTAAATTGAGACTGGCAATAAAACCTATTTTAAGTGATCCTTCTTTAATATATTCCCCTGTTCATTCTGATCCCCAAGAAGATAACATGCATCTAGCAGATTAGAAAAAGCAAAATGTTGGTAGCATAGTTATATAAATATAAATAAATCAAAACAGTAGCATGAAAAAAATATTAAGAATCCAAGTCAGGGGGACAATGCAGAAGTTATGCTGACTCTGCAAGCAGTCACTCAAAAATCAAGATCAAGGTCACAAATGATCCTGTCCAAAGGCCTGCTCAAAGGGGGTTGGGATTCAAGTCCATAGAGATAGAGAGTCTAGAGTCAAGAATTAGGGGCAGATGACACAAAGGGGTTCCATCTCCAAGATACTACTGCTTTACCAATAGGACCTGGAGCATGCTAACTCCAACTGATCTTAACAAATGAGTAGACAATAAGAGAAATCAGAGAAAAGTATTCCTGCAGGGATGTATGAAGGATTTTACAATTGACAGCTAGCACCAGGACATGTATCTTAAAGCTCTCTGGTGTGTCACTGGAATTTAGTTTTGTAGGCCGTGGCCGTTACTACTTGTTTTGTCTCATTCTAGACTAGTTGTAGATTTGAGAGCAAGTCATAGGTATGTTCAGGGAAAAAAAAATTTGACCCCCAAACTCACGAACCCTATAGGATGCTTGCTCCCTATCACTTTCAGCTTCTCAACTTCCAAACTAACCATTAGACTAAAGTTACTCGACTTTTTATAGGTTGAATGCCCAAAGTTGTTCTTGGAAATAGAAATCATATGCCAGAACCTGATGTTATGCTTCGTAGACAGTCTGGGTCTGCCTTTCATTCTTGAAAGTAAAGCATCTTGGAATAGTGATACAGTCTTCATAATATGTGACACTCACAGAACCTCAAACCTAAAAAGGCTGTACTAGAATGGGTAATTCCACTAAATTCCGACTTTAAAGTCAAAATTAATAACAACAGAGTTCTATTGGACTCTATCTCCTTACTTCCTTGGTAAAAATACAAAAATATGTCAGTCATGGGGAAAACATTTCCCCACACCCAAAAAAAAAAAAAAGCAATTTAATGCAATAAGCCTATTTCCCCTTTTTACTAACTTAAATTCATGTTGCTATTTTAAAAACATACCATGAAATACCTGGAACTTGAATCTGCTATACAATTATCATGTTTGGTGTGCATGTGTTTTGTCCATTCATTAACTGTGTTGTGAATTAAAAGCTGAAGAATTCTTAAAAAGCCAGGAAATCTCAATGTTTTCAGTTTAGTAAATAAAGAAACCAGCCAGCAATGCAATAAATCAATTACATCCAGTGAGGCCCAGTCATAAGAGATGCACCAACCTCTAGATTAAAAAAGAAAACCAGCAACAGACAACTCATGTCAGCCCATCAAGGTATATCAGTCTAGGTGACAGAGTTATAAATGTTAATCTTCTTCTTTTTCTTCAGCGTTTGTCTCGCGCTCTGGCCAATGGTCTCCTGCGCTCGTCGGTTCCCCCGAACGCGGTAGCATTGGACGTGTGTTTTGTAGTGGACGTTTCCACCATGTTGATGCGGCATTTAAGTACTCCAGCCGGCCTGTCGCGTGGGCCTGTCGTCGGAGGGTCTGCTCTCAGTTACGGTCAGCGTTTGGCAGCTTCGCGCATCCAGGGGACACCACTTGGAGGTGGCAGACCGCTCGTCCCCCAGTTATAAATGTTAATATGCCTTTATTATAAGGTTATAGTAACAGAAACTTGCAAATCTGAAAGTGTCCCCCATCTTTCCTTTATCATCATGACAACCAGAGAGATTCATATCTCAGATGTTTATTCATGTTTGCATTTTTTTTTCCAGCCTCAGATTTGTTATCTGACAGTTGAGTTAATTGCAGTTCTTCCCTGTTCTTCATGGTTAATCCAACTGCCCAACAAACAGATCAGGACTCAATTCACCATATATTTTTAATGAAAATGACAATGTTCCCAGTACAACTCATCCAAAGGACTGCTGCTATGGGGGAAAATAGGAGAAGAGACAGTATATTGAGCTATTTCATGAAAGAGGGAATGGTGATTGATTGATTGATTGCTGCCATCTGTGCTCATGGATTACAGTGCTCTTGACACTCAACATAGACCCTCTTATGAATGAAAAGAAAACATTTTGAAAATATAAAGAATAGCAATAATTCAGCATCTATTTTTACTGTATTGTTTTATAAATAAAGCATTTCACTAATGTTTTGTAAATGTTTCACTCTTCGATTCTCAGAAAAGCAAAACAAGATCTGATTTTTAAAAAATGTATTTAAAAAAAAATTCAGGCCATCACATATTTTCAGCATTCTGCCTCCAGGGTATCCACTGCACTATTCTATTCATATTTCCCAGCAAATATGATAGCATTAAATTATTCTTCCCCAAGTTTCTGTATTCACCATTAGGTAGGTGTCTCAGCTGCAATTTAACCAAAGAGAGGATCAAAGCTTTGTCCTGATTTATCCATGAAATATTATACATTATGCCAAGTTTCATATAGTTTATGCAAAATGATAATTTCCAATGAGCCTCCCCTAAGATTCAATAAACTACCCTAGCATAACTCAAAGGAGAAATGAAGCTGGGTGAAAAGTCATTCATTTAAAAGTCATTACAGAAGCAAATTCGTATAATGAATAGGTAGCTCATACATTTTAAATGCATTATGTCTTTTTATCAAGCAGTATTTATTAGGTATTAATTTGAATTAACTTTGATATTTCTCTAGCGTGCAAACCTTCTTCTGAGTACTTAAATATTGGCCCCTGCAGAAAGTTACTGATCTACCTCTATTACCCATCAAATTTCTAGACTTTTGTGGGTGTAATCATATTAATTTTAGGAGCAGGTTTTTTCAAGTTGACCAGCAAAAATGTCTCTACAATTTCATGATAACTAAATTTGCTTTTTCCTTAAAAATAGTTTTCACAAATTACAGATATTAGGGATTGTCTGAAACATTTTTTCTCAATGATACTTTACTTGAACTAATCTTTTAAAATTTAGCATTCTTGCTCAAAACTCTTGTTTGAAAGTTGCTGTTGACTTTGATGGTCTTAGAAATCTAAATTATAAATAAGTCAAATGTAACCATTTCAATATTTTTGAACAGGTGATCACACTAAGTATAGGGTTGCATAAAGCAACCCACTACCTGAAAAAGAACCTTTTCCTTAGATAAGAAGCAAGAAAGTCATTTCCCCCCCCCCCCCATCAAGGGCTGTACTCCTACGTAATTAATTTTGCGGCAAGGTACATCCCTGTGGTTGGTAGAGTCAGAATGAAAAGTGGATAGGTCCCTCCCTCTAATGGTCTGTTGAAACACCTTTCATGCAGAAATGTTTTAGAAATTTGGCTGCCAGTTGTGCATATTTGTTCTAGATATATTTTTCTTCCAATTACAAAAGCAGCTTTTCTACACGTCAACAAAATTAACTTAATTTTGCAAGCTGCTTCAGTACAGTACTGAATGAGATGAGACTTACGATTTTAAAAAAAATACAGATCACAATGGACTAAATATTTTCTATTTGACTAATCAGTCTAAATCACATTATTAAATAGGAATTTCCCTTCAAATCTTAAGAAGGCATCAGGCTAGGAAGCATGCAAAGTAGTAGTCTTCAAATTTTCTTGATTCATAAGATGAATGAGAGCAACACACACACACACACACACACACACACACACACACACACACACAATATTAAAAAGTTTAAATTGCAAAATACAATTATTTTCTGAATCTTTTTAATACATTTCCCTATAGGATCATGATGGAAAACATGGAAAGCAGAGCCATTTCTGCGATGGCCTGGAACTGATCCACTGCGCGTGCACATGCGCCTCCTGCCAGCCGATTGTCAGGTACATGCTGCGCATGCACGAGGTAGATGCGTGCGCATATGCAGGAGGCTACCTCTGAAAATCACAGCATAGATAAAATATGCTATTAATTACTGACAGCTTGAGCTACTTTAAAGGTTTGAGAAATTCTCTGATGAACTAGGTTACTCAAGGCTATTATCTTCCTTGGTATGTGGCTGGCTGGCAACTGAGATCTTTGCCCCCCAAAGGAAGCTATCCCATTGGCCTAGTCCTGTCATGTCCTTGTCGGAGAAGGCTTTCAAATTTGGGGTATCTGTGCATTCTCCTGTAAGTCCTATTTTCCTTGCAAAATCCTCACGTTCCTTTTACCTTTTTCATCAATATGATACTCGATGATGGGCAAATGTTTGCCAGTTTAGACTTTTAAGCTTTAGTGACCTAATTTAAGGCAGCCAAGTCTTTCGCTCTCTCCACCCCACCCCCTCTCTCTCTCCCTCCCTCCCTCTCTCTCTGTAAAAGTGAACAGAAAAAGCAAATGAGGTGACACAGCCAGTTTGGAATTTTCTAAGGAAAGAAAATTACAGGGTTTTGTTTATTGTTTTAAAGAGCTGGGGAGAGATTAGTGTAACGGAAACAAATGCTAACATGATAGATACATTCTCACAGACTAAGCATAATGCTCAAAATAGTTGCACGCATACACTAGGTCAGCCGCCCCAAAGGTGCTTTTTCAAGAGGCAATTGGACTTTCTGGTTTTTCTTTGAAGACATTTCACTTCTCATCCAAGAAGCTTCTTCAGCTCTGGCCACTGTAGCATTCCCCCAAGAACCTGAAGAAGCTTCTTGAATGAGAGGTGAAGAAGCTTCTTGGATGAGAAGCGAAACGTCTTCAAAGAAAAAACAGAAAGTCCAATTGCCTCTTGAAAAAGCACCTTTGGGATAACCATGACCTGGATGAATGAGAATCTCCATAGATAGTAGTTCAGCCATTTCTAGTGGAACAGGACTAAATACAGACATGGAGTATTTCTCAAATATATCCATAGCAAAATTTTATAATATTTTGCTCTGGATATATTTTATACATCAGCAGTCCCCAAACTTTCTGTCTTGGTGGCCCAGAAGGAAGGTGTGGCGAGGTAGAGGGGATTGTTCTGTCCGAAAGGCAGATGCTTGTGTGAGCACACAGATCTCGATTTGCTCAAGCGGCAGGCGTTTGTGCCCACCTCTCATATAAATTGAGCTTTGTGTGTTTGTGTAAGTGTCTGCAGCTTCCGCAAGCATGCACTGCTCACACTGGTTCATTTCAACTGGGCTGCGGCTGGTTTAGGGCTGCGGCCTGGGCGACGGGACTATTATAAGGCAATGCTTCATCATTATTTTCAAGTTGGGAGGATCATAGGCAACGGGGACAAATTTTGGTCCTATCAAAACAGTGAACTGAACTTTCTTCCTATCAGGAACATCAACTAATTTGCCTTTGCTGATAGGTCAGAATTTCACTCAGAAGAAAAATTCTGAGAAGTAGACAGAAAGAATGAAATAACTCTCCTTGGCACCATCAACTTGCACTGCTGGTACTATACCTGTTACAATATGAATGTAAACAAATACTCAACAGAAATGTCAGCAGCAGCAGTTAAAATAAAGACTATGTTACTATCACACCTGCCCCAACTTGGGCTCCTAAGGAAAGAAAGACCCTTGACTCCATTTATGTGAAAGGTATACTTTTTACTAAAACCAAAGCAAAGCCAGAACTGCATAAGGTTTTAACTTTCCCATTCCTTACTCCTGTTATCTCCAGTTACATTAGAAGGAATTTTTTTGGTAACAGTCCCTGCGCTGGCAGGGTGAGCCGTTGCATTCCACTGTGGTCTTCGGACGATGTCCCAGGAAGGCACAATGAGTGGTTTTTGTTTTTCCTTCCCAGCAGCTCTATGGCATATAGTCTATGGCAGGCTGGCATCTAGCAAAGCAAGGCTGAAGTGCAGGATGGCAGTTCCGACAGTTACATCTGAAATAGTACTGCCCCGTACCTTGAAAATGCTGCTCAAGCAGCATTGCCATAAATCCTCTGAAATTAAGTATAAGTGTTACAAATGATGCCAGAATTTTTTTTTTTTTTAAAAGACCTAGCATCAAAATGTCTGCTAATGTTTAAGCTCAATTCCAGATTCTTAAGCATACACTTTTTACATAAGTTTGTTGCCCAATTTCTACCAACAACTTCCCCTGTAAATGCCAGGAGGGATTGGAACTGAGTATAAAATACATCCATTTAGCTGAGGTTGCTCTCAAAATTAACTGTTACCAGTAGTCCTTGTTTAATGACACTGATGAGGCCAGAAACTCTCTTATTAGTGATGCAGTCGTAAGTTGAACAACTACATTATCAGACAGTTTGGGGATGACATTTCTGGTTGCTGCTAAATGAAAAGTATGTGGGCTGTTATGTGACAATCTCATATGACTGCAACTTCTGACACCCTGCTGGTTTCCCCAATGACTTTTTGTAGAAAACCAGCAAGAAAGACTGCAAATTACAATCATATGACTGCAGAGACGCTGTGACAGCTGTAAGTACAACTTTAGGTTGTAACTACTTGTTCAGTAATATCATAAGTCTTCACAGTTATCGAAGGAGTGGTTGTTAAACAAGGATCACATGTATTTATACAATCTATAGGTTGTGTGATTCTCAACAACTCTGGGTACCTTACAATTACAAATATTAATAAAAGCACATGTACAATTTTTGAGAGACATTATTTTCTCTTGCTGTTCCTGAATTTAATTGTAATAATTTGTCTCACCTAGGTTAAATGGCTGAGGTATCTCCCCTTCTAGGAGTCTCTTGTGGCTTATTTTGGGTCTCACAAGCTACTTTGATGCAGGCCTTAATTAACCTTAAGATCACAGCCTGGCTGTCCAATGAGTATTATGAGACTATTCAAAACGCTGAATCCTCATTCTGCTCTGTTCAAAAATATCCTGATGACTCATCTAATGCCCAATTTGTGCCAGTCCTTCCCTAATTTGGGTCAGAAAGAAGAAAAGAATGCTTTGAGTCTCTAATATAACATCCAATTCTCCTTAATACGAAAGTTTTATTCTACATGCCCAATGATGGTACCCCGGTGGAAAATGCAGAATTCCTCTTGGAGGAATGGTATGTGTTTCTGATCTCTGCTTGGCAAAAGTTACAGCTACTAGAAACATCATTTTCCTAATCGGATGTTTCAGATTTCTAAATGCTATTTACTCAATCCTTATCTTTCACCAGGAAGTCTCTTAGTAATTTAATTCCACATAGTACATAAATAACATGGAAAAACACAGTAAATACAATTCTCATTCAAGTTCCTTTATTGGTTAAAGGCTACCATGCTAAAAATATCCTTTTAATGACTTTATATTAAGGTATTTATTTAAATGGCTTATTGAAGCCAGAGGTTAATAAGATACTGCTCTATATTAATCAGCAGATTCCCATAAGCCTATAGTTACTCTTGAAAGTTATAAAAATATCTGCTTTATATGCAACTATCTTGTCGAGCAGTACTCCTACAGAATATTAAGAACAATTTTAAAGTATAAATTTCTTGTCGTAACATTATTAAGCTAAGGTAAAGATCCCTTGAGTTGAACTTGACCCATGGTGACAGAATCCATGCAATTTTCTTGGCAATATTAAAGAAAGAGTTTGCCTTTCACTGCTTCAAGCATGTATTTTCAACTGCTCATTCTAGACCAGGGGTGTCAAACTCAAGGCCCGTGAGCTGGAACCTGCCTGTGGGATGCTTAAATCTGGCCTGCGGTACCGGCCTGGAAACACAAAGGACCGGCCCATGGTGCCTCTGGCAGCCCTGTTTTGGTCAGTATGGTGCTACAGGAGCCATCCATCCCGTCTCTCTGCCCTGCCCCCTGCCCGTTCCCCCCCACCCAGAGAATTACTACAATGCTGATCTGGTCCTTGAAGAAATCCAATTTGACACCCTGTTCTAGACAATAGCTCTGTGAGAAATAATCGGAAGAGCCAGCAATTCTCAGGGCATGCATCAGTTATGTCAACTGCCAGCAAAAGCTCAGCTTCAGTGAAGCACACAACCACTGGAACATGAGAAGAAGAAGCAACAGATTTAAAATATTGTGGATATAAGGGGGTAAACTGTAGGATCATATTGATGTGGACAATCAATTGTCGAATATGACGATTCTAATTTTTTATCAAGACTCTTATCATCTAGCTATGCTGAGCCAGAGATACTATAGCTAACTCCAAACCTGTGTTAATCTGTGTGAAGTCAGGAGATTGAAATTTACTGCCAAGCCCTGTTCAGAATAAAATGTTAAAACCCTGGAATTTCTAAGTGGCCTCCTGGTAATAACCAGGATGGGGTCTCACACTGCTTTTAATACCAGGCAACAAAAACACATCTGGTTTTATTTTCAAACAATGATGAAAGCACCCAAAATATTACTTTTTCAATTCACCCATTGACTCAGGTTTCATTTAATTATCAATTATCTTAGGTTACAATTATATTTTGCCACATTTGAGTGTGCACGTTTGTGATATAGTGAATCATGTGGTCACTGGGAACTCTTGCCAAAAACAACAACAACAACCAGCCAAGCAGCAACAGAACATTAAACTAAAGTTATTGTACATTCTCCTCCCTCTGATGCATGTTTTGCGTTAGCTAACCAAAGTGTCAACAATGATAGTTTTTCTTTTTTGAAATCCAACTTGAGAGCCTTTTTTTGGCTCTAATACTCAGCACATTCCAAATTCATTGCCTCAATCATTCTCCAATTTGAGACAATGTTACCTAAGACACTAAGTAAAAACAAAACAAAACAAAACCTTAATTTCAGCTTTCTCCAACTTTTCAATAGCATTTTTAGTAGACAAAGAAGTAAGCCCATCCTGAAGCCAGAGAGATTAATAGAGTAGCAATAGCAATAAGACTTATAAACTGCTCCATAGTACTTTACAGCCCCTCTCTTACTGGTTTACATAGTCAGCATATTGCCCCCAACAATATGGGCCCTCATTTTACGGACCTCGGAAGGCTGAGTCAACCTTGAGTCGGTGGGACTTGAACTGCTGGCAATTATCAATCAGCAGTAGTAGCTTGCAGTACTGCACTCTAACCACTGCGCCACCAGGGTTCTTTCACAAAGGTTCTTAGATCCATCTCTTGGGTACCTTAGAGACATAGATGTCAAAATATTTGTCAGTGATAAAGGTGATTGGATATCAACCCCTACAATCTTATATTATCTATAATTTAAGATAAAGAGCGCCTATGGTTTTATCTTTCTAGTAAAACTTATTTCAATAACATCAATCCACATGAAAAATGTTAAAAGGTAAGATGACAATCTCTCTAAGCACATATATCAATGTCAAAGTGATAATCAGTTTTATAAGCTCAATTGAATTTGAAAATATTTATTCATATTAATATCAATGTGGGAACAACAAATATATTTACATCCTGACAAAATTTCCTTTGCAACCTATTTTTTAAAAATCCAAACAAATAGTCTTAATTTTTATAGGTTTTCATAGATATGTGATTATGGAAAATATATCACTTATTCCAATTAATTCAGTAACATCATAATTCACTAGGTCATTGTACTATATAAAATATTTTAGTATTTCATGATTATCAATAAACAATGGACTAAAATTACAATTCGTATTCAGCCATAACTGCTCCTATGCTTAACATTTTCTTTGATTACCTATTAAGACAGGCCAATGGCATTTAATTTAAATAGAAGATAAAGGACATCTTTGACAAGCTGCATAAATCATTTTGATAAGTGACGAAATAAGTGTGGCTCTGCTCACAGTTACTCGTGTCCATGTGGCTCTTGTTTGGATTACTGCAATATAGCAATAGCACTTAGACTTATATACCTCTTTATATTGTTTTACAGCCCTCTCAAAGCGTTTTACAGAGTCAGCATATTGCCCCCAACAATCTGGGTCCTCATTTTACCCACCTCAAAAGGATCAGCCACGGTGCACAGTAGTTAGCTACTTCTATTGACTGCCGGCTGTCTGCAATTTGGCAGTCACCAGAAATTGACTCAGTTCCATCCTTCCGAGGTGGGTAAAATGAGCACCCAGATTTTGGGGGACAATATGTTGACTCTGTAAACTGCTTAGAGAGGGCTGTAAAGCACTGCAAAGTGGTAGATAAGTCTAAGTGCTATTGCTATTTGGAAGCTTTAGTTGGTGCAAAAAGGCAGCTGCATGAATAGTAAATGTTGGATATTTGACACATGTAACAACACTACTGCATGAGCTGCAGTGATTACATGTGTGTTTCTGGATGCAATTCAGAGTGCTGGTCTCCCTTAAAGCCCTTCATGGCTGGAGACCAGATTACCTACCTCTTTCTCCCATTGGTTTCTATTCATCCAACTCAGTCCAGTAGGTTAGATATGCTACAAGTTCCATCAGCAGTCAGCTGTCCGTGGACTAGAATAAATGTCTTCTATGCCAGAGTCTCTACCCTAAGGAACATTCTCCCTTCTGAAGTAAGGATGCCCCAAACCATTGTTGGCCTTGAAAATCTACCTTTGTGTCTAGGCCTGGAGTTCTAACTGTGTGAAGGGCTCCTATCCTGGTTGTATTGACGACTATGATGAGATTATTTTTCTTGGCTGCAATACAATGGAACTTCGGGTCACGAACACTTCTGTTCGTGACCAAATCAGACAATGACCAAATAATCCACCTGATTTTTGAAACGGGTCACGATTCAAAAATCAGGTGGCAAACAAAATTGATGTGGAAAGATTCCCTTTCCACTGCATTTTTTTGTGTGTGTGTCTGCGCATGCGCAGTCATGCTTCCAGTCATGACCAAATCGGGTAGCGACCGTAGCCTGGGACAGATTATGGTCATGACCAGAGGTTCCACTGTACATCTAATTTTGTACTACATTGTAGCTGTTTTTAATTCTTTTATAATTGTTAACATCCAGGGTCACTTGTTTGATAACTATAGAAGGTGGGTGGGTAAGTAAAATAAATAATAAAACAAAACTCAATTTATAATATCCCATCTGAAGGGTCACAATGCTCTATTTAGATTCAATTATTTCTTTATTTGACCAAAAATTGCTCCAAATATTTATTAAGTTGAACAGTGAAAACTTTTATCAAGTAACTGGATAACACAAATCTGCAATGCATAGGAAAGAAGAGAGATCTGCTAAAATGTAAAAAAAAAATAGAGGGGAATAAATAATAAATGCTTTTGTATTTGTCATATATCATAAGAACAAGCATAGTAGGTCAAATAAAGTAATATATCAAGTTTACTCAAATTTAGTAAAATTGTGGTTCCTGCCTCTGATGTTTTATTAGTTTAACTTCAACTGTTACATTTTGTAGAATATGATTGAAAAAGCTTTGCTAATTTTATAAAATCACATATAAAAATAAGCATTACTGATGTATTAGATCACTGTCATATACTTTGGGTTGAGCAATCCTTAATAGTAGAAATAATATTATTTGTTGCTGTTGTTTCGAGAGGACAGTAACTTACCAGGTTTTTCCCATTATTCCAAACAATTTTGCTCTACATAATTCAATAAATATTCTGTCTGAAATACAAATGGTGAGATTACATTTAAATTTAGTAGCCCAAACACTTTACATAATTTTTATATGTACTGTTTTGCATGTGTCCTCAAACCTTTCCTCAACATTTTCAAATGTTTATATTTTTCACTCACCTTTTTCTATGAAGCATATGCAAAATGTGAGCACAATTACATGCCTCAAAGGCATCCTAAACACTATGAAGTTTCCAACATCTATTTAAAAAATAATCTTTAAAATCTAGCTTCATCTGTTTATAAAACTGAATTCTTTATTAGTGTATTAAAATATCATATTGGGGGGAAAATTTTTTTAAAATAACAAGTTATTGGTATTGCAACACTCAGATAAAAAATACACCCAATGTGGTTTTTTCTTCTTTCTATGTGGATATATTAATATTTCTTGTTCATTCATCAATATATAAAGATAAAGGTGATAAAACTGAACAAAAAGCTATGAACAATTCACTTTGCAATCATTTACCGTATTTCCCCATGTATAAGCACCCCCTTTGTATAAGCCACCCCCCCCCCCCAATTTTTGGACTGTGAAGTTTTGAAAAAAATATTTTATTAGAGAAACAAGTTATGAAGAAAGAAAATTTACAAAGAAACAAAATTCGACGTCTAGATCTACAACTTTGGTCATGACGCCGAAAGCGGTGCGGGCGACGCTAGCAATCTACGCATCGGAACGAGAGTAGGAACGAAGCATTCAGGCCGATGCCTAGCGTATGCATTTCTATCGCGTACTCGCACTCGTAATCATATCATCACGTACAATTTTTACAAAAAAGTATAGCATACTGCTGGAAAACCAGTTTATTCCTACTTTATTATTTTATGCATTTTTCACGTATAAAAAGTGTACCTGCTTTGTATATGCCACCCCCCTACTTTTTGGGCTTGAAAATTTTGGAAAAAAGGGATGGCTTATACATGGGGAAATACGGTATTTAAAAAAAAAATCTGATATACCATTTCCTTCTGTGAGAAATATAAGTACACCCATGCTTCTCCTACCAAAAACAACCTCAAGTAGGCATTTCCTATAACTGTCTGCCAGTTTCTGAAATCAATCAGGAAAATTTTTATATTCCTCCATGCACGGGTTTTTTCCCTGCTACAATATGTGATGTATGAGCAGTTTCTTGCATGCCCAAACTATTTCAAACCATTCCACAGCATTTGTGGACATATAGTCTATATTAAGGCTATGAGCTTGGTCGACTCCCAGGCATTCAGCTAATGAGTCAACTGAAAAAAAAAAAAGTCCAATTCCTGAAGTGTACTCATGAGGAACAACTGTCCAGAGTGCAAATGGGTTATTCCATGAACTCTCCTTTTATCCAGAAAAACTACCCCAGCCAGCATTTTCTGTCTAGTTGCCAAACATTATCACAAAACCATTCCCCCTCCTTCGGGACATCCAGTCTGCTATAAATCTTCACTTGGAAGTCACACAGATGTTGAGAATTTCCTCAAAAAGAAAGTTAATTGAAGGCCATCAATACACTAAGCAAAATCATGAATTTTTAAAATATTACCATAATACTGGTGAGTTTCTGTATGGTATGAAAATGGAAACCCTCATAATTTCAATTTCCAACTTATAGTTCAGTTATAATAGGAAAAAAAAAACTTATTTATTTCCATAAACATTGTGTCCTGGTTGCAAGGATTTAAAAAATGAAAAACAAAAGTTATTTAAAGTTTTTAAAATAAAACTTTATTGTGAAACTATTTAGTTTAAAACTAAAACTTCAGTTTTATTTTAGTTTTAAACTAAATAGTTTCAAAATAAAACTAGCCTTAGAAAATTCATGAAAGTTCTTTTGGATGACTGTATTGTCATATTTATGACAATTTTGATGACTTTATTGCCATACCTGTTGAGGTAATGCCCCATTAGGAGAATGAGCGCATACAGGGAGATGTATTTGAGAGAAGTGTTTGAATAATACACAAATAACACACAGATACGCTATACATTAAATGTAAGTTTTTACTTCCAGAAATGTTAAGTAAAGTTCAAACACAGTCCAAAGTCATTCACATTAAATCACTCAGTTTTCAATCCAGGGATAACCCAATAACGAAGTCCAGTGTCAAAAACAGTTTAGTATCAGACTTACATCAAATCCAGTAATATCAGTCAATTAGAAGGAATGGTAATACTCTCCAACAGAAGGAAACAGAGACTGACTCACACTTTCTTCTGAGATTAAGACTAAACAACCCAGGTTTCTGGCTCCATCTTATGGCTGTTAGAGTAACCAGACCCAATTGCAGTTTTTAGCATGCTCTTAAAGAGACAGTATTAAAATGTCTATCCTGGTTTATATATTTCCATCCCAAATAGCTGTTAGGTTACTTACATTCCTAACAATACTTATGTACAATCCAGACATCAGTACAGTCATGGTTCTCACCTTGACATGTTGAGTATTGCATACACCTAGGATCAGTCACTCTTATTTAGCCCAACCCATCTCACAGGATTATTGCTGGAAAAAGAGGTGGAAGGAGTATGATGTATATTGGATGCCTTGACTTATTAAATAACAAAAGGATAAAAATTTTAATACATGAATAAACAAACTGATTCCAATTGTAAGAAATTCTATTTACTATGAACAAGGTTTTTATTTTAGTTTGATAGACCTGATATACAACTGTCTGCAGGTTTTCACCAAGAATTTCTTAAGTCTCCTATACTGGAGTAGAATTTATGTAAGCAGAGCATGTGGAATAAGCAATCAGCTATCCTAAAAAATAGTAATCAATTTTTTCACCCACTGAACATAATTTCAACAACATTCACTGTATCTAATTTTTTCGCCATTACTCTGCTAGCCCACAAGATACACGAAAATTAAAGATGCAAACCAGGGTTCAAGATTTATTGAAAACAAATAACAAATATATGAATCACATATGTGTTTTGCTTTTTTCTCTGCTAAGTAAGCAAGCATAGCAACTTGATGTTACCATAATGTTAAGATATTTTTCAAAATTATTTAAAATTTATTGCTATTGTATGTATTGTTTTAATGTTGTTATACATCTCTATTATTTATTGAGGTCAACCAGGAACAGTGGGACGTAAATATATTAAAACCACAAGCTGTTTATAATTGAATAATGATTTTATATTATTTGGAAAGAACTTTAAGCAATGAAACCCACATGCCTTTCTCATTAGATATTTTATCTGCAAAGATTTAAAAATAAAATCTGGCAAAAGGCAATAGCAAACCATCTCTGCATGTAGTCAGCAAGAGTCCAACTCTCTTCAAAGGAATTTTGTTTGTTTTTAATTCCTAGAAGACACCAGGGAAAGGCTAGTTAGGAAGATGTCATCAGAAGGAGAAGGAAGTAGAAAGTAAAAAATGTGAACACTGTTTTTGTTCTTCTTGTTATCATACTTTTACATTCCATTTAGTTAATTGCTCCTAAAATAAGTAACATTATCACTCATTCCATTGGCAGGCGACAGTGATACTAATGAAGGCCGAAACAGCCATGCTTCCTAGTTCTAGTCTGATGATTTCATATGTAAACACTTTCTAATTATTTGAATTATGACCCTATTTCAACAAAAGAAAGTTAATTCTTAAAAAAAAACCCATTAAAACAGCACTTTCTTAGGCCAACAATCAAAAGCCCTCAACCTATAAGTGTGGGTCAGACTTCACAATAATAGTACTTAGATTTATATACCGCTTCATAGTGCTTTACAGCCCTTTCTCTGAAGAATTTACAGAGTCAGCACATTGCCCCCAATAATCTGGGTCCTCATTTTA
>NW_020769337.1:3562259-3607447 GCF_900518735.1 Pseudonaja textilis | reverse complement strand
CAATGTGAATTCCTCATGGTGTCTGCTTATTCTCTTGTAATCCCTTTTTCTCTACTCTGCAAGGAGAAGTGAATAAAACAGATCAGGCACAGGACAATGTTAATTACTACAATGAGGATCACATAACTGAGAGATCTTACAAAGATCCTTAATGTAAGCACAAGTTTAACTTTGAACGATGACCAAATGAAGCAGTCAGTAAGTGAGGACTACCTTCAGTAATTTTGAAGAAAGTGTCTTTCATGGAAATATATTCAGAAATTTACCAAATCTACAGTTTATGTATAATTCATCCCTATAGCAAATGAAGTTCCACCTCAACCTGAAATAGAGTTGGCTTGTGGGATTCACTTTTTTTAAAAAAAACTAGATCAATGGATTAAAATAACCCCATCTTATATTTTACAGACTTGTCAAGATTCCTACTAGTATAATTATTTTGTGAAAAAGCTGTTCCAGCACCTGGCAGGAAAGATGCCAAAGAGGCAACTGTTCTGAGAGAAAATAAAACAGACAGTATCTGGATGTCTCCATTTACAATGATGCATGGCACGTGTGCATGCATGTGAGTACTACCTGTGCTACATGCAAATAAAATCAATGTGTTTTTTGGTATTAAGCTTGATTTTTGCCTATAACCACTTATCCCAAGGGGTGGGGGTGGGGGTGGTAGAGAGAGACTATGGATTTTATTAGCTAAGGCAGTTTGGGAATTAGAATCCATTTTTCAGAATTTCTCTGCCGAGTGCATGAAAGCTGACAAATGTTTCCCGAGGCAGGTGTTTTGCTGAATACTAACTAGTCTCTGAAGAAGGAAGGGTGAAATGCAATAGCCTTCCGAGAAAACCCCATAATGGAAGCAAACACAGAGGAAGGAGGTGACACATCAATTTGCTGTCACTGACTCAATGTTCCCCGCTTGAAAAATTAATATATAATAAAAACCAGGAGTTATTTCCAGATTAAGTTATAAATAAGTGGCAAGCATTTTTGCCTATTCTTTAAACATTGAGATCAAGCAACCTAGAAACTGCTGGGGTACAGAATAGATAAACAGGCTATACAGTCCAATATCTCTACTATTCCCTTCTATTGGATGAGATATACTTGAAGGGCCATTTTAGATTTTGTGTTAAAGAAGGTGGATAAAAACATTTGATAATAAAGTATTTGCTTTACGCTCTTTCCAATTCACTTTTTTGCTCATTCTGCTCCCTGCTCTTCTCTCTTCACTGTACAGATATGGCCAATAACATCATTGCCAATAACAAATGGCCAAAAACTCTATTTTTATCAGCTGTATTGAGGCAGGAGAATTGGCACACCCAGTCCTAGATATTAAGGGGACATTTTTCCTTCAAACCAGTCTTTCTCAACTGGGGTTTCATGAGAGATTGTGATGGGGGAGAAAATTAACATTTTTAAAACTACACATGCTACACAATGCTAGTTGTAGATATATTTTAAATTCAGGCTTCCCTTAGACCTGAAAATTATTTCTAGAGTTCCTCTAAGGTAGAAGAGTACTTTAAGCATAACTCCCCACATATACTTTTTCCTCATTTCTGCCTATATACAGTAGGTAGTCCTCACTTAACGGACACAACTGGCCTGGAATTTTTATTGTAAGTTGTTGCAGTCAATTAAACTGGTTACCATATAGCCTGATTCAATTTTATAACCATTTTTATGATTTGAATCACCACAATTGTCAAATGAATTATGTGATCATTTAAGCAAATCACAAGATGGTTAAGCAAATGTACTATCCTGAATGGGTGTTTTTTTTTTAACCATAAACTGCAAATCACAGTCATATAACTGCAGGACACTGCAGCTTATTGTAAATACGATCTAGTTATCAAGTACCCAAAATGTGATCATGTCACAGGGGGAGTGACACATAACTTTTGAGGACGAGTTTTAACATTTTTTTTTAGTTCATTGTAATTTTAAACTATTTCTAAAAGTTTGGTCTTCCTCTACCAGTTTAGGACACAGTAGTGGAAGAGCTGGTGGTTAGAATAAATATAAACATTTCCTTTTTATTTGTTCCTTCAATGGCCAAATTTGATGCCACTTATCTCCAGGGCTGCAAACTTGATCTTTTCATGGGTTTAAGAGCAAAACAGATTTGCAATCTTGGTTTGGAACAGCTTACTCCTTATATTATTCATCCATCCATTCATTCATGTCATTCAATTCTAAATCCAAGGTTTGTGAAAAATGAGAATTTTTCCTCAGCTGTTTTTTATGCCATTTTAATAGTATATATCATTTCTGTAAATTCAGAAATATGACATGCAAATACTCTGGCTTATGTATGGACTGGATTCCATAGTTCCTAGCATTCACGTCTTGTCAATAAAGAAAGCAGTTCTAAAATTATCACTAGAAGTAATTTGTCATGTAGCCTTTAAAAAAAAACTGTCAAGAGTACCACCAACACTAATCTCTGAATTATTGTTATGAGGAAATTAATTCATGGAACCGAAAGACAGAAAATGTATGAACAACGGCCTAGAGCAAGGGTTTTCAAACTTGGCAAGTTTAGACTTGTGAACTTCAAGTCCCAGAATTCCTGACTGGAGGAGGAATTCTGAGAGTTGAAGTCCACAAATCTTAAAGCTGTCTAGTTTGAAGACTCCTGCCCTGGATATTTAGATCTGGAAGGAACCTTAAGCAATTTTGGAATGCAAGATCCATTATAGTAGAGGTTCACAAATTTTCTTGATTCATAGTGTCCTTAGTATTTTTTTTCATGGAACTTCTAGAAACAAAGTAAACTACTTTGAGCTAGTATTTTGCACAGTGTCCAACATATGTCAAGTGTTTTGTGTTTCCCTCAAATATTTATAATATCTTATGGCATCCCTGAGAGTTTACTGTGACAACAGACACTTTGAGAACTGCAGCATCTCTGACAGATGACCATCTCTGTGGATGGATGCACTTTGTGGGCAGTTTGTAGAATCAGGATATTGCTCCAGAGATCTAGCTTGTGCTTACCTTTTTGTACTTTTAATTCAGTAGTTCCAATCCTGCCCTCTAAAAGAGGGATGTCAAACTGGATTTCTTGAGGGCCAGATCAGCATCGTAGTTCTCCTCTGCAGGCTGGCCAGGGGAGGGGGCAGATGGGATGAATGCCTCCTGCAGCAACCTGCTTGACAAAATGGGGCATGGGGGTCTGCGTGAGGCCCCCCCCATGCCCCATTTTTGGCCTGGGCGGCCTCCTGCTGGGCCAAAATGGGGCACAGGGAGGCTCATGCAGTCCCATGCCCGTTTTGGCTGCCAGAGGTACCTTGGACTGGTCCTTTGCTATTTCTAGGCCTTGAGTTTGACACCTCTGCTCTAAAATAACATAGGTACTACATTCCCTCTACTATGTCACAACCCTAAAAATATTTCTAATATTATCATATCTTCATTCAGTCTTTCCTCTATAGAGAGGGCATATATAGATGACTGTTCCTCAAATTACCAAGCTACTAATTAAAATAAAAAAAATCACAAAAAATAAAAATGTTCACGCCACTAGAATAAGGTTTAATTTAATCTGACAGGCAACCTTCGCCCATATGCTTTCAGACTGTTTAGAAATGTAACAGGAGCAAAGAATTAAAATTCATAGCTTCGATGTTGTTAGCTTAAAATGTCAAAGGGGGAAAAATAAAAGCAGAGAGTTAGCATTAATACTCTACAGGATTATGCAGAAACTGAGAAGTTGTATAAAAGTCAGGTATGTCAAGCTCATATAGTTTTATCACGTTTGAAAATTAATTACTCATCAACAATGTAAGAAAGATTGGAACAACTCAACTTCCCCAAATGAATTAAATTGTTATTTTTACCAAAACCGAAAATGAGATTCCACTTTTTCATTATTGGCAAGAATTCTATGCCTTTAGTATTTGGATGAAGATGAAAAATTAACAGGATCATGCTGTTCCTGGCATTAAGATGCCAGTTCTTACAAGACTTATTTGCTTATTGTGAAATTTTACGAAGTGCTTTTCAGCCAAGAAGACCATAACAGTGATTTATATTTTAAAATTATTGAAAACTCAAAATGGGAACAAGAGGCAATAGAGCAGATAAAATCTCAATAATTAAAAACAGGAAAATAATAAGAAATTAATTGATTGTATCATACCCACTTCTAGATTTCCAACCAGGAAATACATTAATTCTGACTTTGGCAGCCTTCTGATGGGTAATGAGACAACAGCAATACCAATAAAGGTAGTATTTATGTAGAAAAAATGGATAATCCAACAGGATTCACAAATTTTTAAGCCTCACTGTAAGAACTAGCTTGAAAACAGGAAAAAAAGGCACCAGCATTTTGATCAAAAAATGTTTTAAGTAAACATGTTTTCTACAGTGTTTTACATCCTTGTATGATTGTTTTGTTAACATGCATATTTTTCTTTAGTGGCCATCCAAGCAGAGTGGGGGAAAAAACTGAAGGAACAGCTGCTGGTTTCACTTCTATTCCAGTTTAGTGTGGCTTTTGTTTTATTGGGATTCATTTGTTTTGCAGTGTTTTGTGCAGTGTTTTACAACCACTTTGAGTCATTTGCAAATCTGGCATAAAATGCAGTAAACAATAAATACATTTTACAAACTGGCACGGTGCCATAATTTTTATTTCTACTTCTATTTATCATGGACATGGCATAAATTTTAATAGTCACAGATGTAACATGTAAAGGAATTAAAAACAACTCTATAACAATGATTAGAGTAAGTTGATAATTCTAAAATTATGAATGCAGCAAACAAAAACTATTAACAGACTCAAGTGTTTCCCACACTTAATATTATTTAGAACCGCTGGATTTCAGTTCCCATTACCTTTTGCTAAATTGGCTTGGCCCTTGAACAGAACTTGAGCATTTGAAGAAAATGAACTGGAATGAAAGAAATCCTCTATTAAATCCAAAGGGAATAAACTATCATCACTTGAAGTTGGGGAAAAAATGCCAAGTAAGCACTCGTTCTATATGTAGGTTGATATCCTACAGAGATGCCGTCTATCTAGGTTAATGCCCTGTAAAGAGCTACAGGGTTTGAGTTTGTTCATCTATTAGAAACATGCATTACGGAAATATTTGGATACTACCATCTGCTTCAATTCTGGCACAGAATTGACAGACTAAGCTTAAAAGAGTAGAGTCATTTTTTTTCCACAATACTTTAATTATGCAAGATGACATGAGTTCCCTGAACTATTTATCTCTAGTTGGGAAAAACAGGAAGTCATCAATACTGCATCTCATGTCCTCAATACCAATCAATCCTGGGTAAAGGGTCTGCAAATATTTTTCACTGGATCAGCATATTGAGGAAAAACACTGCTATGTACAATGCCAACCAGTAAGTTATTCTGGAACAGTGATGACGTGACTGTATTATGATCATCTCTATATCCCAAAAGAGGTAGATTTAGAAACCTGGTGGAAAGTTGCCATGGATGTCCCTTGAATAGAGGTGGCCTTACAAAACAAACAAACAAACAAACATTTGCTTTATGTCCAGTCTTCACCAAGAAGGAAAGTAATTTCTCATTAATTACCTTCTGGGCCACGCAATGGAGAACATCTTGGTGTGCAGTCTTGGGGTTGCCATACATGGGGGGGAGACAGACCCCGGGGGGGAGCCTTGCCGACTGTTTTCCTACTCATGAAAATGGACACATGGGTGTGTGAGACAGCATCGTGGACTGAGGATATGAATTCCAGATGGGAATGAGGAGCCGCAAGCAGGCAGGATTCCCAGCATCTGGAAGCAGCTGGAGAGGGGTGGAGATTTCAGACCTTTCGAAATCAGCTGTGTGACGGTAGCGAGTAGCACTGACCCAGTTCACTCTGTACCGAGATTCTAGCCTGTATTAAAGCATTTTACTCACGGACTGTGTGATGTGCTGTTTTGGGACTGATAGCTTGGAATGGTGACACCAGTATAGGTAGTCCTCAACTTACAACAGTTCATTTAGTGACCATTTGAAGTTACACCAGCTCAGAAAAAAAGTGACTTATGACCACCTTTCACACTTACGACTATTGTAGCATCTTCATGGTCATTTGATCAAAATTCAGATGCTTGGCCACTGACTCATACTTATGACAGTTGCAATGTCCCAGGGTCATGTGATCATTTTGTGACCTTCCGACAAGCAAAGTCAACGGAAAAACCAGGTTGACTTAACAACCAATTTACCAATTGAAGTGATTCCCTTAACCACTGTGGCAATCAAAGTTGTAAAATGGAGCAAAATTCATTTAATGAACTTGCTTAGCAAAAATAAATTTTGGGCTCACTTGTGGTTGTTAAGTCAAGGACTGCCTGCACTGTTTATACTTTCAAGGATCAAATGATATTACTGCCTCACCTTTACCACTACATACAAAAAGATGCTATGTAAGATTGCCTTTATTTCTTCTTTCTTGTTTAGATTAGATGGGATAATGTAGAGATACATAAATCACTGGGGTAAGAGTATCTCTGAACTGTTGCTCCCTCCAAGTACTGATAAAGGTACCTTTTTGTGTATAAGGATAATTACATTAACTATCTTGTTTTTGTTTTTGTTTGTTCATAAAGCTTCTTATTGTAAGGTAACTTTTCAAACAGTTGATTTTCCATATAAGCTTAAATCACTTCAGGTATTCAATGACTAATTGATTATATGTCGTCAAACCACTGTTGGCATTTAGCAACCACACAGATTAATTTTCTCCAGAATCATAGATTGATAATATGGTATTCAGGCCTTTCTGTACATGAAAAGAACACTCTTTCTGTTTTGAATGCTTGTAACATTATCATAAAAATACACACTTATAAACCAACATGGCTTATCTGTGGAGATTCTTTGATCGATTTAGGATTTGCAGAAGAAGCAACAATACTGAAATGGAAAAGGCTTCGGAAAATATAATATTCCAATTTTCAAGTTATTTCTAGAAAAATTGTAGAACAATTATTCAAGTGATTCAACAGCTATCCCTTTCCTTTCCAGAAAAAGGCCAACGCAGTGTTATTAAATATTAAATATTACTGAGACATGTAATAATTGCCTTCCATAAGGTTCTATAGCAGAGGAATACTTTAAAACTTCTGAAAGCAAAAATAAATTCCCTATTAAAGGAATAAACAACCATTGCTTTGCCATCCTTAATTTAAAATATAGTTCCTTTCATTATTGGGATCTGGATACTATTCACTTAACTGCCCCTTTTGGCAATGGAGGACTGATTAAAGTCACTGGAAGCATTCTGATGAAGCATTTTTCTATATAACAATACAAAAGGTCATTTTTTTTGAAGATCTTGTTACTATAGGTGCTTTCATTGCTTCTCAAGCTTACTAATCCTATATGGGACAAAGGGGAGCAACACGTAGGATATGATTGGATAAATTTCTAAAAACAAAATAATGTTTCTAAGAGCTCTCCCTTGTCTTTTAAGAACATTTTGATTTTTTTTCTAAAAATCATAGCAGCTATTATCCCAACATATCAATAAAATATAAAAAGACAAGAAAATGTAGTAATAATAACAACAACAACTAGACAATCCATGACCCATTGAATCATCATTTCAGAAATATTTCCTAACCTAAACAGAAAAACAGAATAACTATATAGATGGGCAAAAAAGTAGTGGAATATAGGAACTTTTTAGTAGCTTCCCGTTGACTTTCCTTGTAGGAAGCTAATAGGAAACATTGGAAATGGCTGACCGTGGCGTATTGACAACACTGAAGCAGCCACAACTTTGCCAAATGTCAATCTCATGGGAATCATGGATCTTTCATTTGCATTTTGTAAGTTAGCCCTTTTAAGGTAATATATTGCTTTAACAATTGTTGCTCTGTGCATCATGTTTTCACCCAACTGAAGGTTACAGACATTCAGAGTTTTAACACTGTATAGATAATAAACCTTATCTATAAGAAATAATACATAACACACATAGTAAGAAGTTGATGGATAATAACTATGTCCCCACTTTCATGCTGTGTGTCTAATGACTTATTGTACTCTCCCCACAGAATCAGAAATCTCACGAGTAGTCCAGAAGTAAGATAAGAAGGCAAAGCCTCATCCTGCATTTAATATTACATTACCATTGAGTATGAAAGTGTGGGCAGGGGGTGAAAGTATTACCCAGCTCTGCATGGGAAACCACCAGCAACATCTCTATATAATGCCTTGAATTCCACAGTAAAAAGTATTAATACCATCCATAAACATACGAAAGCTTTTACCGGTACTTTTATCATACATAGTACTAAATATACTAGGATTAGAGGTAAAGGTTCCCCTCGTACCTACGTGCTAGTTGTTTTCAGCTCTAGGGGCGATGCTCATCTCCGTTACATAGCCGAAGAGCCAGTGCTATCCGAAGATGTCTCCATGGTCACGTGCATGCTGACATGACTAAACACCGAAGGCGCACGGAATGCTGTTACCTTCCCACCAAAGTGGCCCCTATTTTTCTACTTACATTTTTACATGCTTTCGAACTGCTAGATTGGCAGAATCTGAGACAAATAATAGGAGCTCACTCCATTATGTGGTGCTAGGGATTTGAACCACCCACCTTTCTGATCGACAAGCTCAGCATCTTATCCACTGAGCCACCACACTGAATGCTACTCATACCAAACCCATACCTCTGTTGTGGTTAGCCGGCAGCAGATGCGGACGGCTGAGGACAACGAGGACTCAGATGAGGGGCCAGGACTATTAGGGAGTGGGCTGCTGCCTTCAGAGATTGTGGGGGCTGGCAGCAGTGATGAGGAGGTTCCCAAGGAACCTGTGCCAAGTGCGCGTATGCGCAGGATTGCTCGTAGTAGAGAACAGTTACAGCAGCACGAGTGACTCGGGAGTAAGGCTGCAAGGTAATGGCCCCTCCCTCAAGAGGATAAAAGCCAAGTGTGATAAGTGTTCTTTGCAGAAGGCAAAAACGTTCTGAAACTCAGCCTCATGGACATTACAGTATCTTAAGTTGGTATTTGAAGACTCTTGTGTTATGAAATATTTGTTATCTGTGATTCTTGGCAGTCTCATACAGTTTTGGCAAGGTTTGTGCTTATCAAAGTTAATTAGTTTGCAGCAGACATTTAACTGGGGATTTGTAAGACTCATTAAAAGGTTTCTGTTCCCTTTGGTTATTGTTTGTCTTATTGGAAAAGGGTTTGGGTCAGAACAACCACTTCTTAGAAAATTTCCAAGACAAAATAGATAAAATACCATCTTGAAGTTATTTACTGGCAGACCTCCCCTGTTGTCATTTTCACTCTAGCTTTTTCTCCCTCTAAAATTTGTGACATGCCTATTGCTACATCTTTTAGACAGCAACTGACTTTTGACCAAGCCTTTCCTGCGTAGATTTTGGACAACTGGTCCTTTAAAAGAAATCCAACATTTTGATCCTTTTTATTTTAGGCACTGCATTTGTGTAGGATAAAATACACACCCGTAGTACGCTGGTATATTTATAGAAAACAGCAACTACGGCGGCCATGACATTTTCTATCAGTGAATGTCACCGGTTTTTGAATTAGTAATCGCTGAAGAGAAAAAAAATGTTGGTTTTAATGTTTTCATTTAACTATTTATTTCCAGATATGAAGAGTGTTTTATACATTCAATAAGAACAAAATGAAACATGTACTTGTACAATAAATCTTTGAGTGTATCAACAGAATACAGGCCAGAGCAGTGATTACTAAAAGCTTCTTAAGAATCATCAGTGAGTAAAAATTGCCTGCAGGCAACCAGACAGAGAAGTGTTACAAATGCTTCCTTTTAAGGTCATTATGTGATTGACACATCAAACACTTTATGACTAATAATATTTACTGTCTTACCTATAACATGGGATTATCAACCATAGGAAATAAATAAATAAATTGTTTAGCTAATTCAGTACTGTCTTCATAAACGTTCTGCAGCGTCCTGGTTTTCAAAAATGTACAACTCCCAAATAGTTTGATTAAGGATGAAATAGAAGGATCAAGATATATTTTTGAGACCACTTGACCTGCTAACTATAATCCCAGCATTTGGTCTTTGAAGACCCGAACAAAAGACCTCTATAGAAGATTTTTCAAAATCGGAAGATCCCAGGGAACTGAACCTGGAGTCCTTTGCATTCAAAGCTACAAATCAGCAGACATTGTTAAAACACAGTTTTACAAAATCTATATTTACACTTTCTGGTACATTGCCTATTAATTCATCTCCACTAAAAGTTTTATACAGATCAATCCATGACATAAAGGAAGATTAAATTGATGATGCTTGTACACCTTTTTGTAACACGCAGGTTGTTTAGAGTACAGCAACAATCTAATAAACATCTTGCCATAGTAAAATGTTGTAAGAGCAATCTTAAAAAAAAAGCATGTATTATTGCAAGATCAAATCTGAGTCGGTCACCAGGACCAGAGGTTTACTGTATGTAAATATTACGTTATTTCTTTTCTGCAACTGTTCAATCCTCAACACTTAATTAATTAATCATGGATTAAAAACAGAAAGATCTGAGAGAGTTTCCCATGATGCTCTTTTAGATCAACGTTTTTCTACAATGGCCAATTAAGTCCTTCAGGATGCTCACAAGCAGGTGTAGAAAGTCTTCCACTCTTCAGTTCTGACACAACTAGTATTTAGAAGCATGACACTTCCAACCCAGAAATATCATGAATTTATCCAATTTCCTTTTATAGTTATCCAAGTTGAAGACCAACATTTTTACCAAAGTAAGCTCTCAAATTAACAAATATCAATTCAGTAGACCTTCGGTGCAAGACATACATTTTTGTTCACACAGCATCCAGCATGATGTATATATCAGCAGTCCTGAACCTTTGTGGCTCAGCTGCCCAGCTGGGGAGGGGAGGGTAACAGGGCCACATGTGCATGTGCACACAGCCCTTGCGCGAGCAGTGGGCTGCACACATGCCTGCGCAACTCAACTTGCATGACTGGCAGGCCAACTGTTGTGGTTTGCCAGCAGCCTGTGCAGACGGTAGCAGAACTGAACAGTGGGGAAGAACGGGGACCAGTCTGGGAGTCTGGAGAGGACTCAGACAAGGGTCCTGCGTCTGATGTAGAGATGGGGCCAGGACCATCTGGGAGTGGGGTGCTGCCTCCGGAGTCTGACAGCAGCGAGGCAGAGGAACAAGGGGAGCCTGTTCCCAAAGCACATGTGCGTAGAACTACTAGAAGGCAAGAGCAGCTGAGACAAAAGGGGCAATCAGGAGGAAGATTTGGAGATGATTGCCCCTCCCATAAGGAATAAAGGGCATGCAAAGGTAAAGAAACCTTTGTAGGAAGCAAAGTCGTTCGTTCTGTTCAGATTAATCCTTGAAGCTCTGTGTGGACTTTGTACTTTGGTTGTTTTTTTTATAGTTAATTTGGCACTTTAGTTGTTAGCAGCAATTCAAGGGAAAGAAAGGTGGGTGCTTATCTCAAGGGACTGTTTGGGACTCATTACAGGCTGGGAATGAACATAATTCCCAGCGTTGAAATAAACAAGAGCTGTTTTAACTAAGCGTGCACTTAATTACGGTCTCAGGAAGCCTTGGTCAGAACACTGGCGCACTTGCATGCAATTGCCCACCGACCCACTGCTTGTGTAAATAGAGATGCGTGGGCACATGTTCGAGCACTCTGGCCAGCCAGTCGCATGGCCCAATTCCAAGTAGGCCACAGTGGGCTGTGCCCTATGCATATGATATATAAATAGATTTAATGGATGTTCTGGCTTAATATTCTATAAATTTGATAATAAAATAAATGTTAGACTGAAGGTTTGCTCCACTATCATGCACTATTCGTGTTGGTTCTCCAGAGAAATTCTTGAAAGGCCTATATAGTAATTGGTATCATTTAAAATGTATAGAAAAACACTCTTGACCTGACACTATTACAATCATTCTCCATCTATCTACATATCAGCAACAGTAGCATTGAATGGTCTCACCAGAACCATTCTCTGAAATCCTACACAATTGTGATGCGGCTGTACTATGGTCTTTAGTTTTATTCTACCTGTAATCAAATCTCTTATAATCCACTCTTTTTCCAGAGGTTGAGGGGAATTTACCTCCTAAATGGCAGTGCAGAAAATTTAATTGCTTGTTTACTACATAATAGCTCATTATACATTATGTTTCTTTTTTAAAAAAGCACATGGAACTGACACAGAAGGGTAGTTGTTGGTGTTAATTTAAAAGTTTTGGCTGTTAACTTTTTGGATGTTTTCTCTGTTAATTTACTCCTCTAGTTTTGTAAAGGGGGGGGGGAACAGAAAGGGGGTTCACACCCCTTTGTCTATGTCTATGTTTTGTTGAATAAATTGTAATTGCCCAGGCTGGAAGCACAAGTTAACTCAATATGCGCTAACTGTGATATATTGGGACCTTGTATGATATGTAAAATAATTCCCAGTTTCCTTTTCAAGTTCTGAAAAAAAATCCAAAAGACAGGAATATCTTTCAATGTTTCTATGATGCAATTACATGTAATATAAAATATTATGTTATATTCAAGAGGAAAAGAGAACCCTCCCACCTAGAATTAGGTGCAGTAGGTGCTTATGTTCCCAGAGATAAGGATATATGTGTGAGTCAAGATGTCAGACATAGCCAGACAATTATTTTTTCCCCCTTTCTGAATGTTGCATGCATTGCACAACAAAGGGATAAGGCTGCTACTGTTGTGTCTTCCACCATGACTCATTTTCACCTCCTCACCTCCTGGGTGTCTTCAACAAATTAAGCAGGCTCAAATAACCGGTCTGATTGCAAACAACGGTACTCACATCATATTGTTACTCTTTAGCTTATGAATTTACAGATAGGTTGTAAGTCATGCCAGTCGTTAAGTGGATCGTTATGAGACCATGTCTGATTTTATGACTATTTTTGTGGTAGTTGTAAAGCAAACACTGTGGTCGTTGAGCAATCATGGTTGTTAAGTGAACCCAGTGTTTGCATTAGGTAATTTTTGCTGGAAACCAGAAGTAAATGATGGTTTCCAACAAAAAAAAGTCATAAATTATGGTCACATAATGGTGGGATGCTGCGAACAGCTGCTAAGTATGGGCTGGTTACTACCAAGAACTTAAAATGTGATCACGTTACTGCAATCTAAGAAACGCGAAACCAGGAAGGTTCATACTGTTTGAATTCTTTATGCAATTAGATTGATTTTCATTTGTCCAGTACTGAAGTACGTGGTGGAAACAAACTGCATTGAGAAGGGAAGAGGATTCCCATTAATGACTTTTCTTTCCCATTAATGACTCTTTCAAATTTATTTCAACATGGAATCTGAATTCTTCAGATATGTTACAGAAACCAAAAGGGCTTTTCAAACTTTCTAGTATCCACATACTAGTGAAACGTAACTCATTCTTTCTTTGGAGAAGGAGAGACAAAGGCCCGTTTCTCACATACAAATAAAAAAAATTAGATTTGAACTTATTTCAAGACCAAAAACAGGAACTTACTTGCCTATACTATGAAATAATGTCGGCACAAGCAACTTTCTACAGGGGTTTCCCCTCCTTATTGGATCATTCCCTTCAGAGGTTTAACATTTTAATTGTTGTTTTAGCAAGCTCTGTAATTATTTTTAATCAGATGAGGGGAAAAATATGTTAACCCAAATAGTTCCTTTTCAGTGCCATAGATGCTTGCAGCAAAACTGTTCACAAACAGTTCCTCACAATAATAAATAGAATGGCAGTGTTGAATTGTCACTTAGGTTTTGAAGATTTCCCAGTTCAAATCTTAAGAGCAAAGTTCAAATCAACCCATAGCCACAAACTTTCCTGGGTGACTTGGAGTCAGTCAATCTTTCTATCCCAAGAGATAATGTACAACAAAATGGTGGACTAGGAGAAGATTCTAGTCCCCGTATAAGTCCACTGGACACTTCAGCACATTAAAGTCTCTCAACTTCACAGAACGGTGGTTATGGCAAAGTGCTGGACTGGAGGATCAAGCTATCTGAGCTCCTAGATAAGAAGTATCAAACTCAAGGCCCATGGGCTGAATCCGGCCAGCAGAGTCCTTAGAACTGGCCCCCCGTGGCCACCCTGGAAACAGCACAGGAACGGCCCGCGGTGCCTCTACCAGCAAAAATGAATCTCAGGAACCCATTTTCACTGACAGAACACTCGGGCCACCATAGGTGCCCCCAATATAAATGATGTCAAGCTGGCCATGCCTATCCTGGCCATCCCGACCTCTCTCCCCCGAGGTCAAACACAACTCTGATGCAGAAATCTCAATCAAAATCTCCCTCTCTCTCTCTCCCTCTCCCCCCCTCCTCTCTCTCAGACACACACACACACACACACACAGACACACACACTTAATCAGCAGCACTAGGTCCAATATTGCTTGATAGCATGAATGTTCTTGCTTGATCTGTGATGCCTTTGGCCACCTCCTTTGTGAACTTGGAAGTTTTGCCAAAGAATTCTCTGTGTGTGATTGTTTATGTGTGTGTGAGAGAAAGACAGAGACAGACACACACAGAGAGAGACAGAGAAAGAGGGAGAAACTTGATGATATGCGCTACATAGCTTTTACAACCTCATTACATAATTCAATGATTGGAAGACCTGCCATCTGAGAATATCTGGAATGTGCTGATTGGTAACCTTGTCAGCCCATCTTGACGTGAGTATATATTAATTTATAATGCTCCTAGTTACAATGACAAGTAAATGTCAATCTGCACAAAAATCTACAATGAGACAAGTACAGCTCTGAAGGGAGCTGAAACTATGAAGATATCTTCCTGACATCTTGGTGAGCCATCACTAATCTAAGGTAAAAGCCTGGTGGGTCACATGTCTTAGGAAACATAAGTAAGTTTTCTATACTGTATGCAAGGGCCCATTTCACTCGTGCTATGGAACCGAGTGTGTTTCATAAACACAGTGGCAGATACTAATTGCTTAGAAGGGTCATTCAAGTGGTTATGGTAATAAACTTTGTCTATTATGGGAGCTACTCACTTAGAAGACCATTTTAAATCAATTTCAATATCTACAAGGCAACACAAAGCATTCAAAAGAGCATCAAAACAAGTTAGTGCACATAAAGTGCCTCTTAAAACATTTAAGTAGTTGTGCTCTTTGCTCTGTTGCTTTGAAGGCTGTCCTTGATTATCTATCCAAGCACACACTTTTGCGGGCACAACTCACAAAGAAAAGTGAGCATGCACACACATTTTTGGAAAATCTTCCTTGTCAATTGTCTGGAGATCTCATATGACTAAACTGGCTGATTAATTTATGGGTTAAGGAGATGTCAGTTTAAACCACCAAATCTAGACAGAAATAATAAGCAAATTCTTTCTATTGAATTTGGAGAAATGTTCTTTTTACTCACAAGTCTTGAATTCTTATAAATTCAGTCCTTGACTTACGATTGGTCACTTAACAACCAATTGAAGTTACAAGAAACCCTCCCTAAAATGTATTACAAGCTGGTTGTGAATTTATAACTTCTCCCCCCCCCCTCAGTCACATGATCACAATTTTGGTTGCTTAGCAACTGACCTGCATTCATGGCCATTTAGAGAATCCCACAATTACATGGCTACAATTTATTATGTTTTTGCCAAAAAAAATGTGTGTTATTTCTGGTATACAGCAAAAATGCCCATAGGGAATAATGGATTTGCTTAATGATTAGGGATTCACTTAATATGAGCATGATGATTCACTTAACAATCACTGCAAAAAGTTTGTAAAGCAGTGATGACCTGCTTTATGATCATTATGACTTACAATTGTAAAGGGCAAGTTTCATTATAGTCATAAGTTGAGGACTATTTTTTCTTCCACCGACAGCCTTTCCACTATGACAGGGGTCCCCAAACTTGGCAACTTTAAGACTTATAGACTTAAACTCCCAGAATTCAACAGTCAGCTCAGCCAGTTGCCAAGTTTGGGGAACTCTACACTATGATGTTATGATTTAAGCTTTTGCAATTTTAGTATTTTATTAGAAGTTGATGCATTTTAGGTGCCCATAATAGAAACCATAACAGCCACTAATTGCTTTTCAAACCCTATTGCCAAATTATGTTCAAAAATAAACATTTTCTGAGAAATGTTAGCATTATGAAGGTGCGATTTAAAAAGATAAATAGTGTATCATTGAACAAGACCAGTGGCAAATGTTAGACTTTCTGTTACAACACACTGATCGTAATCAGGTCGAAGTTTATCTTCTTTTTATTAATCAAAGTAAATCCAACCCCATGTATCACTAGTAGCAATTGTCAAAAAGCGTAGCTTCATTTAAAGGTTTGAAATTGCTTAAATATTGTAAGTTACAATTTGAAAATGAATGTTTTTTGGTATTAGACATGCAATGTTTAATTTTTTTCTAAAGCAATTAGGAATGGAAGCTAAAGTTGGCATTTGCTCAGAAGTCAATCAAAGCTTCTTTTATGGCCATGTCATACACATATATTCTATCAGTTAGAATTTCAAAAATGGTGCAAGCTGCAATCTAAAACTTGTTGAAGGTCAGTGATAGTGAACCTTTTAGAGACCAAGTGCCCAACTGTAAGCCAAAACCCACTTATTTATCGCAAAGTGCCAACACAGCAATTTAACCTGAATAATGAGATTTTACTACCTAAAATAATGATAAAGGCAAAGTTCAGCTAATTGTTTTAAGAAAAATGTGATAAATGCACTTTTATGCCCCTTCATTTTTTTCTATTTTTGAAATACTACATTTAGCAACAATAAAAAAGAAAAACTTTTGTAATATCATTTCTCTCTTTCTCTCTCTTTCCCTCCCTCTCTCTCTCCCGTTCTCTATGCCTGTTTTTCTCTTTCTCTCCCTCCCTCCCTCTCTGCCTTTGTCTCTCCCTCCCTCCCCACTTTCCTACCTGGGGAGGGGAAAGGAACCCCTGAACTTAATAAAAATTAAACATTAAGGGTTATAATTAAATGTGTCAAGGTACTGGAGCAGAAATAAAATCACCCAAGTTCAAGTATGCAGCACCAAACATTTTAAAGCTCTATGCAGCAAAATTAAATATGCCAAGTTTACTCTTTGGGTCCCATTCTCCTAAACTTCTCCGGATTGAACGTAATTCCTCAGGCATGAAATCTCACTTCTCTTCAGCCCAAAGGAAATTCATAATTTCTCCTCCCTCATATTTGGCCAAAAAAGCTCACATTTGTAAAATATTTTTTAATCCCCCAGCTAACTAGAGCACTTGAAATTCAGATTCAAGTTGTTACTTTCTGCATTTCTCTAATTTCTTAGTGGCCTGTTTAAAAGAAAAATCTGGTGTTCCTCCACCCAGCTCCACCAGGATAAAGTCCAACCACAAATCCCTACTTTAATATGTCTGTGGTTTCACCATCCATTTCTGCAGCATTTCCTCATTTCAGCTTGCTCACAACATTTATTATATTTCTCTACATATACACACAATACCTCTGTAGCGTTTGAAATGAACTAAGTCGAAGTCTTCACTCCGGTCCGTGTTTCCAGCGGGAACACGGACCGCTCTTATTGGCTGATGCTGTTTGAAAGCCGGCTATAAAAGGGAGCTGTCAAACGGCATCAGCTGTTGTCCGCCAGCTGGCTGCCTTTTTAGCGCGGCAGCCGCGGCAACCCTTTATTGTCTCAATAAAGTAACAGCTGAAGTTCGCTCCGAGTTTGCCTCAGGTTTTTCCGCCGCTCTACAATAACCTCCTCATTGTAAGTCTCTCCCCGTCCCCCTCCCGAGGGGGGGGAAAGGAACCCCTGAACTGGTGCTGGGTGTTGGAAATCTAACATCTGGAGGTCGAGGAGCCAAGGAGCAGTGCACAGAAGGAGGGGAGGCAGGGCATCCCTGCACAGGCAGCTCTGCAGGAAAAGCAACTGACATCCAGTAGGCCGGAGTGAGCCGAGACAACCCAGGTCGCATTGTGGCTCCATACTAAATTTCACTGTGCTACATAAGGTGCTGTGAGAGAAGGGGGCAGGCCATGAAGGCAGCAACAGCAAATGTACCACAATGAATCTTGAATGCTGTTACATGCAATTTTTGTAGGCCCTGAAACTTTTGTTTCCCTGCAAACGACAGCAAGAAATGCAACGGAGAAACGCGATGGAGCTGGGCTGGGGCAATGGCATGTGTGCCTACAAAGAGGGCTCTCTGCATGTTAATCTAAGCCCTCTGCCAGCAAAAACAGGCTCCCAAGCTCCATTTTCAGCTGCGATGGCCTCCTGCAATCCTCTGCCAATGAAAACGGAGCTCCGGAATGCCACACACAAACTTCCCAAGCTCCGTTTTCACTGGCAGAGGCACTGTGGGCCAGGGTGGTCCCCCGGGCCAGATCTAAGCACCCCACGGGCCAAACACCCGGGCCTTAAGTTTGACAACCCTGTGATAAAGGAACCCTGTTGAATAGAGTATCCTAACTCAGCAAGAGTTATCTGGCTTCATCTAAACATTGTTGGACCAAGTTAAATTTTAATGGTACTCAAGAAGATACTAACTTATAATAATTGGATTTGCCACATCAAAAGAACCATGCCATCTGAGCTCCTATTTAGAGTTAGAATAAAACACTTCCTCTTTAACCTCAAAGCAGATGAAGAAATTAAAAAAACAACAATAAAACACAGCTCTATACATATAAAAATTAGCTATGTTCACACATCACATTAAGTCAAAAGTAAATTGTTTTGCCCTTAACATGTTTTGCAAATCCAGCTAGCTCTTCTTGCTTAGTCAGTCATAATTTATGTTTTTAGCATTCTATGTGAACTCAGTCAATTATGGTTTATTCAACAGTCCACATATTACTGCAGTATCCGAAGCAGTCTACATATGTAAACACCCAACATTTAAACCATTATTATCATTCAGGAGCTTTTTAAACTATACATTAAGCCATTCTAAGAATGATGACTAATTATGTAAAGCACTGATCTTCAATTAGCAAATTGCAATTGTTAACATATAGATCATTTATTCTCCTTTTCCTGCTATGAAAGCATCTTTTGGATGTCCTCAAAAACACACATTTTCGATCTCAAAGATTCTTCTTCACTGAAACTAACCATGAGAAATTAGTTTATTCAATAATAAATAGAGATCAAAATATAAAGATTCCTGCTGGGGGAAAAGTGGCAAGATGTTGAATGTATGAATTAGGAAAATTGCTGTTGCGAGTGCTTTGATTGGAATTACTTAATTAGAAGTTAATAACTACAGACTACCAAAAAGGAATGGGAAGCCATCTTTAAAATGTATACCGCATGCACAAATGTTCCAGTTTGCAAAAAACTATTGATCATAGATGGATAGATGATGGACAATGTATGATCTCAACTAGATTTCCTATAGATTCTGAAGCTGATACTAACTGGAAAAAGAACTGTGACTAAGTTTAAAACCTAGGCTGATTTACAATTCACTCAACTCACGGTATTACTTCTTGCCACCTTCTTGCAAAGAAGACTTGAGTTAATCTGGGGTCTTAATGAAAAAGAAGAAATATTTTCAGTGATAAGGGTGTTAATTCACTTAGAACTGAGCAGGATACTGAGCACTTGAATCAGGCCGCAAACTATTGACATTAAGACAGTTTAGAATAGGGGTGTCACAGTGGGAGCCCACAGACCAGATGCGTCATGCACAGGCCACGCCCACTCCAGCTCTGCAAAGGGGGGAAATGGCGCAATAAGTCATGTGACAGAAACGTCACAATAGGTCATGTGATGGCAAAATCATGTAATGGCAACGTGACACTGCAAGTTTGACACCCGTGATTTAGAATATGTAATGTTAAGCCTTTCATACTAGCCAATGGAAACTAGGAAAAAGAAGAAATGGAACTTAGTTCAGTGTAATGGTATATGATTGGTACATGTAAAATCCGAGGCTCAGTCCCTGATAACTGGAGATAAAGCTGAGCTACAAAACTATCTGAATCAAGATTATTTCACAAGACTTCAATATGGTCCCTTCAAATTTCAGCTTAGACTGAAATGCTCATAATTGCCTGAAAGCATGGCCACTGCAAACAGAAATCGAGCACTGTTCCAAGTTACTTGGAAATAACTCCAACTTACAGCCTCTCTCTTTCCAGCTGCCAATTACTCAGGTTGAGACCTCCAAAGAGTGGAAAGAAATAATCCCTCCAGCTTTGTTTAGCTCTAGTTCTGCCATCTGCTGAATTACTGAAATAAGAAAGTCTTTGAAAAAAAGAAGAGGCTATCAAAATGGTTCAACCATATCTGAAAGGAGCGCTGTCGGTATGGTTCCACTGTTATAATGAGAGTTTTCTGGACCAGAGTTTTTCAAACATTTTCAGGCTGCAGAATCTGTTAAAAAATATTTCTTCAAATCTCTGAGTAAAGTTACCAAGCTCCGAGGATAGAAAATTAGCTGCATTCCAGGTTCTCCCGATACCCCTCTCCCCCCGCAAGCAATCCTCTCACAAAACCCTATTAATATCTGGTGGAATACAATCATTCCTAAGAACACATCTGACAAAGCCCAGTTTTAGACTGATGCATTAGATTGCTCTGGGAAGCAGAGAGTTGAACTTTGGTGAGCATCTGAAGTGAATAGCTAGAAACAGTCTTCTGATTTGTTGAACTTTCGATGTGCTGGGACTACAGTACACTTCTAGAAGGAGAAGCTTGGTATTCTGGGAATTGCAGTTTTAACATGTACAGAGAGCACTGTCCTGAGAAAAAAGGAGGGTAAAATTATGATTGTCTGAACGGGCTTTAACAAGACATCCATGTTGATTTCATAAAACCATTTGGAACACAATGTGTCTTCAATGTATATGTCTGTCCTTCCTTCCTTCCTCCCCACCTCCCCTTTTTGGATAACTAATGTTCTGAGATTCAAATAATTTATTAGTTTATCAAAATATAAAATACAGAAGTAAAAAGAAAAATGAGAATATAGGGAAAAATAAGGGAGGAAAAGGGGAAATAAGGGAGGAAAAGGGAGGAAAGGGAGGAAAAGTGTTAGATAAAGGGAGAAAAAAAAGCATTGACTTCCAGCTCCTTTTGATGCAGTAGAATAAGGTAATAACATAAAATCACAATTTTTTTTCTTTTATAAAATAATATATACTAGCCATTTCTATAACAACAAATCTGCTTAAGTAGTAAAACCCAAAACTGAAGTTTCATTTTTTTTTTTCACCTCAAGCACAAAATTCAAAAGTGGTTTCCAAAGAGAAACAAAATTGTATTCTTTTCTTTAATCAAAGCAGTCAATTTTGCCATCTCTGCTAACTCCATCAACTTTTGCATCCATTCGCCCATTGTGGGAATCAAAGTATCCTTCCATTTTTGTAGATTACACATTTTTCAATTCTGCTTAAGGCAACTTTCCGTATCTAGATTCACATGTTGATGCTGCATCCATTTTCTCTGCTATGTATTCTATTGAGCAAAACAAGACTTTTACTGGAAGGAGTAAAACTGAAGAAAGGATGGTTCCAATGATAAAAGGATGTGCAGGATAGGTGTACATGGGAAATGAAACTTTGGAACATACTGGCAGCACTTCCAAGAATAGCTACAATTCTTTACTTAACAAGTGTATTTCAGATGAAGTAGAGCAGGGGTATTTAGCCCATGGGGCGGGGTCAGCCTGGAAACAACAAAGGACCAGCCTAAATGCCTCTGCCAGTCAAAATGGAGCTTGGGACGTGTGGCCCCACGAGATCCATTTTCACTGGCAGAGGACTGCAAGGTGTGGTGTGGCCGCGCATGTGCCCCCCAAGCTCCTTTTTCATTGGCAGACGGCTATCAAAACAAACTAAAAACTAAACAAAAGGAGAAATGTTTCCCCTTTTGCATTTGAGCATGAAAGAAGGGAGAGGAAAGGAGAAAGGGAAAATAAGGAAAGAGGGAGGAAGAAGAAAGGAGAATGAAGAGGGAGGGAAGGAAGGAAGGAAGGAAGGAAGGAAGGAAGGAAGGAAGGAAGGAAGGAAGGAAGGAAGGAAGGAAGATTATAATGACAGTGAGGGTGAGTCTGAGGGAAGTCCTGCCTTAGCACTTGGCCACCACAGGTGCCCCCAACATGAATGCCATGTCATGCCCACTCTGGCCACGCACCACCAGCCCCCCCACATACTCCGAGGTCAAACACAACCCTGATGCGGCCCTCAATGAAATCGAGTTTGACACCCCTGGTGTAGGGAGAGAAAAAATAGAAATATTTGATGACCAAGTGACACATACACTCGTAACAACGAATGTTGTTTCAAGAGCTGTACGGCTGGTTTATATGCTGTTATTATCTAATGGAAATATTGCAATCAAACTTCAAACATATGCTAAGGATTGTGCAGCCCTCAGAAGCTGCTTCTTTTGAATTCTTAAATAGAGAGAATTGGGAAAATTAAAAAGAAAATGGTTGAAACATATATGCTGCTTCTTTGAGACCAAATAATTTCAAGTAGCACATCAAAAAGCAACCACCACAGCTTATGCCACTCACCAAATTCTAGTTAGTCACACAATCTGCCAAGTTAAGTGATTTAACTTTGGGCCTGGGGGTACCTGCAGAATTTAAACCTAAAAGTGCCCACGGCTCTTGTCAAAGTTTTAAACTTGCTAAAACCATTTCAGAGAAACCAACTGTCCAAGGAAACCTTGATACAGAAAGGTCAAGAGAGGTACAGCAGAATGAACAATGTGTCAAGATAGTTAATGCACCATTCTATAAAATCATCAGAGAAGAAAACTCGTATTTTTCTTGCTCCGTTCTCCATCCTTTTCAAAGAGAACTGAAATTGTTTTTTTTTTTTTTTTTGTAGCCGTGAAATTCTATAAACCAAATTCAAAGAAAATGCCTCTGGGGTTGGCAACAGAGAAGAGCATCAAAGGTCATCCCAACAGGAGTGTGGTTGTTCAGTGAAAGCACAGAAAATTTAAGAACTATGTACACTTCCTTACCCATTTACTACATTCATTAAAAATCAATTCTACTAACTGAAATTTTGGCATGCTATCCACAAAAACAATGGAGTCTCCATCATGTGGAAGATGTCATCCCTGGGGGAACAAACGTGTCTTGTGGAAGGATTGGAATATTTAATTTAGGACCTCAAGAAATAATTGTACCTTATAAATAACTCAAAATATACTGCACTTGATAGCATCAAAGGGGTGAGACAGTGAAGAGACATATCAGCAATAATAAAAAGCAATTTTTGCAAATTTAGCTTCTTTCGTAGCTCCAGATTTCTCAAAAAAAATAATAATAATTCCATCTCTTTAGATTTTGTCAGACCAAAAGACACTAAAGCCCAGCCATTTCCCTCCACTGTAATTCTTGTGATCTCATTCTTTGTCCTTATTTTCCACTATCAGCTGTTGTATAAAGAAGCTGTCGTAGTACGAAGAATCGGTAGTATATAAAGTAACATTGCTTAGCAATAACACAAACAGAGAACCGAAGGTAGGTGAAGGATGATTTCATTCAAAGTTGGATGAAATATACATGACAATGGAAAGGTTAGGTATTTTAGGAGGAGGAAAGATTATAGTCATCACCAGTCTCAAATTGGCAGCGTAAGTCAATTTCTTGTTTACAGAAATCTTATATCTAGAACTGGAAATGAAACAGAAAACATAACAACAATAAAAGGCCTGCAGACATTCAATCAACTCCAGAAGGAAAGCAATGCAAAACAAAGGATTTTAAAGATTTCTCTTAATATCTCTTATTCAAGCTAAGGCTGTCTATTCAAAATTGACATGGTGCTGCAACTAATAACTCAAAAAAAAAAAAAAGGAAACTCCATCAGAAAATCTATGAGCCACAAAAGCAACCCCAGGGGGAAAGGCATTTGGTTTTTAAGGAGATAAAGTGTGTTGTTTACTTCTTTACAATAGAAGTATAGCTTCTGGAAATAGCACAATCTTGGTCAGATGTAAGGGTCATTTGACCAACTCAAAGGAAACATAGGTTCAATTTGTAATATACTTTAAAAGGCATGAACATTACAGTGCATCATTTGATGCAATAAAGGCACATTCTCACAGTCTAAGCTGATCTCTACTAGCCAACATGGAGATCTTCCATGCCTCTGATGACAGACAGGAAACCTTGTTTTCTCCAAAGGAGAGACGAGCCATGACAGCTCCTCTTTTTCCTACTTCCTGATCTTCAACCTATGCACAAGCTAGCCTTTTGTTACAATCCCTTTGCCCATTCATCTGACCGCAACCATTGTTTACCGAATTATTCATAAGCCCTCTGCATGAATGGCCATTCGATTGCTTTTGAATGGCGCAGCTGTCTCTGGAGGCTGAGGCTTATCCATTGCAGTAGGGCCAAACTCTGGCCAACAACTTAGCTTTGTGAAAGAAACAATACCAAACATAACTAGACCTTGGATTTCACACTAAAACAACTTTTACATATGCCAAGGAATCATGATGAAGAAAATATCAAAATACACTGGATCCTAAATTAACTAAATTAAGGGAGTGGAGACTAAAATACACAAAGAACGGTTGCTGGTATTGGGCATGTCCAGTTTAATGAAAAGGACTAGCAGTGCTCCAATATCTAAGGGGTTGCCACGAAGAACACAGGGGTCAACCCATTTTCTAAAGGGCCTGAGAGCAGGACATGAAACAATGGATGGAAACTAATCCAGGAGAGATCCAACACAGAACTACGGAGAAATTTCCTGACAGTGAGAACAATTAATCAGTGGAGTTATGGGTGCATCAACACTGGAAGATTTTAAGAAAAGATTGGACAACCATTTGTCTGAAATGGTATAGGGTTTTCTGCTGAGAAGAGGGTTGGACTAGAAGTCCTTCAAGGTTCCTTCCAACTGTATTGTTCTGTTAAATGGACGTATTTTCACATGACAACAAACCAACAAATGACCCCAAACAGTGATCAACATTTATCACATTTAACATGCTATGTACGTATAATGAATGGGCGTTGGTAGAGGTTACCCTGAACGCCCTTTCTATCTATGCTGCGAGAGAGCCCAGGATGGGTTGACTTCTTCCTATGATGTCATAGCTGAGTCTGTACTAAAATATAAAAGCCAGCCCCCGGAAGAGACCCCAACTTTGGCGAAGATACTTGACAGACTGAAAGGTGTCTCTGAAAGCCCAAAATAAATACAGAAATATGTCTTACCCTCTCCGGATGAATCAAGGGAGGGGCTGGGCTCTCTCGCAGCACAGATAGAAAGGGCGTTCACAGTAACTTCTACCAACGCCTATTCTCCTCCATGCTGCATCGAGAGCCCAGGATGGGACATACCAAAGCTTGCATGTCCACGGGCGGGTCCTCGTCTGGCTCATCACACTGACTGTGGAACCACTTGTTGAAGCACCCGTCTGCTGAAGGCTGCAGTCGCCGAGGCAAAAGCATCCGGATGGTAGTATCTGATGAAACCATTCTGGTAGAAAAGAATGGACCCTGAGGTCCTGGGGCCTGTGTAAATCAGGGTGATGAGGCAACTTATAGATTTGCTTGAAGCCTTTAGCCAATCCCTGCCTAATGGCCAAAGAGACAACATCTTGGATATCCCCTGGTCTATGCTCAGAGGTAGGAGCAGAAGGCCGAAGGCCCGCTGCTGAGGGAGTGAAGGTGGCTTCAGGCCTAGATTGAGGAGAGGTTCGAGGCCTGGAGAGATGGGGAGGAGCATAGGGCCCAGAAGCCTGTTGGAGATAAGGCCCACATCTGCTTAGATCCTGAAGATCATTGTACTGCAAAAGCCTCAGGAGACAGGCTCATAGATAACTTCTCCCCTGGGAGGGCTTGGCTGGGGCCCACAGGTATGACCTGAAACATGCTGTTGTTGCACTCCCTTCTGTTGAATAGTTCTGTTGAACTGCCTCTCTAGGGCTGTATGTCTGCACTTTTCTGCCTTCAACTCAGCCTGAGTTGCCTTCTAGGGGTTAGCCTTAGCTCTGATTTTAGCAGCCACCTCCCTCTGCACTGATTGGGTGCATTGCCTACAACTTTTTATCTTATTGGCTTAAGAGACTGTTCCACTGGGGGGTGGGGGAAACTCTGCCTGCCCCTTATCTTGCTCCATTTGAAAAATAAAGGCTCTTGCGCTGGAAAGAAACTGTTTGTAATTTTTTTGAACTAAGCCCCTTAGGGTATAAATTGCCCCCGGGCTTACAAAATGGCTGCTCACCTCGTGGTGGAAGGCTTCAATCCAAGATGGCCGCTGACTATGGGAAACAGGCTCCGAGATCGAAGAATTTCTCCTTAGCCTATAAAGAGCCCCGAGTGAAGTCAGCAAAGGAAAGGGCAGCCTCTGGCTACACGATCAGCTGGCTGAAGCTGGTATCGGTTTACCGATCGCTTTTTACGACCGCTCAAACCGCAGGTGTGAGAGAGGTCTATAGACGCTGCCCAACTTGCCTGAACAGCGCTCTGGCAACGCTGCTCCCAACCTTGCTTGAAACGAGGAAAAACGGCACTAAAGATCGCTGGTGAGTGTTATCTAACAGAAGCTTTCAGAGACACAGCTACTGACTGAAAGGAGCTGAGTCAAAAGCTGGGGTCTCTCCCAGGGGCTGGCTTTTATATCTTAGTACAGACTCAGCTATGACATCATAGGAAGAAGTCAACCCATCCTGGGCTCTTGATGCAGCATGGAGGAGAATGCCCGTGCAATTAACCTAAATTGAAAGATATTATATGGGGGAAAGAGTTTTAAAGGAGGGTGGGTTTGGTGAAAGCATTGGTGGAACTGCAGGCTCCTCTCTTCAAAAGCATTTTCAAAGTGAAATACGTTGATTTCGTCCTACCCCTAAAAAAATTCGGTGTATATTGGAGAGAGGGAGATAAAAGATTTTATATACATGTAGAGATAATATTGGGTTATGTTGCACTGGTATGTGGGGGATATTTCCTCTGATTTCTGAAAGATTCATGTGTTTACATTTTATTGTTATTATACGTAACCAATTTAATTGAGCAGCAGCAGAGGTAACTGCTGAATTTGGGGAACAGTTTTATTATCAGTCTACTGTTTTCTGCTCCTTCTACTTCATCAGCAATTGACATTTTGCTAGTGGGAGGCTAATTGCTAATCCAAATGGAAATAAACCATAGATCATAGACGGGTAACAAATTGGTATTTAAGCATATGTTGGGCATTCATTTTCTCTGCTCATTTGAAGGACATTCTAATTTATTCTGGCTGTGCAGAAAGGTTTAATCCCCCCAATAAACTTAATCAGTATGTTGCTAATGTTGCAAGCATTAGAATTTCATTCCTGTTGTTATAAAAGCTCAGATGCCGAAGGCAAAAGTCTTTCAAGTGATCATTCTGAAGAAACAGAAATTTCCAAAGGAGTGGTTTAAAGCAAAAATGGTATTTGGAATCCCAATAAGTATATAGAATTATTGATTGATTTATAGGGCTTTCAGGCCACTCCAATCAGAAGCAATATCTAATATAGATGTTCACATCTCACACGCTGAAGTTGATGCTGGGGACAAGTGAAATGAAAATCAGAGAAAACCTCAACCAGAGTCTTGCTTAAAAGTCTGTGCTGACCAATTGACCCCCATCTTCAATAGATCACTAGAGATGTGCTATGTTCCTTCTTGCTTCAAACGCTTTACTATCATCCCAGTGCCAAAGAAGCTCTGCATCAAGGAACTGAATGACTACAGACCAGTTGCTTTAACATCTGTACATATGAAAATCTTTGAAAGGCTAGTGCTGTTCCACCTGAAAACCATCACGTATCCGCTGTTAGATCCCATGCAGTTTGCATACCAAGCAAATAGATTGACAGATGATGCTGTAAATACGGCTCTGCATTACATCCTACAACACCTAGGATCTCCAAATACCTACACAAGGGTCCTCTTTGTAGACTTCATTCAGCATTCAATTCTATCACTCCAGACATTCTTCTAACAAAATTAAACCAACTAGCAATACCTGAACACATTTATAAGTGGATCATAAGCTTCCTAACAGACAGGTGAAGCTAGGCGGAATCATATCTGATACCTGTACACTCAGCACAGGGGCCCACCAAGGCTGTGTGCTATCTCTACTTCTCTTCTCCCTATATACCAACGACTGCATCTCAAACGATCCATCTATTAAAACCCTGAAGTTTGCACACGACACAACAGTAATTGGTCTCATTCGAGACAACAATGAATCTGCATACAGACAGAAGTTTATACAACTTGCCTTGTGGTGTAACTGGAACAATCTGGAACTGAACACAATCAAAACCATAGAAATGGTGGTAGACTTTAGAAGAAACCCTTCCATACTACCATCTCTTACAATACTAGACAACACAGTATCAACAGTAGAGACCTTCACATTTCTAGGTTCTACTATATCACATGACCTAAAATGGACACCTAACATCAAAAACATCATCAAAAAAGCACAACAAAAAATGTTCTTTCTGTGCCAACTCAGAAAGCTCAAACTGCCCAAGGAGCTGCTGATACAGTTCTACAGAGGAATTATTGAGTCTGTCATCTGCACCTCTATAACTTTCTGGTTTGGTTCTGCAACCCAACAGGACCTACATAGACTTCAGAGGATAACTAGGACTGCAGAAAAAGCAATTACTACCAACTTGCCTTCCATCGAGGACCTGTATACTGCACGAGTCAAAAAGAGGGCTGTGAAAATATTTACAGACTCTCACATCCCAGACATAAACTGTTTCAACTCCTACCCTCAAAATGACATTATAGAGCACTGCACACCAGAACTAGACACAAGAACAGTTTTTCCCCGAAAGCCATGACTCTGCTAAACAAATAATTCCCTCAACACTGTTCAACTATTTGCAAAGTCTGCACTACTATTACTATTAATCTTCTCATCACTCCTTATCACCCATCCCCTCGCACTTGTGACTGTATGACTGTAACTTTTGTCGCTTGTATCCTTACAATTTATATTGACTATTTCCTAGTATGACTTGATTGTTTATTGTACCCTATGACTATCATTAAGTGTTGTACCTTATGATTCTTGACGAATGTATCTTTTCTTTTATGTATACTGAGAGCATTTGCACCAAGACAAATTCCTTGTGTGTCTAATCACACTTGGCCAATAAAGAATTCTAATTCTAATTAAAACCTTGTGTGTGGAATGCAACCTAGTAATTACATGAGAAATGACTACTGAAACAGGGCTACTGAACTGTTTATTTAGATAGTAAGAGGACCACTGTTCTCAGAATAGAGAATAAAATATCAAGAGAGATGGATAAATAGCATGAGACTATGAGAAAATCGAGGGGTAGGGTTAGGTGGCTACGATACTGAATTTGTCGATCAGGAAGGTCAGCAGTTTGGCGGTTCGAATCCCTAGCACCATGTAACGGAGTGAACTCCCATTACTTGTCCCAGCTTCTGCCAACCTAGCCATTTGAAAGCATGTAAAAATGCAAGTAGAGAAATAGGGACCACTTTGGTGGGAAGGTAGGAGCATTCTGTGTGCCTTCGGCATTTAGTCATGCCAACCACATGATCACAGAGACGTCTTCAGACAGCACTGGCTCTTCGGCTTTGTAAAAGAGATGAGCACCTCCCCCTAGAGTCGGAAACAATTAGCACGGATGTGTGAGGGGAATCTATACCTTTACCTTTTATGAGAAAATCAACTAGGCCAACAGTGAATCTATCCAGAAGTAATTTTGGAACAAACTGAGAAACTACACAGGTGTTGTTTAGAAGACACAGGAAGTAGAAAAGCAAGAAATCTCTCTGGGAAAGAAACTTATTATTAGGCTTTAAAAGAAGGAGCAAAGATCATCAGACCATGCATTTAGGAAAGTTTGTGCCAGTTCAGCCTGAGCACATAAAACAAGGAAATTCTACTTCTGTTTGATAGGATAGCATTTAATTGAATGAAGGTAGGAAGATGAAATCATATAAAAATGTAACAGCTGATCTACAAGAAAGCAGTCATATAGCCTTCTTAAAAAGTGACAGCAATGTGAAAACATTAGTAATATATGTAGTCCTTGATAGTGGTGGTATTCAAATTTTTTGTGGGCGTGGCTTGGTGGGTGTAGGAAGGATACTGTAAAATCTCCAGTCACTCCCCACCCCCTAACTTCATCTCCGTCCTCCTGTACAGGGCAACAAAAGAAGAACCAGTTGGTCAGCTGGGGCAGGGGCAGTCAGAGGTTGTATTTGCCGATTCTCTGAACTACTCAAAATTTCCGCTACCGGTTCTCCAGAACCTGCCAGAACTGGCTGAAGATACCTCTGGTCCTTGACACTGTCCATTATCATACGTTGAGATGGCTGTACAGTGGATCATCGTGTGCACAGCATAATTTTTATTTTTATAGCAATTCTTAAGTTTTTAAGTGAATCTACAGTTGCTAAACAAAACCACTTTTCCCTCTTTTTCCCCCCAAAAAACTGGAAGTAAATGTCAGTTTTCTTCAAAAAATGTTGTAAGTAAACACTGAATGTGGTCTTTGGATCTTTGTAACCAGGTCATAAATACCTTTTGGTAGATCTGCTATAACTTTGAATAGTCAATAAGTGATCAATCGTAAGTTGAGGGCTATATTTCATGAAACTGTGCTAACAGTTCTTTCATTCCACAGAAAATAAATACATTGGGACCTCACCCTTCTTGCTGATAGAATTTTTTATTTTTTTTTATTTTGCAGATTCATGTTATGACAGAGGTGAGCAACATGGGACTTTACAGATGGTGTTGAGTAGCATCTCCCAACATCTCCCATCATTGCCCATCAACATTTGGAAGGTGCACTTTACTCCTCACTGATTTATCAGGTAGCAGAAATACAGAGAAAAAAAATACTGGTTTTGTATTCAGGTCTCAATGAAAAACAACGCAATAAATAACTTTCAAGACACTTCACTCAGCAGTTTCGATCTCCTCAGGTTCAAGTCACCCTAGCAACTGAGACCTCTTGGGAGGGTGCGAAGGTCTATTTGGACAATGCTCAATTGGCAATACAGCAACAAGCTCTCTCGCCCTCCCCGCAAGTGAAAGGACCTCTTGTTAGTGCAGGCCCAAAACTTACGATCTGTCAACACTTGAATTGCCCAGTGCAATGTTATTTTAACAGCTGACAGCAATGGGACATGAATGCCTTCTGAAGCTCTGAAAAGCCAGTAAGCGCTAGATTAGTCTGGTTGCATTTAAGTTGTTCCCATTATGTCTACCTTGCCACAGTTAGTAATTGCAGACCCCATCTTTTCCGTAAAGCCAATTCTATAGAGCCTCTTCTGCCACCATTCATCACTTTCTTCCTCTGAATCTTAAAGCGAATATTAGAGAATACATTTTGCCACCCACCGCAGGTATTCCGGCTGTTGAAATTAAACCAAAGTGAATGGGATAAGAATATGTAAGAGAAAATAGAAGTTTGGTGTAAAGCAAAGGATAGTTTCCATGTTATAAACATGAAACGATGCTTAGAGTAGGGAAACAAATTTTCTCTCCTGCGAGGCCCTTGTTCGTCTTATTCAATCAGTTCACCTTATCACATTCCTGAGGAGGCAAATGGATTCTGATTTGACACACGGTGGCTTGCCACTCCTGACTGTATTATCACATCACCATAATCAGGCCTTAGCTGGAAGTTAAACTTTGGCATTTAGATCATCAAAATTATACAACCAAAGTGTTTTACTTCCATTACTGCACAACTAAAGTATCTCCACAGATTGTCATAAGTTATTTATGTAATATCTTTTATGCTCCACATAGGAGGCACAGTACTCGTTACAGAGAGTAGTACAGCTAGTCCTTGACTTATGACCAGTATCAAAGTGCTAAAAGCAACTTATGATCTGGATTCAAAATTCTGACACATACACATACACTGCCTTTGGCAATGCTTGGCAATTGGGCTACATTTATAGCTGTCTGCAGCATGCCACGGTCCAGTGACCTGGTTTTATTAGTTTTGCCAAAAACTGACTTTTACTTGTGGTTTCTGGCAAAACCACCCCACAGTGAGCCACTGGTTTGCTTAGCAACCATGATGTTTGCCTAACCACCACAGTAAAAAAAGGTCATAAAATCAGGCCTCTCATGTGGGTAAACCTACTTATGACTATCAGGACTTACAACCTCTATTGCTGTCATAATTCAAGGATACCGTGTATTAAAGTTCCATACTCTTAAGAGCTCTTATATATGTTCAGACAGAGAGGTTGAGTCAGTAAGTCATGTACTGCTAAACTATCCATTGTACCACCCATGAAACCTGGCATTCATAAGCCAAATTGTCAGAAGTTGTAATTGTCTGTCTGAGTAACCACCTCCTATAAGATCAAATATGGACAACCACCAAGCATGATTGTGGGAAATTACCAAGCATGATTGCAAGATTATCAAATCTGTTTGCTCCCCAACTTCTAATGACTCTCAACAGCTCAAACAAGGGAAATATAAGAATAACCTGTTTAAAAATAATACACAAGGTAAGAATGACAGACTGGACAAAGCTGAAGCAAAGGATCTTCACTCTCTCTCTCCAATGGACTGTTCAAACAGCTAGGTTTTCACAACTCTTCTAAACAGAAGTGGAGGCCATCTGGACCTCTGGGGGATCTTCAGAGGTCAGGCACTTCTATTTTCAATGTTAAGCAAAAATCAAGAACACAGGGGCCAAGCTGTTTTATAAATCTAAATGTTCCAACCAACAGAAGCGAAGTTCAAAAGGTAACGTTAGAAAGTATTATATCACAGAAAGAATAGTGGAAGGTCAACTTCCAGCAGAGACAGTGGTCAATCATCTGTAATTGAGTTTAAACATGTTTGTGATAAACATATGTCCATCATCCAACCAAAATTGAATTTTTTTTTTAAATGATAAAATATAAAAATAAATAAATAAAACAAATAAACTTGAAGGGCAAACCATTGGTGGAGTTTTTCTGCCATCAGTTTTTTGTGTCCCTACGTTTCTACACAAGTGCATTTCCAAGGTTCTTGGTAGACATTTTTTTAAAATTTACTTATTAAACAAATTGCTGCCGAATTAAACAGTAGCTGTCGAATTCATCTATAGGTGACTCTGGGAAGCTTACAACATTTAAAAAAAAAACCAACCCTGTAATAAAAAAATAATAATAAGCCATACCTTACACACTGTGGCAACAACAACACAATCAAATCAGTAACTTGATCAGTCCCATCTCCATTCATGGTCCTCTGTCCCAATGACAAAACTGTGTTTTTAGGTCCTATCTGAAGAGCAACAGGGTAGGGGCCAACTGTATCTCAATGGGAATGAGGTTCCATATAGAAGGGGACACCACTTAGAAGGCCCTTTTCCATGGTCCTATATATTTCTAATCAATGGGACTCGTAATATGCCCTTTCTCCCCTTCCTGGTGGGTTGGGTAGATGTAATAGGAGGCAGTCCTTCAAATAATCAAAAGTTGTCAAATCCTGAGCAACTGCTAACACTTAAAAGAGTCAGTTGAAACCTCCTTTTCTTTACTATTTCAGGCTTGGTTTTCCTGTACTTTGAAGTGTATTTGTGTTTAATCGGTATGAGGCAATACATGCATACAGACACCTATAAGTAAAATAATGAACTAATGTGAAAACTGCAGGACAAAACTTTTTGAAAGATTGTAAAAGAGTGAGGGACAATTAATCCTATAATGTCTTCAGTGAATGGGAGTCCCTCTCTGGCCACTTAAATTGTAAACATCAACATGTTGATGTTTACCTACCTGTTTTTATTGTGTATAGGTTCATAAATTGCTTTTCGTTGTTTTTCTTTTACATTATGGGTTTATTTTTGTAAGTTTTAGAAGCATCCAAACAGTGTGGTGTGTAGACATTAGGCAAGGAAAAGTCACCTATTGCCAGGAATACATCAATAAATTAAACTTAGATGGATCTGAATTAAACTTTCAAAGGATCTGAATGGCTGAAATGATCTTAGAAAAAGTACCACGATTTAGTGTAATGTTTTTCCTGACACAGCCGCTTATACAATATTAGGGCTGGAAATGGAATGCTGAAACTGTCCGTTTTCATTCATTTCCCATCTCTCTTTCTATTAATTTTATTTACTATAATGATTTATAGAGCTATTCACCTCATCAGCTGTGAGTTTGATAAGCCTAAGGATTGAATTGGCTTGTTTCCATTGCTCTCACAGTCTTTATCGCTGAAAATTAGATTCAGATGCTTCAAACATAATACAGGAAGGTGACCTTATTTTCTCAAATGCATTACTTAAGATTCTTCTTACAAAAAAAGGTACATGACAGTTTGACAATAATCAGTCACTAATCAATTGCTAGGAGCTGAATGTGAAATTAGCATCTAATTCAGTGGATCAACGGTGGAACATTTCGTAAGATCCTTTCTTTTTCCCACTGATCCTGTCTCCTCATTCAACACATGCCAGCTATAACAACTCCCAGAACTGTGTTTGGGAAATATATCATCTTCGGCTATACATCTAATCTTTTGTGACATGTTTCTTCCAATAGTCAATTGTTGCTGCCTCTCATGCAGCCTCATCCATTTTTCATTCTAAAGCTTCTTGACTTGTCATTAACCAGAAGAATTCCTCCACCGTTGCTGGCTTCCATATCCACTATGAAGGCTTGCATGCAACACAGATTTGTAACTTTGCAATCAGGGTGGAATCCCCTGCATTCTCAAAGACAATTTCCTGTGTGAAAAAATAACTTCCAGTTCAGTGGATTATTTCTCTGCTTAGGCTATCCGTAAACAGTAGTTTAGCATGATGCGCTGTTCCATTCAATTGTTCAGTTGAATTACTTGAACTTCTGATGAACTGCACTAAAAGGAGAAGGAAAATTAACGAATGCCTCATTTGATCTTGTGACTATTCAAGCTTACATTCTCATTCCTTTTTAACCTTCCCTATCTACTATTCTCTTTAATTTATATGTTGTGTATCTGATACTTCTGTGAATGTTCCCTTTGTTGTTTGCCATAAACAAGAATAAGTCAGAAAGTTTTTTACTTACCTCCTATATAATTTTCTAAAAAAACAACAACACTTGAACAGTATTTAAACATCTCCCCACCCTCCACCCCCACATCTGCACAATCAGTAAACACACAGCTGCTTTCAATGTTCACAAAACCCGGAGAGGAATATTAGAAAATTGGAGCACGTGGCACTTCTAATAAACATCCTATGAAAACAATTTTCCTCAATTCAAGTTTCTTAGAAGCTATTAAAAAAACAAGTACATTTGCACTGTCCCTCTGCTTCTTTAGTTAAGCTGTTTTATAAATCCAAATGCTCCAATTTAACTGACTGATTTCTCATACTATCATCCATACAACTTTAATAATCTTTTGATCTTTCATTATTAAAGTGTGCTTTGAATTCTACCTACTCTGACAATTCTTGTGGGGTTTTTTGGCCTTTACACACTTTGGTTCCTTCAAACTGCTGAGCTATGAAAGTATTTCATCCTAACCAAGGTTTTTGAGATTTGAACTGGTGGGGAAAACTGGCTCAGACCTTGCTATTATGAAATATGTTTCTGCACAATGCCATTTTCTACTTTGTAAAATTAAATGACATGTTTAGATAATTGGAAACATTTCTGAAAGTTAAAAACATGGGTCCTTTTAGTCTGCCAACATGTATATTTAGCGGCAACTGAACCCCAGTAGCCCAGACAGAGGGATTTCCCAAATCTACCCAAGAACTGAATGTAGAGTCTAATAAAGGCAAAGCCCATGCATTACTTATTTTTAATTAAAGGAAATGCTACCAAGGAAAATGAACTACACTATGATCTTCCTGGAGAGCCCAACAACAAAATAAAAACACTTAAGCTTAACACAACCAAATAGTAACAGAGACTGTTCATCATTTTGTCTTCTGAGAGCAACAAAACTAAGGTAAGAAAAAAATTGACCTCTTATGCAATGCAGTATTGAACCTGTCTTTGCAGGTCTATCCTCAGTCAAACACTTGTATGTTAAATTAAGGGTCAAACAGTGTAAGTCCCGAAGCCATTTCTGTCTTCATCCAAACTTGTTCCAAAGACTGCCAATGAGTAGGGAAGGTAAGACTTTACTAATTAAGCAAGAGATAGAAGCCCTAAGCTCTCGCTGCCCTAGGAATCAATATACTTCCGGGCAAGTATTCAATTAGGATTAGACAGATCAAGATCTGAACATAAGCCTTATATTCAGGTTCAAGACCTAGAATCACCATTGAAAATGAACTTAGAGATCAGAAGGACCTCAATGCTAAGCTTTAGAAAGAATGAAAGAAAAAAAAAATCAACAGCCCAGCTCCATAGGAAGCTTCTTTGCACATTTAAAGTCATTTAGTGGAAATGCAAGACATGTATTCCCAAATCTTTTATGTTCTCCTCATTTTCACTTTATGCAAATACTTGTTCCCTTCCTTCTCTTTGCTAGTGGATAAGATAAAAAATATAAGCGCTTTTTTATTTTAAAAATGGTATATTTGAGGACAATGTCTTATGGGAATATCCCTAGGTACCTCTGAATATATTAAGCAAAGGTTGGCAGCTGTAACAGTAAAATTGGGGCAAAGAAGAAAAAGAGGATCTATTGCCCACCTATCTGCCTCATTTCCAAAGCTTCCTTTTGCCAAAAGGAAAGAGAGATATTATTAGAGTACGTCATACCTCTGTTTCTCTTGCTGGTCTCAAATCTGTCATTTGTTAGCTATGACAACTCATTATTTATTAACTCTTCATTTTCATAACAATACATAAAAATAGTATTAGTAATCAACATCCTAATATGCCATAAAAACTACATTCCATTATAACAAGCCACAAACTACCACCTGGTAGGGGAGCCAACTCACTCTAAGTCCCAAAGGATTAGGGCCAATGCTGCCACTCCTGTAGCCACTGGATTTCAGGTGTTCTTCTGTCCACCACCGTTACTTACCTCTTGATATCTTCCTGGCCAACCATCCCAACATTCCACCAGTTCACCTGAACCATCGAAGCTGAACATCTTATCAATGTGAATTAGTTGAGAACATAGGGGAAAGTCAAGATAATGAGGAGGGGCATAACAGCAGTGGCCTGCATTAGACAACAGGTTGGCATGTTGTGTTGGGGTGATGATGGCGACCTCACCATAGATGGGAAGGCAGCAGAAAGGCTGGTAGGGCAGGACAGTAAAAGGTAGAGACCAAAGAAGGATGGAGGTTAACCAAGGACTCTATTGTCCATTTGCATTGTTCCTTCTGTTCTTCTTTTGGAAGTTTTTCAACTTCAAAGCAAAAGCAGGAAACACCATCCCCTTGTTTGGGCACTCTCTGGAGGTGCTTGGGATGGTTATTTTCATCCCCTCACCATAAAAATCTTGTTTTCATTTGTGCTACTTAATTAGACATCCAGTTTAAGAGATGGTCGGGAATAAGGGGGTTCTTTCTACCAACCCATTAAAACAAGATTTTACTGTTCCTACATTTCCTTTATATAATTATCCATCCATGAGACCCAAAATAGTGCAATGATTAAGGTACTGGATTAGGACTAGGAGGAGCCAGTTCTGGTCCTCTCTTAGATGCAGAAGATACATGGAGGATTTTGAGACAATCATTTTCTCAGCCCTGGATTAGGAAATAAAAAATATCTACCTATCAATGTGCAGGGGAATCAATATGGTAGCCAATAATCTTCAATTTTCTTTGAAAATACCTTCATCCTATGATAGATTGTTTTGGTTAATATTACATGTTACCCAAAAGCTTATTGTGCATTCACACATGAAGTATATCTTTTAGTCACATCCATATTATCTTATATTCATTGCTTAATTGCATTTATCCATTCAATCATCTTCTGTATGCTATTGTTAAGAACATATTATAATTAACTGCCAGTAAAACAGAGTAAAATACCACTCAATTTAGCAGAAATGAAATTAGTTGCCTTCCTGTAATATTTACTCAGTGCCCTACTAAAAGCTTCATTTCATTTGTGCTTGACATATTTGGTTTCCAAATGTAGAGAGAAGTTTGGATCTTTAACTTCCAAATTTGAAATCTGCTTCCCTGCTACAAAATCTGTGCTCACATCTTAGTTTACAAACCACAAGTACTATTTTTTTAAAAAAAAAATGGATATCAAAGTTCTTTCTACAAGTTTTCAAAATAAGAATACTCTTGAGTGTGAATTCTAAATTAAGATATGTTTATAATTTGTTGATGATAACTGGGGTTCTGCTCATTCATTAATATATATGGGGCAATAAACCATATTTTTCTGATCTGTATTTCAGTACTGCTATGAAAGCAAGGCTTGTACGATTCTCCATCGCAGGGGTGTTTACTTTGAAAAAACAAGGTAGAAAGCAACACTAAAGGGAATATTTAGAACCACTGGAAAGCGCAATCTCCCAGCTGTTTCCTCTTGGTCTCCAAGGAACAAGTAAGACTCCAAACTAAAGATATGCCATGATCTCATCCCTGTCTTTCTGGTTTCCCCACACTCAGAAAAGGCAGCAAATTTAGTGAAACAGGGTTGGAGATGCTCTCAAGGTTATGACATGGCTTCACACATTTTCCTATTACTAGAATTTAGCAAAGGAAGTATATATTGTTAGCTCTGATGTGAACCATCTTATCTCCTATAGTTTCTGTCCTGGCCTTGATGTGAAGTCATATTATCTATTTTTTTTTCTCTTATTCATTTATTTTTAAAACAGCACAAGAAATACTAGGACATATATTTTTTTCTCTAGTAATGGAGGGAAGGGAAAGAATTCTTTGCAGATTACATGTTTTCAGAGTTTATACTGATATGACTTGTTTTTACAGACAGACATTTCCTGCTTTAGCCATATCTGGAAATTGTGTTTCACAGTGCATAACCTTATACTGTACCACTACAAGAAGAAAGAAGAAGGTTTTGTTATGATCAAAGCCATAGTTGGCTAATGAGACAAGCCTGGACTGAGCCCCTTGAGGGATTGTAACAATTCTTGTGTTCTCATCTTGAATTGAACATTTTTCACATTGTCTTCAGTGGTTTCCACATACAAGATTTGATGGGGTAAAATCACTAAATATGAAACTGAAGAAAGTTTGGGGGATTTTGTGGGGATTCCCAAACAGGTCAGAAAGACATATCACACTAGTTGAATAGTACAGCTACCATAAATTTTGCAAGAGGTGAGAGATGAGATTAAGCTACTGAGATCCGTGTAAAGAAAGTCTCTAAAGCCATTTGCTATAAAGTTATCTCTATATTCATTGACAAATTTTCTTTTATCTAGATTCTGCTTGGGAAATTAAAGGTGAGCCTCAAATGAAGATTTTATGGTTGCAATTTTCTATATTACCATTCTGTCATTTTAAAATGAGACCCCAGGGGAGACACTGAGGTCCTTGCGTTTTCACCCAAACAACCATTTCCACTTTCGCTTAAAATAAAAAGTTCAGATTACACTGCATGCTGATCCCCAAATCTGGATCAACAAAATGCAATTGTTATGGTCATGCAGAATGCTATGCCCAAAGAAATGAAAGACATAATTGCTTAAGATGTTAGTTTGTTTATACTGCACAGTAAACTGTTACTGGACTCTCACTGCATACTGAATTATAAATTAATCCAACTCAATGTTAATTCAGTTTACTATGTTGAAGAAACCCCAAAATCGAAACCTTTATCAAAACAATACACTTAAACCTTCACATGGTTTAAGCATATACAAGACTGTCCATTATCTTCAAACCAAGCAATGCTTTGCAGTTCATTAGTAATACTGAGACTCTTTTGAAAGAAAAACATTATTCTGATTTCTTTTTTTCATTATCCTTTGAAAGCAAAGAGGAGCTTTGCTTTTTCCTATCTAGAAGATGTAGTACATATGAGAGTATCACTGGAAATCAAAGAGGGTTTTTTTATAATGATTTTTGACCAGCCTTCTGAGTATCCCTGCTGTATCTCCAGTAATTTGAGCAAGAATTTGAAAATTCACACATAAATTGGTATCTTTCTAGATTATTTGTACCCTGAACTCCTCCACCATTGACCAAAACAAAAATGAACACTTGAAGGACCAAATATTGTCTATTCCAAGAATAGGCTATGTACTCAGGAGCAGAGTAATTACAGGTCCATTAAACTTACTAGATAACATTTAACTCATTTTCCAAATGTCAGCCTAACCTAACCTGCAGAATGTGAATAAAATTTGTGTGTGTGTGTGTGTGTGTTTCCTATATAAGCACTTAAGACTTATATACCACTTTACAGTGCTTTTACAGCCCTCTGTAAGAAGTTTACAGAGTCAGCATATTGCCCCCAACAATTTTGGATCCTCATTTTAGCGACCTTGGAAGGATGGAAGGCTGAGTCAATCTTGAGCCTGGTTGAGATTTGAATTGCCAAATTGCAGGCAGTCAGCAAAATTAGCCTGCAGTATTGCACTCTAACCACTGCGCCATCGTGGCTCACGGTTATATTACTAACCTCCTTCCAAGAGTGATAAAGTAACCATGTCAAATGCTATATGCCAACAACTGCTGCCTAATGAAAATCAACAAAGAAACAACCAAGCTGAGTGAAAGACTAAGATCTTTTATAAACTCAGTCCAAACAAAACATGTCATATCATACAATATGATAGATAAATCCGCCCATTTATGTCACGCCTGGTTTTACAAAATATAGCCATGCCAGGAAGATGGAAAACCCAGAACATTTTCCAACATTCCTCCTTCCAATAATAAACACATATAAGTACACACAATCATCTCTCAATCTATTTGCTTGCTTCTTTTATTCCAAAACAAACATGGATTTGCTAATGCATTCTTGATGGCAATACTCATGAGTGTAAAGAAAGTGGGGTGGGGTGGAAATATCCTTTGGACAGTCCATTAATGGTGTCAAAGGGGGGGACGGATATGGAGCAGTAACATGTTTCTGATAGGCCACTTCAAAGGCCAAGTACCTAAAGTAAAAAAAAAGGCCAGTGTTTGGAGGGGGGGTATTAAGAGTTGAGAAGCCACTTATGAGACTTCTGTTGCCTGTTCTAATACTTACTCAGTGAACAGGAGCTTAACTCTGATATTACGCACTACATGTAAATAGCCACAATTATCTTAAAAGAAACTCTTCATTCCCTTGAGTAAATTAACTCAACAGCAGAGCAGAAATACAGCAAAATGGAAACTGCATGGAATGTGATACTATTTATAAATTTGGTCCCACAGGCAGAAATATGGATAAAGGCAAAAAAAAACCCACAATATTTAGCTACACATAATTGGATATTTAGTATGATAATTTGGGGGTGTTTAAAGCACTCTGAGTACACTAATCACACAAAGGTTATAGGCTTGATCACAATGCTTGCCCAAATATGAATTGTGTTAGCCTTTGTTATGAATCAGGATTCAAACATTTTTTTAAAAAATCCTATTCATTAGCCGTATTTCCAATGTTTGAATTATGGTATCACACAAAGCAACTTCAAAACAAACCAAGACAGAAAATGGTTTAGGTTATCACCATATCACGTGCCCAATCAAGGCAACCCACAACAGCCAAGTTACATGTAAGTTACAGGGGTCCAGGATTTTCAAATGTAATTTTTATAGTGACTGCTTTTTAGGAGGTTATCGGAATGGATGATTAAAAGTAAAGGATTTCATAGGATGAAGCATATATAAATGACTCTCGCTCCTCCCCAGTACCATCATTTGAGCTCAAGGAAGTTCTTAATGCCTGTTGTGGTTCGCTGGCAGTCTGTGCAGACGAGAGCGGAATCGGACAGTGAGGAAGAATGGGGACCAGTCAGGGACTCTAGAGAGGACTCGGAAGAGAGTCCGGCCCCCAATGCAGAGATGGGGCCAGGACCATCTGGGAGTGGGGTACTGCCTCCAGAGGCTTCGGAGTCTGGCAGCAGCGAGGCAGAGGACCCAGGGGAGCCTGTTCCCAGTTCACATGTGCGCAGACCTGCTAGAAGGCGAGAGCAGCTGAAACAAAAAGGGCAACTTGGGAGTAAGGCTGGGAGGTGATAATGAAACCTTTGCAGGAAGCAAAGTCATTTGTTCGGTTCAGATTCATTCTTGAAGCTCTTTGTACTTCGGTTGGTTTTTTTTCTAGTTCATTTGACATTTCTGTTATTGGCAGCACTTCACAGAGGAAAGAAAGGTGGGTGCTTATCTTGAGGGACTGTTTGAGATTCATTACCAGCTGGGGATGAAAATAATTCCAGTGTTGCAATAAAACAAGACTTGTTTTTAAAATAAGTGTGTGCGTAATTACGGTCTCAGAAGCCTTGGCCAGAACAGTGCCTCCTTTTCAAAATGATATGGCATAACTCAGTTCCATAAAATGCAATGAGCTTAGTCTGCCTAGGTAACTTCGAAAGCCACTCTTGGAACACAAACTATGTAATAAATCCCAAATAATTGCCTACAAGACTCTCTTCTGATGAGCAATCCCTTGCACAAAAACACCTGGACTGTCGTTATGTTACATGTCATGAATTGCATACAGTCACATTTTAAGAGCTGACAGTGAGATATTCCAACAATTGGGTTTCAAAACCCTTTCAATTTCTTCTCCAATTTTTGCTACAACACTGTGGTTATTGGAGGGCCTCCGTCAACTTAAACATGCAGTATTACAGGTCATCTTTCAACTTATAACCAGTCACTGAGCAACTGTTCAAAATGATGATGGACTTCCCCAGAGCTACTTAAGACAGTGTTTCAGTTCCATCATCATACCCTTGCTGTCATGTGCTCACATTCTGGTGTTTTGCAACCAGCTCGCATTTACAGCCATTTGCAGCAACCTGCAGTAAAAGAGCTGCGAATTTTTGACCAGCATTTGCTTCCAGATTCACTTAAGGAGTACAGCGTTCACTTAATGACTGCAACAACAACAACAACAAAAGGTTGTAAAATTGGATCACTTGGGTGTAATCCCTTAATGATTGCCATTACGTGACTTTCAAATCACTTTTTATAACTTAGGCCAGGGGTCTGCAACCTTAAACACTCAAAGAGCCATTTGGACCCATTTCCCACAGAAAAGAAAACCCAGGGAGCCAATAATTTAACAACCAATGTGACTGGGTGGGCGTGGCCAACTCAACGTCACTCACTCCCACCCAGTCACCTCCTGCTCTGGAATATGGAGCAAGTATCCATCCCCCGCTATCACCCTTACCTTCTCAGGCCAGGAGAGGAGTGTTGGGAAGGGGAGGGGCCAGCCAGTAGTGGGATCAGCCGACAGGGAGCCGCAGCAGAGGGATGAAAGAGCCGCATGTGGCTCCAGAGCTGCAGGTTGCGAACCCCTGATTTAGGCAGTTGTCCCACCACCAATACTCATAAAAATATAGTTTCAAACACTAGGAGAAACTATCTTTCAATGAAGCTATCTAGAAGCCTTAGCCACCTAGAAGCCTCATCTCCTGAATTTTCCTAGCAACAGAGTCACTGCTGAGAATCCAAGAAGATGCAAAGATACATCTCAACGTTGCAAAAGGTTGGGAAAATGGTGAGGGAAAGATGTAGATTAGTACAACCTTTAAAAGTGAATTGCTTTAGAAAGATCCAATGCATGTTCCATTTTGCAAAGGTCTGATTGGTATATAAGTTTGAAATTAAACGAAATAGGGGATTACTTTGGCACCATTTACATTACAGATATCTCTTGACTTACAACTGCAACCGGGATCGAATTGTGGTCATTAAGTCATGACCTGTTGTAAATCAAGGCACCCATGTGACCAGACCCAACGTTACAATTGGTTTTATGATGGTTGTTAAGCAAATCACATGGTCATAAATGTGAACCCGTTCTCCCAAAGTGGTGGATTTTTTTGCTTATAAGCCAGCAAAAAGAAAAAAAATGCCAGAAAAAAGGGGGAAAATCACATGACTGTGAGATGCTGCAACCACTCATGAGAGTAGGTTGCCAAATGCCCTGTGTGAGGTCATGTGACCCCAGGGATAGATTGGGAGCTCACATACAACACCTTTTCCAAGATTGATGTAAATTGAAGAGTACTCATATTGATCAATCTTTTGGCCATTCACATCATCTGGCATTGGAAAATCATGCCCAGCTGTGTTCTCTAAAACCAGGAATTAGTACTGAAGCCCTTGCTAATCAGCCAACTGCAGAATTCCATGCCCAGATCATATTAAACCAAGCCCCTATTAAATCCAAGCACAGTAGCGATTGAAAAATCAGAATACTGATGTTGAGGGGAGGCACACTGTGTTACACCGCACTGCTTGTTTCCAGAATGTATTTTTATTTCTCCACTCAACTCTGATTGCGGCCAACGTGACTTGTTTGTTAGCCTCCAGCAATAACACTACCTAGCCAGTCCTTGCATCCCTCTGTTTATTGTGCTATGAAGATACGCAACAATGACAATGTATTGCAGGCAGAGAACATGTGAGGCTACAGGGAGAGGAATCTTCAAAAGCAAAACATTTTCTACTTTTGCAAGAAAACATCAAAGGCCACTGTCCAGAAAAAGTTCTTTTAAAAGGACTTGAACACACTTTTTCTTTTACACCCTCAAATAGCTAAAGCATAAGGAAGGAGCACAACGGTTTGAAAATATGCTATAGCCTGTTCTTTAAAAAGTGAGATAATTGTTTAGCATTTTCATGTGAAAGATCACATTTAAATTTTACTGAGACTGTATTATTTATACTGAAATTAATTCTCTCCCACAGGCACACAAATAAATCTCAGTGCCTTGCTTCTGGGCATATTTTAAGAACAATGAGATTTAAAATACCATAGTCAGACATCCTTTACTAGACTAGGAAAAAAAGTAATAATGATTGTTAGCAGGGATGGGAAATAAAAGAAAGGAGTAAGCTACGGAGAAAGAAAAGACAGCAGCAATCTAAGCGTTGGAGCAGCTTTTGAAGAAGAACATATGAATAGCTGGATAAAAACAGAAGTACTTAAGAAGTTTACAAATATTACAATATGTTTAATTCTACTTTTAATAAACCATTCACAATAAAAACATTCCATTTTACCCCTATTCTAATTTCCAGTTCTACAAGCTGAGAGAAAGAGGATGGATGGATGGATGGATGGATGGATGTAGGTAGATAGATAGATAGATAGATAGATAGATAGATAGATAGATAGATAG
>NW_020769337.1:3546815-3562249 GCF_900518735.1 Pseudonaja textilis | reverse complement strand
TAGATAGATAGATAGATAGATAGATAGATAGATAGATAGATAGATAGAAGACACAGACAGACAGACAGACAGACAGACAGACGGACAGACGGACGGATGGGCGATGGATGGATCAATTAAATTAATCATAACCCTAACCAATATAAACAAGCGATCTGGTTACTTTTTCAGTGCAATCATGACTTTGAACAGCCACTAAACAGAGCAGTTATTAAGTGAGGACTATCTATAAAGCCATCCATTCAGTTTATTTTAAACAACTTCGAACACACATAAAAAAACATTTTACGGGACTTACCATTGGTCGTGCATTGATAAGTAGAAGGTTTCCTCTTAGGAGCCTCCTATCACAGGAAGATGGTACTGAAATATAAAGAGTATAAAAGCAATGAGGAGACTAATTGCTCTGACAGATTTTAAAGACTAAGGCTGATAACTTTTGAATTTTAAAGGAAGAAAATGTTGGTTTTCAAATGAAAACAGGAGGAACTGCTGATTTACAAAATTTTGTTTGGAACAGGTTTATTTTCATATTAAAATAGCTCAGGGGCCAATATTTCAAGAGTATTAAAGATTGTTGTTGCAATACATTTACCTTTCCAAACCAAGACTTTAAAAGAATATAGCTCAGTTCATTTTGTAACAGCCACCTACAAAGCTTCCCCAAACAAAGCTAGACAAAGTTGTAAGAATCTCCCATGCCTACTTACAGGGAATCATGCTCACAAAGCAATAATTACATTAATCCCAATGGTACAGGAAATGGGATGTGGGAAAGGGGAGAGGGGAATTATATTTTTAATAGCATATAAATCTGAATGCAGGCAATGCTTAGAGAAAGGCTAACTTGACAGCTATCATCTTAAATTCCATGTTCGAATTAACAAAAAATCTTTTTTATGTAGAGATATCTTTTTTATGATGAAAGAAATTGCAGACTGAATCCAGAGAGCGCTCAGATACATACACATACATACACACACACACACACACACACACACACACACACACAGGATCCCAAAACTGCCAATAAAATTCAGAACCAAAGACGCTGATTGAGGAAAACAAAGCAAATAGCAGCCTCGTTCTCAAAAATGATATTGTGTTTATTTTGTTTCTTCCATTTATAAGCAGTGTCTGTTCAAAGAGGAAAGCGGGTTTGACTACAAACAACAGCATAACAAAGTAGCAACAATGGTGCTTTGGAATATATCAAGAAATAGCATTTGTCTGCAAGAGAAGACTGGTGAGGCCCCAAAATAGGTAAGTCATAGAAAAAGAAGAAGCTAAAATGCTCTGGGACTTTAGAATTCAAAAAGACAGGCACCTGCCATATAACACCTCAGAGTTAATAATCACTGGTAAGAAAGACGAAAAGTCTGGATAGTGGAGATTGCAGCATATGGAAACAGCAGAGAAAAAAATTGACAAAATCAAAAAAATACAAAAACCTGCAAATAAACGTAAAACAATTGTTGCCAAAGAAGGCAAAGATGATGCCACTAATAATAGGTGTCTTTGGTGCAATCCCCAAACATCTGGAGTTCCACTTGGATACTGTATTAGCATTGACAAAATCACCACAAATCAGTTTCAAAAAGCAGCTTTATTTGGGACAGCTTCCATCCTGTAATGAAGCCTTTAATAATATAAAACAACATCTGTTTAATCCAGGCCCTTTTGAAGAAATTGATAGGTGGATAAAAATACAAAATCAGTCTAAACATCTGGCTGACTGTATAACTAACCGTAATATCTACAACAACATGGTCAATTCTATCAAGACAGGAAGTGAGGAACTATTTCACAGGGCAATTGTGGTTACAGATAGGTCTCCAAGAGCCCATAAGATGACATAACAACTAACAGGATAGAAAGACAAAACTTAACTGAATAGTCTGGCAGATAGCTGAAGCAAATGTTTTATAGATTATACTTAACACTTTGAATTACCTTATCTAATGAATTGCTGGATAACACAACTACCTTCAGAAAAACGAAGCCCTCTAAAAGATTTCCTATCCCATGATTTCAGAAGGCAAAATATATATTTATATGTAATGCAGTATGTTATTGCATGGTATATATTGCTACATTATGTTATGATGTATGTTATGTAATATGTGATTGTAATATGTATAATGTTCTAATACTGTACTGACTAATACGGAAAGTGCTGAAAGCATAAAATATTTATACAATATATTTAATCCATGAAATAAATACTTGGGAGTAAAAACTATTCTCCAACATATGTTTTCAAGAGATCCAGAAGTATGTCAGTGACCTAACATGTAAGACTCATACTCTCATATCTATTTATCATAACTTTTTTAAAAAAACTAAAATAGTTAGAAGCAATCCCAAGCAAATTTGTTAAATAATAAATCCAACTCAATTTCTCATTAAACTCAATCGTAGGAAAAAATCCACTTAAAATGTAAATAGACTGACTTCAAAATATTTCTGAACATCAGTTGTAAAAGTATGTTTCCTGTTTATTTTTCATGTTCAACTTTGTGTGTGTTTGTGTGTGTGTGTGTATTCCCATACTCTTCGTCTTCAAGTCTGGTGATTAATCCTAGTCCTTGGGATTTTTATTGAGGGACAGGGGGTGTTCTGTCTCGCCTTTCCTCTTTCCCAAAATATGAAAGAGTACAAACTCACACCAACACAGGCAGGCAAGCTGGCTCAGACTTCACAGAGTTAATTCTTTGGAACTGATAATATTCTTGGCATTCCCACGTGTCCTGCCTGCCAAGTCCGAACTGATAAAATTTTACTCACAGAAAATCACAAGGCAGTCCACAAAAATAGTCATTCATGAAGAAAATCTGAAGTAAGGTTAAACTTTGTCCCGTACAAAGTTTCAGGAGAAAACACACCCACTTTTATCCCCTGTGGGATGTGGCTCAATGACTCAGCTCACTCTCTGACCCTCCTATGCCTCCTACATTGCTGCTCACGTTTCTCCCTACGACACTGCTTAGGATCGAGCCAACACTCTTCCTCTTTACTCCCTGTCAGGGTCTGCTCCAATATGCCTTCCTCCTGATTAATCTCAGGCTGTTCCTCTCGGTTGTCTGATGGAACCTGAGGCACCATCAGGGAGGAAGGTCCTGGGGAGGAAGGCATTGCCAGAGAGGAAGGTGCTGGGGAGGAAGGCATTCCCAGTTCCTCCTCCTCATCTTCCAGGTCCTCTTCCTCTGACAGCATAGGCTCGGGAATTGGGGCCACAACAGGGTGTGTGTGTGTGTAATGACCAGATCAAAGTTTAATGCAACTTAAAACCCGCTATGGAGATGAGCTCAAGTCCTTCTAATGCAATTGTCTTATTTTCTTGGCAGTATTGTGAAAGTGTCTTCACCAGGATGTTTTGTGGGCTTTTTGACAGTCCAGTCAGTCAGTGATGGTATTCTACCGGTTTGGCCCGGTTCTACCGAGCTGGTAGCGCCGATGAGCAGCAGAGACCAAACCGGTTCTCTCCAATACTCTGCTGTTTGGCCCACCCATCTGCCCGGTCTCCCATACTAACCTTTATTCCCTGCTTTTGAAGTGCACCTGCTTTGCGCAGCACAGATTGCTGCGTGGTAGCTGCTGAAGCAACAGGGAGAATGCAGAATTGCAGGAGGTGAGTCAGCAACCCTCTGCACCTGCGCAAAGTGCGCATTTGGCATGTGCGTGCAAAGTGTGTGTGTGTATGCAAAGCGCGCCAACCAAACCAGTGGTGAAAGTGTTTGAAACATACCACTGAGTCCAGTCCACCCTAGAAATCCTGCGATGTCTAGGTGATTTCCCATCACTGACCTGCTTAGCTTTCAAAGTCTGATATAAATTTTACCCAATGAGAATAATTAGTACAATTATGTGCCAATAGACATAACCTGGATAACTGGATGGTGGCCACCAAATACAGATAACAACGGTAGTGGGGACAGCAATTCTGTTATAATCAATGGAGCTGTTAAGTGAAACATCACATGATCCTGCTGACGTATGACATCAGTTCTACTGCAATTGTTAAGCAAATCAACAACGTTCATCAAATGTGACTTCACATGATCATGACTTATTTCTGGTTTCCTCATTGATTTTGCTTGTCGGAAGGTGGCTATGAAGTTGGCAAAAGGCGCTCATATGAGGTGCTGTGGCTGTCCTAAATGTACACCGGTGTCAAAGCACCCAAAATCACACTCACACAACCGTGGAGTATCTGAGACAGCTGCAAGACTGAGGAGTGGTTGCAGATCTTTTTCAGCACCATCGCAAGAGGCAGTTGTTAAGCTACAAACTACCTGAAAAGGAATCCAATTTATACCTGCAGAATCCATGCCTCATCTTTATACGCTTTCTTCTTTATCTTGACCTTGTAAATTTCCCTTTCAGCACAGGGAAGGGAAAAACACTGAATTGATTTCTTGTAAGAGAGAGAAATGACTACAGTATTAGCATTCCAGATAGTGGCCAATTTAGCATTCATATAGAATGTCTTATCTGACAAGTGTTACTGACTTAATATAAAATATCATGATCCTTTGTGCTAAGTGTATGCTAATTTTATTTATTTATGCCAATTTACTCATTCAATTATTGAGGCACCCTAAGTAGTTGTGTTCAGCTTTCGTTGGAGAATACCCAGATGCTCATTACCTTGGTTTGTTTTTTTAAACAAAAACAAAGCTTCAATGTGACTACACAATAAGAATTGCCATCAGCTGAAGCTGCAAAGCCACAGTAAAAAAATAATCGGAATGCCACAGAGCAAAAAAATACGACTGGAGAACAGCTTTGTCTGGATAAATATCGCAAATTCTTTTCGCAGGAACCAATACAATATAATAAAACAGAATCACAAAGCTGTTTATCTAAACAGGACAGCAGGACATAAAATGGCTTTGCTGTCTGATCTCTTACAGCAGGGGTGTTAAACTCAAGGCCCATGGGCCAGATCCAGCCTGTGGGATGCTTAGAACTGGCCCACAGGGCCGCTGTGGAAACAGCAAAGAACTGACCCACAGTGCCTCTGCCAGCAAAAAGAGAGCGGGGGGGGCACGTTTTCGCTGAGGGCTGCAGGAGGCCATTGTGGTCAAAAAATGGATGTCAAACTGGCCACGCCCCTCCTCGGCATGCCCCCCACCCCCCTGAGGTCAAACACATCCCTGATGCGGCCCTAAATGAAATAGAGTTTGACACCCCTGTCTTACAGGTAGTCCTTGACATACAACTATTCGTTTAGTGACTCTTCGAAGTTACCACACTGAAAGTGATTTACAGCCAGTCCGCACACTTACAACCATTGCAATATACCCATAGTCACATGATCAAAATTTAGGCCCTTGTCAACCAGTGTGCATTTACAATGGTTGCAGCATCCGAGGGTCACATGTTCGTGATCTGTGGTCTTCCCAGCTAGCTTCCAAGAGGCAAAGTCAATGGGGAAACCTGGATTTGCTTAATGACTGTGTCAGGGCTCTGGCAGTTACCCCCATTTAAATCATGAGTCTCGAGCCAAATGTCAAACACTTTAAAAGGATTTATTGGGAATTAACAGGCCGGCACTGCGTGGGTGTAGCTGACTTTGAGACATATCATTCATTGTCACCCTTGACCCTGGTTTTCCCTCACCCCCCGGGGTGTATCGTAATTCATATTCTCCAATGGGACACATCCATAGCCAAGAGTCATCAATCATTCTCTCTACTTAGAATTTTGCACAGCAGAAACTTCAGTTACCTAGTTATTATCTTTGAAAACATTTATGGAATGCAAGCTGCAGCACTGCTCCCCCCCTCCCTTTCTATTGGCAATTCTAAAAGACCATAGAAATACTTTATGAGTTGACAGACTATATGATTCACTTAACAAATGCACACCCATTCCCCCCCAAAAAGCTATAAAATTTGACCTGGCTCAATTAACCTCATTATTTAGCAATAGAAATTCTGGTTCCAATCATAGTCCTTCTGAGGTTGGTAAAATAAGGACCAAGGTTGTTGGAGGCAGTATGCTGACTCTGTAAACCGCTTAAGAGTGTGCTATAAAGCAGGGGACCCCAACCTTTGGGATGTGGCCCACTACCTGGCTGTGGCCTGTTGGCCATCACGCTGCATGAATGGCTGGCCAGTGCGTGTGCATGCACAAACCTACTCATGCTAGTGTCATTGCAAGCACTTGCCCCTCCCTCTCCCTCCGGGCTGCTAATCCAGAAAGGTTGCAGAACTCTGCTATAAAGCACTACGAAATCTATACTACAAAGAGGTATGTAAGTCTAAGTGCTATTACTACTGCTATTAAGCATATAAAACCAAACTGTGAAACCAAGAGGACAATATAATGTCCTGAAGTACTAAATGCACCCATTTTCCATGGTGTTTTCAGCCCCATCCCACCCAATTTATCCGACTTACACACACCATAAACAAATGGAAAGCTGATAATAACACAAGAGGTGAATTGTTTAGTCTATCATGTTTAACATTTAATACAAACTGGTGAGATTTTGTCTATTTTAAAGATGATATAATTAATACCCCTAATCCATGAAATACAAGAGTTTATCCAGGCAACTTACAAATTTAATTAACTCGATTAAATGGTACTCAATCATCATCAATCATCATCCGCACTAAAACGATCCCCAAGTTCTCCTCTAAATGTCATGCTCAGTATCTCAGAATAATTTCTAGCATCCTGAGAAAAAGGTCTACCTTGTTCAATAGCACGATTAAGCACATAGTCCTTCTGCCACAAAGTACATGTACACAAAGTACACTGAAGTTTTTTCTTCTCTTTCAAACTGGGAGATGGCAAGGCCAATATTAGGAGTACTTTATACTCTGTTCTGGACAAATGGACACAACTCCCGGAAGAATTGTGACTTTGGGGCACTTCCGAATTCCCAGTTATTTCTAGATAAGCAAGTGCAGGTTGTGGTGGTGGTTGTGTGTTCTGTGTGCCAGGTGCAATGTTATATGGAACGAGATGGCCTTGAAGCAGGATCTCATGCCTTCATTATTATTCGCTTGGACCCAAGATGTTCGATATGGAGCTGGCTTTAAAGATTACTCAAAATCCAGAACCAATCCAGAACATAGTGTACTGTATAATGTGTACTGAATATTGGTATGTTGTAAATGAGTTCATTATAGCAATAGCACTTAGACTTTATAGCCCTATCTAAGCGGTTTAGAGTCAGCATATTGCCCCCAACAATCGGAATCCTCATTTTATTGACCTCTGAAGGATGGAAGGCTGAGTCAATCTTGAGCCAGTGAGAATCGAACTACCGAACTGCAGGCAGCTGACAGTCAGCAGAAGTAGCTTGCAGTACCACATTCTAACCACTGTGCCTCCTGTGCTTCAGGTCCTTCACTGGCACTATTAGCTTCCTGGTTACAATCCACAAGTTTTTGCTAGTTTTGTTCTTTGGATTAAAGATAACTTAACACTAAGGTACTTTCATCAATGTCTTCCCATCGGCCCACCTGTTCGAAAGTCTCAGTACAATTTTTAAGGTGTCTCGGGGAGACTTGTAACTGTGCTTTTTCTGTGATGATCCACATGGTGGAAATGCTTGTTCTCCCCCATCCAGGGAATCCGGGCTTTCCCCAGAAACTTTCAGAGATGGGCTGATCCTAACAGACTGACTGATGATTGTGTGATCTTTTGTTTTGTTTTGTTTTTAAATTCTTGTATTTCTAGTGTTTTGCCATAGATTTTACTGTGTTTAAATAAACGTGGTACATAGTATCACTTTATTAAACAAGTCAAATCTCTCTCTATAAAACCGAAATGCCACTCAAGCATCTTCACAAAATCTCCAGAACCATAAAGCCTACAAACGTGAAACTTGACACATATGTTCTTCTTGGAGACTAGGTGTTCAACTAAGAAAGGATTTTTTGAAATGACCATCAGAGCATTAGTATTTCGTATATTATTATTAACACGCTTTGATGCTGAGTTCTACTCCCCCTCCCCACCTGAAAAGAAAACTCTTCCAAATGCAAAACACAAGCAGGAGTTTCAGTTTCACTTTCACAGCACCAAGTGCTCTTAGTACAGAACTGTTGAGCTAAGCCATGCCCAGGCTCCTTGCTGTCTCCTTTTACTCAAACAGCAAATACTGTTTCAGTTTCCAAATAGCCCTCAACTCTCTCACACACTGATAGGATGCTAGCCAGATGAATACTGATAGATGCTGGTAGGCAGAGGAAGAATTTTTTCCTCCTTATTTTCCTCCCCCCAAAATAAGTCCGATCATATATTTCGTTAGCGGAGCATGAGTATAGAGCTAGTAGTGAAATAAATTAGAAAGTAAATATGTTTCTAATTCAGATCCCAATAAGTCAGATGGAGTTGGAGATATCAATAATTCTAATCACTTAGTGCCTAAGAGCAAACCCAGCAAACATTCCTAAATTAAATACTTGTTAAAATGTGTTGTTGTTTTTAAGAAAGCTTGTGTTTTAAGGTAGTGTGACATAAACTTGCAAAATCTAGGGCATTTTTAATTCATAAAATATGTCTGAAGGTCATTTGAAAAAACTGCCAGCTCATAAGCACAGGATAATTAGCAGTGCATTTGTTTTTTGCAAGATATGCAATATACCAGGAGAAGAAATGTAAGTGGATGGACAGCAATAATCATGTGCTTTTGTACCTACCTACATTATGACAGGTGATTTTTTTTCTTTTTAACTAATATGAGGAACAATTTTGTCAATACAGCAACATGTAATACACATGCTATCATCTAAATGGAATTTATCCATGAATCATCAAAGAAAAAGATGAAGTTGACCCATCCATCCATCCATCCATCCATCCATCCATCCATCCATCCATCTATCAAAAAAACCTTGTAGCTAAGGAAGCAGATGTTTAATCTTACAACTTCTCCCTAAGTACAAGGATGAGCCCACCAGAAGTCTTTATATTTTGCAGGCTTGTTGCAAAAAAAATAAATGCAGCTTAGAATCATTTACATAAAGGCAAACAGTGCTATATTCTTTTTCTTTCTTTGGTGTATACGAATCGCTCATCCGATTCAACATTCATTCTATTAAATTAGAGCCAAAGATCTCTCCCTTTTCTGCTGTTTCTCAAAAGCTCTTTATAGAGAGCTTGGACAGCCAGACAGGTTGCACCGTGACCAGCCAATCTACAGGGATCTAAGGTATACAAAACTAAAACGGTAAATTTTAACAGCAGCAGAAACTTGAGAAAATACCCAGTTCTGGCATTCCCCTTTTCTGTCTTTTATGCAGGATGTTAATACAGATGAAGTAGTTCAATCTTTTTTTAAAAAAAAGAGTACTACAAAGACCAGCTTCAACACAATACATGTTGAAGATCGAGCTGTGCATAAGCACCACATGCAAACTGTATTTAGGTTTTAAACACAGTTATTTAGCTCAATGCCCGAATGAGTACATTATGTGAATTCGGGAATACTGTCACAATAATTCTAAGGTCCCCAAAGTGATATCCACCCTTGCAAGTCTCGTTCGATGGCCCATTCCTCAAATATTTAGCAACAAAGTGTAAAACAAGGGACAATCTTCCATAATAATCTTTTTCCTAAAAAAATGTGTTCATTGTGTATTAGAAAATCTAGTACAGCAGCACAGATATGCTCCAGGTCATGTCAGCTTTTCAATCATTGTGTCCACCCTATGAAACCTTCTGCCTCTCGATGCTAAGATAGCATAGCAAATAGCATTTAGATGTATATACAGCTTTCACAGTACTTTACAGCCTTCTCTAAGCGGTTTACAGAGTCAGCATATTGCCCCCAAAAATCTGGGTCCTTGTTTACCGATCTCAGAAGAATGGAAGGCTGAGTCAACTTTAAGCCTGGTGAGATTCGAACTGCCAAATTGCAGGCAGCTGGCAGTCAGCAGAAGTAGCCTGCAGTGGTTCAATCCTAGTGGCCACTGTTCGGTGGCCAAATCTGGGGACACAAAGTATGTGAAGGGACCCCTCTCCTGGCTATGCTAGCAACTGTTGATTGTGATATCTTCGTCGGCTGTTGTGCATTATAATTTTTGCATCTGTTATTAGAATTGTTTTTAATTTATTTTAAGATTGTTTGCACCCAGAGTAATTTGTTTAGCTGGGCATCCATGAACAGATAAGATAAATCAAATCAAATCCAGTCAATGGCTTATTTATAAATGTGTCTATTACTTTCAAAAAGACAAGGAATATCCTACATGCTGGAGAAGATGATTATTGGACAGATGTATAAATTTGCCTTCTATAAAGTAGTATTTAATGATGTACACTGTGTCTTTTTGTGAATGGCTAAGTTCAAAAAACAATGCTTTTTTTTAAACTCATGTGACTATTTCTCAAAATGTTTAAAAAGGGCGTTGGTACTTACCTGATACGCCCGTTCTCTGTGAGCTGTGAAGAGCATTCAGAAATGGGAGGTGCTTCAGTCTCTTCTGGAAAGGCTGGGCTTAAAACTCCGGGACGCTCCTCCTCCTCCTCCATGGGACACCTCCCCAGCGTCCCCCAGTTTTGCAAAGAATGAGTGCCAAAGTCCGGAACTCATCACCTAATCTGGATCCCTGACTGAAACGGAACCCCCCAGATGGAAAGAAATGGGTGGGGCTGGATGCTCTTCACAGCTCACAGAGAATGGGCGTATCAGGTAAGTACCAATGCCCTTTCTCCCATGAGCTGTTCAGAGTATCCAGAAGTGGGACATACCAAAGCTTGGCCTGTCCTTAGAGAGGGACTCCGTCTGGATCGAAATCCACTCCTAAACTCTGTGGACCCTCTGCAGGACTCTTCTGCCAAACGAAGCGTCCGCTGAGGCATAGACATCAACTTTATAATTTCTGACAAAGGGAGATGGGGAAGCCCAAGTTGCCGCTCTGCAAATTTCATCTATGGAAGCCCGTGTGGCCCATGCTGCTGATGTTGCCGCACTCCTTGTAGAGTGGTCTGCAATGCCCTTAGGAACTGAGATGGACTGGCATTCGTAGCTTTTAGCTATGGTGGCTCTCAACCATCTACCAATGGTCATCGACGACGCCTTTTGCCCTAAAGTAGATGGGTTGAAGTATAGGAATAGAGCCTCAGATTTTCAAAATGCTGCCGTGCCGTCTAGATAGATGCTTAAGGCCCTTCGAACGTCAAGTCGATGCCATTGATGCTCCAGTCTATGAGATGGTTTCGGACAAAAATTTGGAAGCACTGACTCCTGCACTCTGTGGAAGGCTGAATTTACTTTAGGAGTAAATGATGGATCCTATCGGAGAATCACTCTGTCCTCATGAAACACGCACAGGTCCTTTCTCATTGACAATGCCGCCAATTCGGAAATCCTCCTTGCTGATGTGATTGAAATTAGGAAGGCCACCTTATATGTCAGGAATTTAAGACTAGCGGTTCTTAAAGGCTCGAACGGGCCAGTTGTAAGTGCAGTTAACACCTTGTTGAGGTCCCAGGTGGGATAGCGGTGAATTACAGGAGGTCATAAGTTTGCAGCACCCTTAAGAAATCTGTGGACATGTGGATGGTGCGCTATGGACCGGAGGTCACCCCAGGCTATCACCAAGGCTAAAGCCGCCACCTGTCTGTGTAAAGAATTTGGAGATAGGCCCTTGGTCAACCCCTCCTGTAAAAAGTCCAATAATTGTCCTATTGATGGGGTGGTTGGGTCGATCTTAGACCCTTGGCACCAGCGACAGAAAGCGGACCACGTGGCCTCGTATATACGATTTGTTGAGGATCCTCTGGATGCTTGAATGGTGGCAACAGCATCCTCTGAAATCTGTTGGGTCCATAAACGGCTCCGCTCAACCTCCATATGGCCAGGCTAAGCCATTGTGGGTCCGGGTAAAGTACTGGCCCTTGGGAGAGGGAAACCCTCGATGGTGGAATTTTCCAAGGTTGTTCTCTCAACAGGTCCTTTAAGTCCGCGAACCACATTCGCCTGGGCCAGTAAGGGGCGACCAATATCAATTCCGCTCATTCCTCCAGTAACTTCTGGATCAATCTGGGTATTACAGGGAATGGAGGAAACACATATAGAAGTCCGGGAGTCCACTGACATCGCAGGGTGTTGACGGCCTCCACCCCCTGAATCGGGTAACTTGAAATATACCGGGGCAATTAGGCATTGAGGGGAGAGGCAAATAGATCGATCACCGGTTGCCCAAACCTCCGCACTGCTTCCTGGAATACAGACGGGTGTAGGCGCCACTGTACCTGATCTATCGTGGCCCTGCTGAGCCAGTCTGCTTGTGTGTTTAAGGCCCCTGCTATGTGTTCTGCCTTGAGCAAAAACAGATTGGCCTTGGCCCACTTGAACAACTTGGCCGTCTCCAGCATCAGAAGTTTGGAATGGGTACCCCACTGTCTGTTTACATGGGCCTTGGTTGTGATATTGTCTGTCAAGACCAGAATGTGGCGTGATTGGAAAAGCGGTAGAAAACTGCGTAAGGCCAGGTAAACTGCTCGCAGCTCCAACAGGTTGATGCTTTGTGATTGTTCGGAAATTGTCCAAATTCCCTGTGCAGTGTGGGACTGGAAGTGAGCTCCCCATCCTACCGGGCTGGCATCGGTTGTGATCGTTTCTTGAAAGGACACCCCTTGTTTATCGTTTTTTCCGACCACCAGCGGAGCAATCAGAGAACATTGTGCGGTACCTTTATCTGGACATTGGAAGTGGCTCTTCCGGATCGCTGGAAAGGTAGCAGGAGCCATTGGACCTCTCTAGAATGGAATCGAGCCCAAGGCACGATGGAAATACAAGAAATCAGTTTCCCTAACAGTTGAGACATCACTGCCAGGGAAACCCTCTTTAAGGCTCTGATCTCTCTGGCCAAAGACTGGATACTATTCAATCTGTCCTGAGAGAGAAAGACCTTGCCCTCCACGGTATTTATCACTGCCCCTAAATGAACTAACCTAGTTGAGGGGATCAAATGGCTTTTATCCCTATTTATGGAAAAGCCATGACCCTGAAGGGTCTCCAGAGTAATCTTGGTATCCAATTTTGCTTGATGACTGGAAGATGACAAAATTAAAATATCATCCAGATAATATTGTAAGCGAATAGAACTGATCCTGAGGGAGGCAGCCAAAGCCGCTAGGACCTTGGTAAAAGTCCTAGGGGCCGAAGCCAGACTGAATGGTAGGGCGATATATTCGTAGTGCCGACCACAATAGCAAAATCTAAGATATTTGTAGCGAGCAAGTCTAATTGGTATATGTAGATAAGCCTCTCTGAGATCTATAGAGGTCAGGACATCGTTCTCTCTGATGTTGAGCAGAATGGACTGGAGAGTAGTCATCGTGAATTTTTGATAAACCAATTATCTGTTCAGACATCTGAGGTCCAGAATTGCCCTCCAGCCCCCCGAACTCTTTGGGACCACAAACAATAGAGAGTAACAGCCTTGACCCCGCTGTTCAGATGGGACCTCTCTAATGGCCCGAATATGTAGAAGATGATTGATAGCCTCCTGCATCAACGCTCTCTTAATGGGGTCCGTGGACCTAGGGCTCCTAATGAAAAAGTTCGGGGGGGAGGATTGAAACTCTAGCGCCAAACCAAACCTAACAGTGTCCTTGACCCATGCATCAGAGGTAGAGCTGTCCCATTGATAAGCAAACAATTTTAGCCGCCCTCCAATGGGAACTGCTGTCAAGGACTCACTTGGGGCGACGAAAAAAACGCCCTCCGGTACCTCTGGGGTTTCTTCTGTTTTGGCCTCCCTGCTGACCTCTATTGGAAATTAAGACCTATCCTGTCTAAAACTGGGCCTGTAGCCTGATGTTTTGAGATCTGGGCCTTGATAGCAGGGCCAAAAGGAACCCCTTCGAAATGACTGGGGCGTTCTGTTTTCAGACCTCCGAAAAAGAGGGGGAAGCACTTTTTTCTTGTTTCTATAAGGAGGGGCTCCAAGACACTGCCAAACAATTTATCCCCCGATATTGGGGTTGATGCCAACTTGCATTTATGCTTGTTATCCGTGCTGATATGTGAGATGCTATGGCCCTAGGCGACAATTTGACTGCATTAAATGTGGCGTCGGCAGAAAATTCTGCCGCTGCAATAATTTTAGGTATGTCCTGGTGGGCTCTGATATTTGACACTGGAAATATATCCCTCAAGTGGAAGAGTCATCGTAGGGAGGACCGTGTAAAAAAGGACGCCGCTGTAGCTGCCCTAATGGCCCAGCCGTCAGAAATGTGTGCCCTACGGAGTGCCAATTCTGCTCTCTTTTCCTCCAGTCTCAGGGCTTCCTCGGCCTCGTTGGGAAAGGCTGAAGAAGAGGTCAGTGCCACAATGGGCTCATCCACCTCCGGCGTTTTGAGAAAATTTAAAAACTCTGGTGCCAAATTATAATATCGTTTATCGTACCCTGTTGGGGCTGGGTAGGATGCTGCTGATGCCCATTGATTTTGTACTAATTCAGCAAACATATGAGGGACAGGAATAGTTTCTGCCTCATTATCCGGTTGTGAGAATATTAGATCCTCAGATTCGTCCTGTGATCCTGTTGACAATGGATGGGGGTTTGATGTGCCTGGTTTAGCGGTGCTTTGCCTTGAACAGTAAGGATTTCAAGAGGTGCGGACGAAAAAGGCCAGAAAAGGTAGGCTGGTCCGGAATGAGGCCTTTTTCATTCGACATTCCCCGTTCTAGTGGGTCAGCCTCTGACAACCCCAAGTCCATCTGATGGATCGACTCCACCTCCATGGGAACATCCTGATCCTCAAATTCCACCTCCTCCCGAAGACCCTGGGCTGGTATGTTAGGAATATTGGGGAATACCTGAGTGTGATGTTGTCCCATATGCTCAAAGGATCAAGCAGACAGGGATCCCGCAGCCGAAGCAGCCGAGAAGTGTCTGGTCCTGATGGATTGCTGAACTCCAGCCGCAATGCCCCTTTGATTCGCCATCTCGATCCACTGCCTCATTTCGATGGGGATAGTCTCAGGTAATCCCTCCTCCTGTCTTAGGCCGGCGACCATAGGGGTGAAGGTTGCCTCTGGAATTAGCTGGGCAGTGCTCATTGGAGATGTGCCTATGGGAGGTTGTCCAGAAACAGCCTGCCTGGGCTGGGTAGATAAGTCCAAGGGCCCCAACAATGGACTTGGGTCCTGATCAGATTGTTGTGTCGTAGCCATGTCGTCTGCCTCCCTGGCTTGTTTCTGCAATTGCCTTTCCAAAGCTAGGTGTCGTCTATGGGCATCCTTATCCGCCGCCTTAGAGGCCTTTTGGGGGCCAACTGGCTTATCTCGGGACTTATTTGTCTTGGAGCGGAAAGCATTGTCACCTTCCATTGTGGATGACAGATTCTCTTGCCTCTGACTTTAATTTTTAATTATTATTTTTTAAATTATTATTATTATTATTATTATTATTATTATTATTATTATTATTATTATTATTATTATTATTATT
>NW_020769337.1:3431881-3541015 GCF_900518735.1 Pseudonaja textilis | reverse complement strand
ATCTATCTATCTATCTATCTATCTATCTATCTATCTATCTATCTATCCATTTATATTTGTTTCATTACTTTTCACCTTGTAAGCCACTCTGAGCTGCCTTGCGGTCAGATGCACAGCAAACTAATTTAATTAATAAAATAAAAATTAAAAAATATTTACTTTGAAAAAGAGATGAAAGGAATGCTTTCCAAATTTGCAGCTGACAAAATTAAATGGGATAATGAACAGTCTGGAACAAAATAAAATAAAATATAAAACTATCTTGGTATATTACAGAAATGAGCTAAAAATTACATAATAAAATCCAAAGTAGCTCATTTTTTAAAAAAAACTGAACCACATAGTGTAGGAGATGGATGCCTGGCTTGCTCAGAGTATTTGTATAAAGATCTCAGAATAATTGTGGACTGCAAACAGAATTAGCAGTATCACACAGCTGCAAAAAAGAACAAATGTAATTTTAGATTGCAACAACAGTAGTGTACTTTGCAAAGCCTGGGAAGAAATAGTTTGCTTTAATGAGGCTCTATCTAAAGTTTCTACTTTTGGATTGACTTCGCTGGCAGAGCATATTGGAAATGATGATCATGTCACTACCACTGACTGTGGTGACATTTGAAGTAGCCACAATTTTGCCAAATTTCAATCCCACTGGAGTAACAGGTGCTTGGATGCATTCATTAAGTTACTCCATCTGAGGTATGTTGAAACAAACATTATTTCCCTATGAAACACTATTTCATTCAACTGAAGATTACAGAGAAGGGTGTGTGTGTGTGTGTGTGTACGCGCACACATACACACATTTATATATATACACATAGTGTGTGTGTCACACAAATGAAAAAGTTTATAATTCCATATCAATCTTTAGCTGGAAGATTTTAGAAAACATAAGCTATTAGGTTCAAAATAAAACAAGCTACTTAAAGAAGCCTGGTCTGTTTGGAGAAAAAACAATTACTATTTTAAAACAAAATGTAGAAGAAACATAGATTTCATCACAATAAGACTTACAGGATGAAAGAACATGGCTTGATCACTTTCATTGACTTTTAAGCTCTGCAAATAATCAAGCTTCCTCTGCAGCATATTTATTAGCAATGGTTACAAGAAAAATGCATTATGTATTTATTGGTTTAAAAAAACTGAATGAAATAGAAGTTAGTATTTAAACTATGTGAGAAATAAAGATGTGTTCAGGTGGTGATAGCCATGCAGAAAATCTAGGTTCTACTATATCACATGACCTAAAATGGACACCAAACATCAAAAACATCATCAAAAAAAGCACATGTTCTTTCTGCACCAACTCAGAAAGCTCAAACTGCCCAAGGAGCTGCTGATACAGTTCTACAGAGGAATTATTGAGTCTATCATCTGCACCTCTATAACTGTCTGGTTTGGTTCTGCAACCCAACAGGACAGACACAGACTTCAGAGGATAATTAGGACTACAGAAAAAATTACTACCCACCTACCTTCAATTGAGGACCTGTATACTGCATGAGTCAAAGAAGGCTGTGAAAGTATTTACAGACCCCTCACATCCCGGACATAAACTGTTTCAACTCCTTCCCTCAAAATGACGCTTAGAGCACTGCACACCAGAACTAGACACAAGAACAATTTTTTCCTGAAAGCCATGACTCTGCTAAACAAATAATTCCCTCAACACTGTTCAACTATTTACAAAGTGTACACTACTATTACTGTTAATCTTCTCATCACTCCTTACCACCTATCCCCTCCCATTTTTTGATTGTAGGACTGTAACTTTGTTGCTTGTATCCTTACGATTTATATTGACTGTTTCCTAGTATGATTTGATTGTTGATTGTACCCTATGACTATCATTAAGTGTTGTACGTTATGATTCTTGATTTTTCATGAATGTATCTTTTCTTTATGTATACTGAGAGTATTTACACCAAGACAAATTCCTTGTGTGTCCAATCACACTTGGCCAATAAAGTATTCTATTCTATTCTATGAGCGTTTCATCCTATATAATGTCACCATGGTAACTCAACAGCTTGATCCCCCTCATTTTCTCACCTTGCTTAGTTTCTATTCTGGTTTCCACAGAGTAGTTCATCAGCGACAGAATTACTCAATCTTTTTCCTTGCTCTGATGGATCTTCCTTCAGCTAATTGACAGAAATTGTATCAGGTGGTACCAAGAGGGACATTCTGTTTTTCCGATTGTAACCCATCATTAACATAATGACTAACTCTAGATTTGTCACATTCCAAAGTCTCCTGGAAAAGCAAAATGTAAGGATGGCAACCCAGAGGGGTTAACAAAGGGCTCGCATCTAGCATTAAGAAAGAAAAATATCTGGCACAACACGTTTCAAAAAATTAACCTTGTCGAGCATACAATTTTATAGTGATAATCACTTAGAGGAAGACAGAAATATGAATCTATACATATAAACCCTAGATTTGTCGCCCCACCCCCCAAAATGCTGAACTAAACAAAAACAAATGCTATTTAGAAATATCTGAAGGATAAGGAAAGGGAAATGAACCAGAAATCAATTAAAACAAGTGAAGAAAACACATAGCCCAGTAATCCGACATTCAATGGCTTGAGGAGATTTAGTCTTATTGGATAGTTTCACAATAAGCTCTAAAACAAAAGGAGAAACTGTGATGTTCCAGAGGTTGCTGAAATATATTTCCTAGTATTGGCTGGAGCTACCAGAAACTGCATTTCATGCGCTCCCCCACCCAAGGATGATATGTTACAGAAAAGGAACAAATGCGTCACACTGGGGAAACTATTACAGGCAGTCCTTGACTTACAATCATTCATTTAGTGACTGTTTGAACTTACAATGACACTGAAAAAGTGACTTCACCATTTTTCACATTTACAAGCATTGCAGCACAAAATTTGGGCGCTTGGCAACTGCAACATTTATGACGGTTGCAGTGCCCACGAGAATGGGTCATCAGTGTGAAAAACAGTCATAAGTCATCTTTTCGGTGCTACTTTAATTTCAAACATTCACTAAATGAATTGTTTTAAGTCGAGGACTACATGTATAGATAACCAACACATTGAGATAGGTGGCAAACAAATTTAATAATCAATTATAAAAAAATATAATAAAATGGGAGTCTGTGAAGCTTATATAAAGCATGGGTAATTTTTTTTTTTCCCTAAAAATTTATGGTACACTTTTTTCCTGAAATCCCCTTTAAACGCTAACAGGCACATTATTAGGTTGATTGGAGACATAAGTATATGTGCTTATTTATGCTTATGATGTCTTATTGCTGAATGAGAATACAAATTATTTGTAACAAATGTTAGACATAGTGTATTGTCTGTTTTAGAACAGTGGTTTCACTGAATTAAAGTAACTTGTGCATCTTATGGTCATGTCCTACTTTTCACTAAAATCCTTCTAAGCAGATTGTATGTCTACAAGGGAAGATTAATGGATGGCTGACTTTACATTTTGCTATTTTCTTTTATTGTGAAATTAAAATATGGTACATATCCAAGCACAGATGTCTGAGTACTATGTGAAGAAATTTTAAAAAGAATCTTGTCAAAATATCTCATATATATCTCATCAGTGTTCTGAGTAATATATCAGAATACCTATCCCTCTCTAAGGTATTTCACTAAAACTGAATGTAATTCTATGTTAGATCTATTCTCCTAATTTTACTTAGTAATGCACATGAAAGCTTATTTATGTATTTGTTTTGCATTGGTTTCTCCGTAGTTCCATTCTTCCTTCAGCTTTTCTTTGAGTTTTGCAGTTTCAGAAATTGAAGGAGTGATTTCATAAAAATACAGTTTAGCCTTTTAATGAATCTAGGTCTTAGGGTTTTTTTAAAAAAAATAAAGGTTATGTATTTTTACTTAAGAATAAATTTAACATTATTCAGACTTATTTCTAAGCAGAAATGCTTAAAATGTAAAAGTATCTTATCCTGTAATCGGCTTGTTTTACTCTTTAATTAGTTTCATAAAAATATCTTAGGTGCCCTACCCATCATGATACAGGTAGTTCTTGGCTTACAACAGTTCATTTGTAACTGTTTGAAGTTATAATGACATTGAAATAAATGACTTCTGACCATGTTTCACACTTACGACCATTGCAGTACCTTCATGATCATGTGATCAAAATTCAGACAGTTGGCAACTGACTCATATTTATGATGGTTGTAGTGCCCTGGGGTCATGTGATCATCTTTTTGTGAACTTTTTAAAAAAATAAATTTTATTTATTTTCTATTAATTGCATCCCTTAGTACTTAATAAACATCATTTTTCCGACCTTCTAACAAGCAAAGCTAATGGGAAAGCCAGATTCACTTAACCATGTTGCTAACTAAAAAACTGCAGTGATTCATTTAGCAACTTTGGTCGAAAAGCAGGGTAAAATTCACCTAACAGCTGTCTAAACTTAAGCAATAGAAATTTTGGGCTAAATTGTGGTCGTAGGTTGACTACTTGTACTTCCTTTACAGGTAAGCAACTTTACGCAAAATGCAGAAAAACAGTAAAATCATGTAATAGAATAAATTAAGAAATAAGAATAGTTGAGTTTAGCAACGCCACTCACCACGCCTTCCTTATTTTTCTACTCTTACAGACTATTCATGCTTTGATCATGTCCATAGATTGTCTTAAGTTCTTACCAGTTTTGTGTTAAGGATGTTGCCAACTCCAGATAACTATGAATTTCTGTCTTTCTATTCTCAACCCATTCAATTCTTCCTCCATAATAACAGAGTTGGAAGGAAACTTCGAGATCTTCTAGTCCAGGGGTTGCCAACCTTTTGGACCTCAGGGACCACCAAACTCATAATTTTAAATCCCACGGACCACTAATATGAATTTTGACTGACAGTGGCTTGCTGACATTGGTGGGAAAGTCGTTCCCATATTCCAGAGCTGCAGTAATCACAGGACTGGCGCTTTGGTCATCCTGGAGCAGCTGCTCCACCACCCGGGTGCACTAGGAGGAGCTGCTCCGGGATGACCAAAGGGCCGGTCCTGTGACTACTGCAGCTCTGGAATATGGGACCGACTTTCTCACCAACGTCAGCAAGCCACCCCAGGGTGGATTTCCCTCCCCCGCCATTGGTCTTACCTTCCAGTTCCAGTTCACGTGGCTCTACTCAAGGGCCAGCGGGTGGGCGGGTCATGTGGGTGACGTAGCCTGGATTAATAGCTTTGGGGGAGTGCTTTGGGGGGGACATTTGTCTGCGGAGCACCAAAATTTTCTCATGGACCACCAGTGGTCCCCAGCACACTAGTTGGCGACCACTGTTCTAGTCTAACTCCCTGTTCAGGAAACCTGTTATCATACTGCTCTGGAAAACCTGTACCATTTCAGACAAATGGTTGTCCAATCTCTTCTTAAAAACTTCCAGTGTTCACAACTTCTAGAGGTAAGTTGTTCCACTGATTAATTGTTCTAACTGTCAGGAAATTTCTGCTTAGTTCTAGATTGGTTATCTCGATTAGTTTCCATCCATTGCTTCTTGTCCTGCCTTCAGGTGCTTTGGAAAATAGCCTGACTCTTGCCTTTTTTGTGGCAACCTCTGAGATATTGGAACACTGCTTATTTATCATGTCACTGTATGTCCTTTGCAATCCAATCCCATTCTATCTGAATGACCAAACCAGTTCAACATACTTCCTTTTTAATGGGTCACTCATTTTGGTAATAAATTTTTATTCATTCAGGAAATATTGGCTCTTGGTGCCTTTCTATCTGTTTATTTTAACATAATACTTCTTAAAACTTGCATCTTCACTGCATTAAACTTTTACTTCTTCCTATGTAACCAATTCTCACTTCCACATAATACAATGGGTGCAGAAGGATATTCCTACATACAGCCATTTTTTCTTTCTCCAACAAATATTATTTCCTCACAACATTCTACATAATACTAACCACCATTCTATTATTTGCATGTCTTACTTTTTTCTTCTATTTTCCCATTTTTGATAAACACATTATGAAGGGACACAGGTCAATCTACATGTTCCATTCTCAGTCACTTATCTGTAACTTGAAATCACTCCCTCCATTTCCCTATCAAGCACAACTGCCTTGGTCTTTGATACATTAATTTTCAGAACAATTCCCTCGTTGCATCATACAAGGTAATTAACATTTGCTGCAAATCATTTATATTCTCATTCAACTGTAAGACATCATGAGTATAAATAGGGCACATACATTTATGCCTCCAATGAACACACTGCTATTGTGCCTAGCAGTACTCCCAAATATATTTATCACTAAAAATATTAACCAATATTATTCCTTGTTTAGTTTTAAAGCCATTTTCTATTTTTTTGTCAAGTATGCTTTATCTCCATCAAAAACTTCTCTTACCGCAATGTGCAATTGCAAGTAGCCCTCAACTTATGTCCATTTGTTCAACAACTGTTTGAAGTTATGGCCGAGTTGAATGAAGGAGGTTACAACCCCAAAGCTATAGGCCTTGCAGCGCCCCTTGTGGGATAGGGGCTGAAGCTTCCGCTATCTCCCAAATCTCAGCTTTCACATTGATATTCCACTTCCACTGAGAAATGGCACCCATAATAGCGAGAAATTGGATCAAGAAAAAAGCCTGATATGGCGAGATCTCCCTGGATAACTTATGCAAAGGGAAAAAAGAGCTGAAGGCGCATGGCACATGACAAATCCTATGGAGCACAGCCATGTCGTGGCAATCGGTGGCTTAGCTGTGGTGTGGGTGTTGGCCAGCATTTCTCAGCAGACGTTGCAGGCTTAGGCTGAAATCAAGATCTGGAAGTGTAGCTGGTTGAGACTGAAGGTCCAAGGCATGTTCTTCATCCCCAGCAGTGCTGCCAATGAGTGCCACTATGCAGGACAATTTTAATGCCACACACCCATTAATGTCACTTAACAGGATTTTTTAACTGAACCCCTGGATTGTTCAATTATTTAAACCATTTTACCTCCTCTCTGTCTCCTCTGTCCTCTCTCTCTCCCTCCCTTCCTCCCTCCCTCCCTCCTTCTCTCTCTCTCTCTCTCTCTTCTATACTCACCATTTGTTGGAACTTTACACGCAATGATCCCCAAACAAAGATTCTTCTTTTTATATGCATCCCACACCAACCTAGGTGACACAGTGACACTAATTCATACTGAGATACTGTACATTTCTGCCTTTCAATCACAATTAATATATGCACTAAATTTTCACCAACTTCGTATCACCGTTTTTCTGCTTTTCTTTCATTTGTCAACAATTTAATTCATACTGAACTGAGTTACCCATCAAAGCTTTGGTAACTTGAGTGCTTCACATAATTATTCGTTGTAAGAAACAACGTGTGGTTTATCACCCACACTCATCACACGCCCCATTCCTTGCAAACAATAAGGACAGCACCAAACAGATTCAGCATACTTGGGGGTTAATGTCACAAATACAAACAAATCCTAGTTTTGCCCAAAGCTCACATAACATTATGCAATATTTGGGATCTTTAATCTTGGAGGTCAACATACCATTGCTGATTCATATCAATTTGGAGCATGTACAATATAGAAATGCACATTCAGGATTTTTTTTTTTAAAAGCACATATATGAAGATACAATTGTGATCAAAAGCAAAGGTTCTGAAATCAAATGGTGCATAAAAAACAATGGAAAATTTCTGCAAGTTAATTTTTTTCTAATTAGGTTGATATTAATTTTCATGAAAATGCAGTAATGACTAGTGTCCTTTTTGAATCTTCTTTATATCTGTGTAGCATCTACAGCAGGGGTGTCAAACTGGCGGCCCGTGGGTCAGATGATCATATGCAAGCCACACCCACCCAACTCTGCAAAGAGAAAAAAAGTCACGTCACGGCAACGTGACGCCGCAAGCTTGACACCTGTGATCTAGATGCATCCACACCCAAAGTGATTATTCATAAGAAACTATAAAGCAGAAACACTCAGTCTTTTGTTCCTGAAGTCCATTAGAAGAATTCTTTATTCCACAAATTGAGTTTTTGCAGTTTGCATGAATGAAAACAATATCTGCGTATAATAATGACAACATGAAGGAAAACCTTTGCTGCATATGCAACGGATCAAACTCCCCAGGGAAGGAATGCAGGTAGTCTTTTAATTAAATCAATCTTCCCCAATCTGTTGGCTAGCAAAACAAACAAAGACCACATTAGATTGGTGCTTCAAGGCCTTCATTTGCTCCCTATCAGCTCCCAAGGGCAATTCAACACACTGGTTTTAACCTTTTGTAGCATTTCATGGCTTGGCACTAAATTGCCTGAAGGTCTTCTCTAGTTGGAATTGATCTATCCAATTTGCACATCCAAGGATAAAGTGTTTGTGGTTCCTTGCTGTTCTGAAGACTGGAAAATTGAGACCCACAGGTACTTCTCAGTGAGACGTCTCTGTTGTAGGGCAAAGCCTTCCACCGGCAATCAGTTTAGCCTTGATACTATACTTTATGGTTTTCCGTAAGCTTTTAAACTGCTATGGAGAGCTTAGAATAATTTAAATGATGCTGCAGGTTTATCAATATTGATTTACTGGTATTTTACTATTCATTTTATATTATGGATGCTTTGTTGTGTTTTATTGTAAATTTGCTGCATTGGTGATTTCTATCTGATTATGATTAACAAGCGAGAGTCTGTGATAGCAATGAGTATCTCTTTAGTAAATGATCTGCTGCCCTTCAATTGTTTTAATTTTCCAGTCACTTCACCACTAACCCCTATGTTGTTTGTTTTCGAAAGAAAGCTGATTATTTTCTGCAGTTCCACATACTTGAACAGGACAACATTGAAGAAGACAGTCCTCGCAGTGTTATTTGAATAAATGGGACAACACCTGCATAATGAGATGCACGTAAAAATCGTAGCATCCATTTCTGTAAAAAAAAGCAAACTGGGATGAAAAGAAGCATTTAAGGCATCAAGTCCAACCTTCAGCTCAGCATAGGCATCCAAAGTAAAGCATCTCAGACAAATGGCTGTCGAACCTCTACTCAAATACATGTACTGAAAAGGAGGCCACCACTTCTCTGTATAATTGGTTCTACTGTCAACTGCTCTTACTGCTACGATGCTTTTTTTCAACATGCAATCACAATCTGCCTTCCTATAACTAACATCCATTATTGAATGTCTTACTTTGTGACCTTCTTCTGGGTGACATCCTTTCAAATACTTGAAAGTGGTAATCCATCCCCCACCCATTCTTTTCAACTATAAATATTCCCAGAGAATTCAATTTCTCTTTTGTTCTAGCCTCCTGAGCACCTTCTCTTCATTTCACTTTCCTTGGTGCTCTCTGAGCCTGATTGTTTTCTGGCAGTTTATTAAATCAAATAAGAATAATGGCAAAACTTAAACCAAGAGTTGTTCTAATATAATAAACTGGCTTTTAAGAGGCCACAACATTATAATTGAGATTCACATTAAAACTCTTAAGTTTATCCACTTGCATGTACCTAAGAGTAGAAAATGTTCTTATTGTGGTTTCATCAATCAGAATCTCAGGCTTCTTGATACTGATTGAATGAAACTCACACTTGCATAACTTAATAAAGATTTGGGATGAGAATTCTGCATCTCCCAATTCACATCCAATATAAAAAATTAAGAGGTGTGTGTCTCTTAATGTTGTTGTTATTAACTAATAATAGAAACTGAGAAACCATCAAATGTAGCTTTGTCAGGTAGAGGAAGGTAATATTACTTCCTGCACTGTCCTGGAAGCTACACATTACCCCTATACCTATAGTACTATGGTAGTTTATTAAATGAGCTACTAAGAGTTCAATTTTAAGCATCCATATGCAAGAGAGGTTTTTATCAGTTAAGATTAAAAACTTTGTGTTTCATCAGTCTAGAATCTGAGAAGGTATTTCTTTGTCTCAACTTTTTATAAATCCACTACACATCAGAGATATTATATTCCAGCTATCTATAGAATTATAAGATTCAACAATCCAGGTTTTTTTTTCTCTCTCTCTCTCACACACACACATGAACTATATGAAATCCATCATGTAATACATGTGATGCTGTGCAGGGATGATTTGCTAATTCGATATGCTTCCATAAGCTAAGGGAAATGTTTTAATTGCACATGCAACATTTACTTTTCAATTCCATGGTTTAGCTTATAATAAGATTCGACCTCTTAACACTGTAAAAAATAGGCTGGAAAAAAATAATTGACTTATGTCTAAGTATTTGCCCATACTCTCGATACTCTTATTGGGATGGTGGTGGTGATGATGATGATGATGATGATGATGATGATGATGATGATTTTTGTTGCTTTGCATATCCATTATTACCTTTATTGTCAGAGTACAACATGTGTACAATGAGATTGGCTGAGCCTCCCGTAATACACCCACCCACCTCCAACACAATTCACAGTGAGGACAGCAGTCCCTAACCAGTCCCAATCTTATGTGACCTTATTGCACAATGCGCCGGCCCCGCAAGTTTGTCATACTATGCTGACATGAAGTTATCTTCCATTCAGAAGTCTGACAGCCCATGGGTAGAAACTGTTCTTCAGCCTGCTGGTGCGGCTGGCTATGCTTCTATATCTCCTACCCGATAGTAGGAGAGTGAGGAAGTACTGACTGGGATGTGAGTCGTCCCTGAGAAGTTTCCTCACTCTTCTAAGGCAGCGAGCCCTGGCGAGGTCATCTAGTGGTATCATGGAACAGCCCATGATATTTTGTGCTGTGCTTATCACCCTCTGTAATGTTTTTCTATCCACGGCTGTCAAACTAGCATCCATTGAGAGCTTCTGCACTGGAGACAAATTCCTTGTGTGTCCAACTACACTTAGCTAATAAAGAATTCCATTCCATTCCAATTCCCATTCCATTAGAAATGCATTAGAATTATTGGTTATACATATTGGAGAACTGGCATTTGCAGATAACAGTCCCTGATGATGGTCACATCAGAAACATCAGCAGCCTGACCAAAACCTATGTATCATACCTGTAACCTGTGTAAAGGGTCCCCACCTCTTATCACATCAAAATAACACTGAGAAAGAATTCCATAACCTATCTGAATCCCTAACATTGTCATTTCCATTTGATGTAAACTAGAAAACATAACCTGAAACTCTTTACCCTACAAGTTTAGTAGTATCTCCCAAATAAAAATGGCCAGCTGTACATAATATTGCAACCAAAAGTAAAAAAGAGGTTCTTATTAAATATACTTAATAAAACGTTAAAACTTAGTGACATTTAATTTTCAACTTGATCTCAATCACTTTTATCTTGTCCTCCTAATTGTAGAGTGCAAACTATGTTTCTTAACATCTCCACAGACAAACACACATAAAGGACCGCGCACACCTAATATATGCAACGTAGAACTAGGTGGTCATTCTCAATATACAGAAACTTAATGTTTATTTTATGTACGTAATTAATGCATAAACTGTAACTATCTAATAATTTTAAATGATTTGTTTAGCCATGGACGAATATTATTGATTAATAAGAATAAAACACAGATCAGTGTTTTTTGCAAGAGTTCAGGAAGTCAAGTTTTTACGTCTCTGAAGTTCATTGTACTGTGTTAAAAGAGGCAAATCCTGAAACTCTAACTGCAGTGTAGCTGACACAAAAGCTATTATAAAAGAATCTGCTGCCTCCCATTTCTGCTCTAAATCCTTGATTTATTTGGGGAGACAGAGAACAGACTGAAAAGCTGCCATTTTAAATACTTCAGACAGAATAAGTACAATATAGGTCACCCTATCACTCCCTGCTATTTACTGAGGGAGGACTAAGCAAAATGTGTCATCAAGCAATTTACACCTGCAGTTTTCCTTAATATATATGACCTTTAGGAGACTTCAAAGTGGATTTTTCCAAAGCACCTTTTCTGGATGAATCTATAGGAAGATGCAAAATTGGAAGCCCTCAAATGAAGGAATTATGAAAAAAAAATGAAAAGCAAGTGTGCTGGGCGAGTCGTGTATAATTTACTGCTAGAAACAGAATATTTTGAGCACGTGAAAAATATCAGTGTGTATGCACTTAGGTGGTTATGTAAAGATAATTACTGACAATGACATCTATGGAATCTTTATACCTCTCTCAATCTTGTAATGATTGGTTAGGCCTGGCTTCTAAAATTGTGCTTTTAAAAATATATAAACCATGTCATATTTCTTTTCAAAATATCTTTCTTAACCACCTAGTATTTTTTTTAATGAATTTGCTGCTATTATTCTGTAATGATACTTTCTTTTCATGTTTTACATCACTTGTTCACCTTTCAAATATTTGTTTAGTTTGTGTACTTATATTTGCTCTAATGTCATTTGTGTGGAGGGGAGCTTTTTTTAAAATAAACATTACTTTTTAAATAAACATTAATAGTAACATTATAAATATATAGAAGTATTTTGAAATAGGAAGTTAAAGATGAGTAAGCAGAGAAATACACAATGAACAAAATTAATATTCCCCTGACAGCAAAAAAAACTTTGTTCACATTCCAAAGGTATTAGGTGCTGAGTTAACAATTCTAACTAACTCACAACCTGATAACTTCTAGATTTCTAGTCATTGTTCCCACCACTTATGTGTGTTCTAAAAGTTGCCCATATCACACACAAAACTGAAGCCAAAAACAAGCAGGTGAAGACAACACTAACATCACTATAGTAAAGCCTTATAATAAATTTGTTTTACTGCACACCCAATATGTTCTGGCAGAGTGGGTCACTCCAGGTTGCCAATATTAAATACTAGCTTGATACCTGTGCTTCGTAACACAACTGTGATTGGGCTATGCAGGAGAAATTTGGTTCACAATCCATTGGCTCAGTGGTAGTCAGTGATTGAACCACATAAGGGAATGTCTAACTCCTTAGCATCAGAGCATGTTAATATAAAGCAACTGGAAGTTGGAACAGAGTTCTTTTCAGGTGGGGAGGGGGAGTAGAACTCTTTAGCATCAGAGCGTGTTAATTACTGTATAAGAAATACTAATGAGCTGATGATCATTTTGAAAATTCCTTTCTTAGTGAGCACCTAGAAGCCAAGAGGAACATACGTGCCAAATTTCAAGTTTGTAGGCTTTACGGTTCTGGAGATTTTTTGATGTGCATGAGTGGTACTTGGCTTTTATATTTATAGATTGTCATCATGTAGATGGGCAAGAAATCATGTTTTACCTATTGTGAACCTCACTCTCTGGAATAGCATCCCCCAAAGGACAACATCCTCACTCCTAGGGTTCTGGAAAGCTTGAAAACCTGTCTTGGGGCCCAGACTTGGTGCTGATGTTGAGAACCCTCTGCAATGTAATGAATATCATAAAATGGCTGCTAGGGGAGGGACAGACAAACACTTATTAAATATTTTCAATAATAAAATCTGAAGGACAAATAATACCAGATGTTCATCAAGAAAGGAAATATTGTTCCTGAGCTGAGTCATACTCCATGAACCTTGACCCAATACCAAAAGAATCTATTCCAGAAAATACAGAAAGAAAATAATCACTAAGTCAGAGTTAAGCTTTCTTCAAAGCCCATTATTGATTAATGGATCCACACATCGTTACTATCCATGAGCTACCATAGTTCTCCTCCTCCAATGTCAAAAATGGAAATGTAATTGATCTGACAGCCACTGCATCTTGGAACTAGAGAAGATCCATTCCGATACACTGGCAATCTTTCCTGTTCATTAATTGGCCAGTCTAACCTTCCCCACACTAAGATTTCGCAATATACTACAACAATCTAGAAATGTAAATGAATATGTGCAAATATCCCAAAGCCACCATGTATAAAGCTAATGAGACTAGGATTACAATTAGGAAGAAATATAACTATTACTTTTGATAAATAAATGTTAAAAATTCATTATTTCATAAAACATTTAAGTGGAATGAACAAGGATGCTTATTTTGAATAATGCACAATAACACGGATTTTATTTTCAGGACAGCCACTTTCGTTTCTTAGTTCCCATTTACTTTGATCCTCTTCATAAAAAATACTGGTTCAGAGTTTTGGGATGTAACAAATCAAATCACTGCACACAGAGCCTTCTCGCTTGATTTTTTTTTAAAAAACTTGTTTTTCACACTGATCCAAAATTCAGGGACACACATTGTTGTAAGTGCCAGAAAATACATCATGAATTGCTCCTTCTTGGTAACAATGAATATTCCACCTATCAGTTTAGCATCAAATTCATCCACTGAAATGTACCTTTCTACACACACTCCAAAAGACTATGAAATTATTAATACATGCCCTACTAACAGATATATGCTAGAGAAGCACAAACATTTCTAGCCATGGTGCTGTAGTGGCTAGAATGCAGTATTGCAGGCTAACTCACTACTCACGCCAGGAGTTAGATTCTGGCAGGCTCCAAGCTGACTCAGTCTTCCATCCTTCCAAAGTCGGTAAAATGAGGACCCAGATTACTGAGGGTAATATGTTGGCACTGTAAAACTGCTTAGAGAGGACTGGAAAGCACTATGAAGTGGGATATAAGTCTAAGTGCGATTGCTATTTCTAGGTGAAGCAAAACGTAACTATTTAGTCACTTGATCACCAACATCCAATAAATGTATCCTAAATGATCAAGAGATGACAGCTGCTGTAATATGAATAGGTGTTTTGTCTATTGCAATTGAATTAGAAACAAACTCCCCCCCCCCAATAATTTTGCAATGCACATTTTTAAAAAGGACAAAGATAAGATAGGAGTGGCAAACATTTAGGCACGTAGTAGGTAGCAGTAGCATAATGATGTTTTCACTACCATACTGTCGGCAGCCAGTTTTTTTTACCCCAAATCAAGTAGCTCTAAGACAGACTTCTTTAATTTAACAGAATTAAAAGAATAATAAGAATTGGAAGGGACTTTGGAAGTCTTCTAGTCCACCCCCCTGCTTAAGTAGGACACTCTGTTCCATTTCAGATAAATGGCTGTCCAGTCTATTCTTAAAAGTCTCCAGTAATGAAATATCCAAAACTTATGGAGGCAAGTTGTTCCACTGTCGAATAGAGTAGAGTAGAGTAGAGTAGAGTAGAGTAGAGTAGAGTAGAGTAGAGTAGAGTAGAGTAGCGTAGCGTAGCGTAGCGTAGCGTAGAATATTGGAATGAAGAATAGAACAGAATAGGAGGAGAGGAGAGGAGAGGAGTAGGGGTGGGTAGGGTAGGGTAGGATAGGATAGAAGAGGATAGAATAGAACAGAACAGAACAGAATACTTTATTGGCCAAGTGTGATTGGACACACAAGGAATTTGTCTTGGTGTAAACTCTCAGGATACATAAAGAAAAGGTACATTCATTAAGAATCAAGAATCATAACATACAACACTTAATGATAGTCATAGGGTACAATCAACAATCAAATCATACTAGGAAACAGTCAAGTGGGAGGAGATGGGTGATAAGGAGTGGTGAGAAGATTAACAGTAATAGTAGTGTACACTTTGTAAATAGTTGAACAGTGTTGAGGGAATTATTTGTTTAGCTTTTGGGGAAAAACTGTTTTTGTGTCTAGTTGTTCTGATGTGCAGTGCTCTATTTCTCCTTAGTTCGAAGGTTGCTTCATTTGGGTGACTACATTAAGGAGCAAGCTAGATTCATTGGCTGAAATCACTCCCTTTAGCTCTATTTTTCTATTATTCAACCAAAACTTCACTGCATTTAACAATATTTAAAGTTGAGCATATGGTGGTAGCAATTAAAAATGAACCTTGTTTGCTTTAAGATAGGTGACAGTTTCTGTAGAATTTCTACATATGATTTGCTATTTTCACAATCTTCAATAATGTTCAACCAAAATTATCCATTAATTATAAAAGCTTATATCTTAGGTTTTCTCCTTCTGTTCATTACTGAGCAGTCTTAGCTTATAGTCTGTGGTAATACAGACCAACTATTAGCAAAATAATTTATGACATCCTAAAAACTTTCTTGCTATGGTCAACTCTTAAAATATGCATATCAAATTAGAAGTAAGCTAAAAAGAAACAGATAGTAGAATAGCATTCATTAGGGTACTATTGGTAAAGAGTACTACTTGAAATATAGGACCATACCAAATAATCATAATCATTATACGGTAAAAAGGAGTGTTCCCCAACTGGTCTAAACTTGAACATTTCTTCCAGATTTTTATAGTAACGTATGCTAATTTCACACCTTAAAAATAGATGTAGCCAAATACAAAACACATGTATGTTATTTGTATATTTGGAAAAAATTCAGTTCTCAAAAATTTCTTAATATATCTATCAATAATCAGATAAAAATGCAGTAAATAGCAATAGCAGTTAGACTTATATAACGCTTTACAGCCCTCTCTAAGCAGTTTACAGAGTCAGCATACTGCCCCCAACAATTTGGCTCCTCATTTTACCCACCTCAGAAGGATGGAAGGCTGAGTCAACCTTGAGCCTAGTGGGATTTGAACTGCCAAATTGCAGACAGATGGCTCTCAGAAGAAGTAGCTTGCAGTACTGCACTCTAACCACTGCGCCACTGAGGAAAACACCTCGGAAACCCAAGAGTGGGGAAAGTGTACCCAAAAATATAGAAACATAGAAAACTATTGGCAGAAAAAGACCTAGTGGTCTATAGAGCCTGCCCTTTGATTTATATCTTAAGAGAAGCACAGATGAGATCACGGAAAGTTTGGGGGTTTTTTCCCCAAATTTATATTTACATCATTTCATTTGTGGAACCGAAGTCTGAAACACAATTCAAAAAAGAAAAAGAACAAGAAATTTACAACACTATACTACTATACTGTTATTAACACTGGAAGGATATCACTGAATCCAAGTAGAGAACTATCCTGTTTGTTTGACTATTGATAAGTGTGGGGCAGAAACCAGCATATGTCAGGCCTGACAGTACTATTATATTAACACTGAATCAATGTTTCTAATTCACAAAGCTGACGGCCCAAAATCTAATGACTTTTAACAGGTGAGAAAGAAAGGTTTAGAATGTAATTCCTGGAACAAATAAGCATATTAGGTTTTATTTCTGTTCTGCAGCCAACAGATCTTCTATATTTATATGATTTCTTTGTAGTCTGCGATAAAGCAACTTCTGGAAAGTCAAAATTTATTGACATGTCTGGTGTGAAGCCTGACAGGTGGGATATAAACCAAAGAAATAATATGAAATGGTCAGACAGAACACATTCTAAGAATAATGGCAGTTTGTATTCCATAGGAGCACCACAAAAAAAAAAACACCTTTTGCCACAGAATTCAGATTCCAAATCAAAACATTTTTTTTCAGTTTTAAAACTAATTAGACAATCCATGCTCCATTAGATAATTTTATCAGATATTTCCTTACCTAAACAGAGAAACAGAATGACCAAAAGAGTAGGCAAAAAAGCAGGAGCAATTTTTGACTTCCTGCTGGCTTCCCCATTGAAAAATCTATTTAGCATCAAATATGGCATAATCCTGGAAACACTGGGCCCCCAAATCTATAGCCACTCAGTTTTACAAGGGTTCAGCTGTATTTTTCAGTTTTGAAATTATGTTTCAGTTTTTTTGGGGGGGGGGGGATGGAGACAAAAATTATATCTTAAGCACTTGAAGGAGAGGCATGGTGTGAAACTGAAAGAGTAAAATAAAGAATAAAAGTAATAATTTATGTGGTGCACTAATGATGAAAAGAGGACCAAAAATAAATCCACACTGATATGCATCAGTTCATTTTTTTTCCTGACCTTGAAATTTGGATAACCTTCCATTACATTTTTTTTTTGTTTTAAAAAGTCTATTGTAGTTTTTAAAAGCTTACTTGTGTTTTGCAGGCTTACATTCTTATCTAAGACTGAAGAATGCAATGAACACCCTTCTGTGTTTTCAGATAGCTTTCTCAATGCATGGCTTCTAGTATAATTTTTAACCAAGTAGAAATGTTGAACATTAGTCCACTGCCAGGATAGTCTCCATTGCTGTATCAGCCAAGTGGATGTGGACAGCAAAAAAAAAAAAAATTATGTAAGAAAAAATATGGCTGAAGTGTTCCCCCGAGTGTTGGGCCAGATTGAAATTGCCATTCTGGCTCAATCAAGGCACAGTTGGGACACCACTTTTATCAACTCGATGCCTGATAATTTCCAAACAATGCTGAAGTCATCCGCCAAGCGATTATAATGCCAATACCAACATGGCATGGTTACTGGACCGCTTGCAAGAATGGACATCACTGTGGAAGAAGAGGGAAGCCTCTGAGAACATCTCATTGGGGCATCCAAAGTCCTTTTCTTGCAGAAAAGCCTTGTGCTGTGTTTCAGAACGAGCTACTGGGGTAGAAATAATCGGCTCCAAATAAAACACAGATAATGCCCTGAAACATGAGATTACAATGCGGAGATAAATGAGCCTCGTCACAGAGAGTTGAGCCAAGACTCAAGGACATTCATTTGGTGGCGTCACAAAATGAAGCGCTCAATCGATAGGCTGTTTGCCATAGATAAGCAGTTTGGACAAGGATTGAAAATCTGATTTCCATGAACTCAAGTTGGGATCTGTACATAAAAGGTCATAAAACACATCTGAACCCATTTTAAATTTCACTTATGAATTCTGGATTCCTTTCTGCAAATGAGTAGCCAGATTTGAGGTTAAGAATTTAATCTACGTTTTCATATGAGTGATCTTCTGACATCATTTTAAATTTTCCGTTAAAAAACAAGTCTTATCCATTTTTACATCATTTTCCGCACCACGAGTGGTATTTCAATATGAAACAAGAGATTATTTAGCCATTCATATTTTTCTACCTAAACAGATAATCATTTTTTAAAAATTGAATTTCTCAAATTTGTAGACAAGACAGGAAAAGCCTGACTGAAGGCAATACAGATGATCCTCGCTAAACAACAGTCATTTAAATGAGTCTGACTTGATTTTATGGCCTTTGTGTTTCAGTTGTTAAGTGAGTCACCAGAATTGTTAAGCAAATCTACAGTTCTTAAGTGAACCCAACTCCCCCATGGATTTTAGTTGTTGGAAACCCACTGGGAAGTCACAAATGGCAATCACATGACCCTAGGATAATGCAACTGTTGCAAATACATTCTGGTTGCCAAGCACCTGAATTTTGATCACATGACCCTCTGGGACACTGCGACAGTCAGAAGTGGAAGGATGAATTGTAAATCACTCATTTCAGTGTTTAACATCAATTACTTGTAGGAGCCCTCTAAAAACCAACAGTCAAGCGATTCCCAATATTATTTTACCATACCTTAGTCCCCAGGTCTTAGACCGGTGCTGAAAAACTACATGATTCATATAAAAAAATATTGAGCATGTTCTCCAACTCAGTTCTATCAACCCAAAAGGCTTGAACCAAATAGATTTATATACTGCTTCACAGTGCTTTTACAGTCCTCTCTAAGCAATTTACAGAGTCAGCATATTGTCCCCAACAATCCTCATTTTACCGACCATGGAAGGATGGAATGCTGAGTCGACCTTGAGCCTGGTGAGATTCAAACTGCCAAATTTTAGGCAACTGGCAGACAGCAGAAGTAGCTTGCAGTACTGCATTCTGACCACTGCAGCACCACCGCTCTTACATTAACTCATTTTCCTCTATTGTATCTTTACTGAAATAAGAATTGGTGATTAAAGCATGCAACAGAGCTCCAGCGAGGTGTCTTGGAAAAGTTAAGAAGAACCATCAAGCTGGCTGGCACAGATTAGGTTGCGGATTCTCACATATTTAAGAAACAAGGCAAGATGGTGGTGAGAGAAAAAGCTCTGAAAAAACATCAAATCTTGATGTATCCCTTGATCAGTATTCAGAACACATCCCTCATATAAACTCTATAGTAACCCTCTTGAAAACAGAATACACACAGTAGCAAAACCACAAAAAAAGAACTGCATTGCTATGCCATTTCCTTGTGTCAAGGGAGGGTAACAATGACTTCTTGGTAAGAAATTTTCAAGGAGGGAAGAGAAAAGCAAAGGCATTAGAGCAAAGGGTATTATGTAACCACAATTCTGTGCAGCTTTGTTTTCCCCAGCATCACAGCTGCTACACAGACTAGAAGGGTTTAGTTACACTAAAAATACAAACAATGCTTGCTTTTAAAAGGCTAAATTCCTTTTTAAAAGGAGTTCAAATACAGTATATAGATGATTATGCATTCATACCAAGCTGGGAGAAACAAAAAAATGACTTCGTTTTCTGAGCAAACTAAACGAACTGAATGGAAAAATCTGCTTGTTTTCCCATCCTTTTTCCCTTTGAAATATGTTGGATTCTCCTCCATGCTGCATCGAGAGCCCAGAATGGGTTGACTCCTTCCTATGACGCCATAGCTGAGTCTGTACTAAGATATAAAAGCCAGCCCCTGGGAGAGACCCCAGCTTTTGACTCAGCTCCTTTCAGTCAGTAGCTGTGTCTCTGAAAGCGTTCTGTTAGATAGCAATCACCAGCGATCTTCAGTACTTTTTTCCTCTCTTCAAGCAGCTCCCAGGGATCTGGGCAGCTGCTCTTCCACAGAGCAGGGCTCTCTCTCTCCTGCAAGTTGGGAGCAGCTTTACAGAGCTCTGTGCAGGCAAGCTGGGCAGTGTCTGCAGACCTCCCCCATGCCTGAAGTTTGGAGGGATCGTAAACACGATCAGCAAACTGATAAGAGCTCAAGCCAGCTGATCGTGTAGCTGGTTGCTGTGTTTTTCCCTTTCTGACTTCACTCGGGGCTCTGTATAGCCTAAGGAGCAATTCTTCAATTGGAGCCTGTTTTCCTGTAGTCAGCGGCCATCTTGGATTCAAGCCTTCCACCATGTCGTGAGCGGCCATTTTGTAAGCCCGGGGGCCATTTATACCCTAAGGGGCTTAATAGAAAAATTTCTAAACAGCTTCTTTCCAACGCAAGAGCCTTTATTTTACAAATGGAGCAAGATAAGGCTCTGGCAGAGCTTTGCCCCCCAGTGGAACAGTCTCTTAAGCCCAGTAGGAGAAAAAGTTGTAGGCAACGCACCCAATCAGTCCAGAGGGAGGTGGCTGCTAAAATCAGAGCTAAGGCTCTAGCCCCTAAAAAGGCAACTCAGGCTGAGTTGAGGGTAGAAAAGCGCAGACATGCAGCCCTAGAGAGGCACTTCAACAGAACTATTCAACAGAAGGGAGTGCAACTACAGCATGTTTCAGGTGATACTCGTGGGCCCCAGCCAAGCACTCCCAGGGGAAGAGAAGTTATCTATGAGCCTGTCTCCTGAGGCTTTTGCAGTATAATGATCTTCAGGATCTAAGCAGATGTGGGCCTTATCTCCAACAGGCTTCTGTGCCCTATGCTCCTCCCCCTCCCTCCAGGCCTCGAACCTCTCCTCAATCTAGGCCTGAAGCCACCTTCACTCCCTCAGCAGTGGGCCTTCGGCCTTCTGCCCCTACCTTTGAGCATAGACCAGGGGATATCCAAGATGTTGTCTCTTTGGCCATTAGGCAGGGATTGTCTAAAGGCTTCAAGCAAATTCTTCAACCTCTGGAAAGGGTTCAAGCCCTTCTCCCTTCTCAATCTATAAGTTCCTTGCCTTATCATCCTGATTTACACAGGCCTCAGGACCTCAGGGTCCATTCAGTTCCTTTCGCAGGCAATAAAGCTTTTTGGCGATGCTCTGGAACCTTATCTCATCGAAACCAGAGATAAACGTAAAATTCTCTCTTCCTCTGGGAAGAAAGACGACTATCGCCCTGCTCCTTATCGCCCTCCTGCCTTCTGAGCAGAGACCTCATCTCGCTTCCCCTGCTCTCACAGGCCATACTCCCAATGCCAAGACCAACGGGCAGAAACATCTGGCAGGCAACAGCCTTCTGCTGGTAAATGGCCCTTTTGGGGGGGAGGGGGTCGTTCCTTCCATCGCTCTAAGTAATCCCTCGTTCTCCCAACCCATCGGAGGTCGCCTAGCCTTCTTTGCCTCCAAATGGGAGGAGTCAATGGCAGATGCCTGCGTGCTCAGCACTATTAGGTCAGGATTAGAATTGGACTTCCTAATGCACCCCCCCCCCAAAAAAAAAATTGATCTGTCCTGTCTCTCGGGATATTTCAAGGCAAGACCTCATGAACCAGGCCATTCAACTCCTTCTTGAAATCCGAGCTATACAAACCTGTTCCGCCCTCTCAATGGGGATGTGGGCTTTATTCTCGCCTTTCATCGTTCCCAAAGCCTCGGGGGGGGGGGGGGTAGCGAATCATCCTGGATCTAAAATTTCTCAACCAATTTGTAAAATAAAGGCTATTTAAAATGCAGACACTGCATTCTATTTTAGAGAGCGTTCGGGATGGCGATCTCCTCTCTTGCACTGATCTCGTGGAGGCTTACTTCCACATCCCCATTTGGCCTCATCATCGCCAGTTTTTCCATTTCTGTTATCAGAATACCCATTACCAGTATTGAGCACTTCCTTTCGGCTTCTCATTGGCTTCAAGGGTCTTCACGAAGGTTCTGGCAGCATTGATGGCATCTTTGCTTTCTGTTCCAGTGAGGATCCAATGCTACTTGGACAACATTTTGATTCTGTCCTCCTTCATCCATGCAGTCCATTGGGAACTGCAAATTACCCTGTCATATCTCCACAGCCACGGATTTTTCCACTCCTGTCCACTCTAATGGTTCCTACTTCCCTACCAACGAGCAGGAACCAGCCATTCATCCATCAAGGTCTAACTCCCGCCACAAATCTAGAGATCTCTCAATTGGTGGTGTTCCCCGTTAATCTGGAAGGGACTCCTTTTCAGGGTCCCAGACATGCTAGTGATAACCACCGATGCCAGCCTCCTGGGTTGGGGTTCCTATATGCAGGGCCAGATAGCTCAGGACCTTGATGCAGTTAGAGCAGGCCCTTCCCATAAATTGGCTAGAGCTCAGAGCCATTTTCTAGCTCTCAAGCATTTCAGGCACTCAGTGACCGGCTCTCATGTTCTAGTCCTTATGGACAACATGGCCGCCATGGCTCATGTCAACCGGTGGGGGGGACGAGGTCCAGAGCCCTCACGGGAGAGGCTCTACGGTTGGGGTTATGGGCAGAGCAACTTTTGGGCCATCTGCATCTCGGCGGACCACTTCTCCAGGATCAACAATTCCCAGGCCGACTGGCTCAGCAGGAGCCTAGTCGACCAGGCAGAATGGTCTATTCCTCCTTCTCTGTTCAGGGACCTTTCCCTCAGATTCGGAACGCCGGAGGTGGATCTTCTCCACTCCTCAAATTGCCCAGGTCACCAGATTTTTCACCAGGTTTCCTTGCCAGAAGTGGAGGGGACCAATGCCCTTCGGTGCAGATGGCTCAAAAGTCTCCTCTATGCCTTTCCCCCACTCCCATCATTCCAGCAGTAATTCGGAAGATGTTGCAGGAATGAGCGGAGTTCCTGGCACCCTATTGGCCAAGGACGCCCTGGTTTGCGGACCTGGACAACCTATCGGTGGCTTCACCTTGGAGGATCCCAGCTCATCTAATCTCCCTTCATCGGGGGATTCTGCTCCACCCGGAGCCCCAGTGGCTCAAGCTGACCATGTGGCACTTGAGCGGCAGCGGCTAGAGGTGGCTGATCTTCCTGAAAGGGTCATCATCACTATCCTGGCATCTCGCAAACCTCCCACATGGCGCATCTATGATGCCACCTGGAAGGCCCTTCCCAATGGTGCCTTAGGGAGTGTCTCTCTCTCCCGCTTTAGTCCAGTTGGCAGAGGTTCTTAGATTCCTTCAGCATGATCTGGAGAAAGGTTTGGCCCCCAACACCTTTACGCAGGCAGGTTGAGGCCCTCTCATGGGGTTCGCTTCCTTCCTTATCCCATCATCCTTCAGTCAGGAGGTTTCCGAAAGGGGCTTCCAACCTGCACCCTCCGGTGGTTCACAGGTATCCTTCCTGGGACCTTCATTTGGTCCTTAATGCCCTTACAAAGCCCCCCCTTTGAACCCCTTAGAACAGTGTCTCTCTGTTTCCTGACTCTGAAGGTAGTGTTCCTTGTTGTCATCACTTCTGCCAGGGGGCTTTCCGAGCTTGCTGTTCTTTCCATCAGACAGGACCTTTGTTCCTTTCATGATGATAGGATTGTTCTTCGTCTGGACCCCTCATTTATTCCGAAGGTTAACACCTGGTTTCACAGGTCCCAGGACATTGTTTTGCCTGATGTCTGTCCTCTCCTGCACCATGACTTAGAGCGGCAATGGCACACGCTAGACGTAAGAAGGGCTCTTAGAATATACATTAAGCGCACTTCCTCCTTCAGAAAGTCAGAAGCCATGTTTGTTTCCTTTTTCCCTTCTCACTTGGGGCACAAGGCCTCTTCTCCTACTATTAGCAGGTGGGTCAGGTCTTGCATGGAGCAGGCCTACAAAGCTGCAGCCCTTCCGGTTCCCCGAGGTCTGACGGCGCACTCTACCAGAAGCGCGGCCACTTCTGCTGCCTGGGCAACCCAAGCATCCTTGGAGGATATTTGTCGTGCGGCCACGTGGACATCCCCATCTCCTTTCATCAGATACTACAAAAGCGTCCAGCTTTTGCCTCGGCGACTGCAGCCTTCAGCAGACGGGTGCTTCAACAAGTGGTTCCACAGTCGGTGTGATGAGCCAGACGAGGACCCGCCCGTGGACATGCAAGTTTCGGTATGTCCCATCCTGGGCTCTCGATGCAGCATGGAGGAGAATGGGCGTTGGTAGAAGTTACCGTGAACGCCCTTTCTATCTGTGCTGCGAGAGAGCCCAGCTCCTCCCTTGATTCATCCGGAGAGGGTAAGACATATTTCTGTATTTATTTTGGGCTTTCAGAGACACCTTTCAGTCTGTCAAGTATCTTCGCCAAAGTTGGGGTCTCTCCCAGGGGCTGGCTTTTATATTTTAGTACAGACTCAGCTATGACATCATAGGAAGAAGTCAACCCATCCTGGGCTCTCTCGCAGCATAGATAGAAAGGGCGTTCAGGGTAACCTCTACCAACGCCCATTTTCAACTCTGAAAATTACCTTTCTCCAAACAAGTCTCTGATTGGATTTTCATATTAAATGCAAAAACAAGGTATGATTGTTTGAGCATATTTGGCCACTGTGGCCTAGAAAGCATGATTTATGTTTAATGTGCTGAGTGAGTTCTGTAAATTGTTAATGTTAGCAAAAAAAGTGAGACTAATGGCTTGCAAAACAATGTATGAATGCAGTCTCTCAATCTCCTTCCATTTTGGATCAATGATAACGATGATTATGCTATCTATTAAATCTGATTGTGACTGATTACTCTAAGTAAATATTTCTGAAATTTTTACACCAAGTCAATTCAACTGGATTTCAGGCAAGCAAACCACATCTCCAATGCTCTGCATTTCCCAGTCAATTTTCAAATAAGGGGTTGCAAAATTTGCCTCTTTGGCTTACGTTAAATACTTTAAAGTAATACTTTAAATAATAACTTACAGGTAATCTTCAACTTACAACTGTTCAAAGTACAAAGAGGCTGAAAAAAGTGACTTGCATCTGGTCCTCGCACTTACGACTGTCGCAGTTTCTCCACAGTCGTGTGATTACAATTCAGATGCTTGGCAATGGGTATGAATTTACAACAGTTGCAGAGTCTGGAGTCATCTAAGTGCCATTTTCCAACATGCAAAAGGGAAGGACAACTGGATTTACAGCCACAGCCAAAAGGACTGTAAAATTGAGTGCAGTCATGTGATGACTCACTTAATGACAGCATTGGTTAACAGCTGAAGTTCTAGTCCCAACTGTGGTCATAAGCTTAGGCAGAAACCAATGATAGTTAAGTCATAACAGCTGAGTTCAGAGAAGTGTACTCCCTCTCCTTTGGTATAACCATTTAAAAAGAGGAAGACTGGAACAACTTTCCTTTTAGTTATCTATTTTCTACAGCAGGGAGGGCCAACCTCTGCTCCATGGATCGATACCGGGCTGAGTCATGCCAGAAACTGGGCTACGCAAACAAGCTAAACACCTTCCACAGGATGCAGTCAGCATACGAAATCACGCCCCCTCTGATCCACAGAAAAACCTCTCCTCCAGGGAACCGGTCCCTGGTGCCCAAAAGGTTGGGGGCCACTGTTCTACAGGATAAACACGTTGAGATCCTTGGACCATTTCCCAAGGGCTTGATTTTCAGACTCTAGCATCCTGCCAGCCCTCCTCTGAACTGACGCCGAATGAACTCTGACCAGGACATAGTACAGCAGAACAATTGCTTACTGTTAATGCACTCCTACATACGCAGCTGCAGTGCACTACTGCCTCATGTTCAGATGTGCTCATCAAAAATTCTGAGATACCCTTCCATGTACTACTTGCAAAAGACATTCTATACATACTGTCTATCCAGATACTGAAATGGTTAAGTTCCATTTGCTTCATTTTAGCCAGAGGTTGACAACCTTAAACACTCAAAGAGCCACAAAGGTCCTATCTGGAAGCCTCCCCATTCAATTCTGGAGCCAACCAGAAGTCCAATTCTCCCAACTTAATCTCCTCCTAGCGTGGTGTCCTTTTTCCTCTACCTGTCATAACCAAAAGCCCTATCAATTGTGGAGCCTACCAGGAAACCATCCCTTGCCATCGTCTCCTTCTGGTGCACCGTGCTTCCCCCCCCCCCCCAAAAAAAAAAAAAACCCAGAAGCTGCTCTCAAAACTGTGGCGCCGACCAGTGACAGGGACCACAGTAGAGGGATGAAAGAGCCACATGCGGCTACAGAGCCACAGATTGCTGACCCGTTTTAGCTCAATGCTCAATCTGTCTACATCTCTTTTTAACCTCTCTTTAATTTACATTAGTTGAATTAATTTTATTTCAAATAAAACAAATAAATTTATCTCATCTAAAAAACCGACTCTGGGCAGTGAACAAAATGAAAAAGAAAAGCAATTACAAAAATTTAGAAATACATAGCAGTCTACAAAAAAAATCATACATCGCAATCACTCTGCACACACTTGAGACCCCCAGGCACAAAGCATGAATGACCATTTTTTCATTGAGCCACTCCATCAATGGCTTTGCAGAGGACCAGATATCATACATACTGTGTCTACAGCATTCCTCTTATTTACTAATCTTCTATCAAAGGAGTGGGAATATGATGAATATGGAGATTCTCAATCATCCAAGTCATGGTTGTCCCAAAGATACCTTAGGGATACACAGGTAGTCCTCGACTTACAACAGTTTAAAGTGGCCATTCAAAGTTACAATAGCACTGAAGAAAGGTACTTATGACCATTTTTCACACTTATGAATGCTGCAGCATCCCCATGGTCACAATTTACACTTGTATACTTAATAACTGATTCACATGTACGGCAGTCGCAGTATCCCAGAGTCATGCGATCACCTTCTGCAACTTTTGACCAGCCAAGTCAATGGGGAAACCATATTCACTTAACAACTGTATTACTAATTTAACAACTGCAGTGATTCACTTAACAAATGTGGCAAGGAAAGTTGTACAATGGGGCAAGACTCATTTAACAAATTTCTTACTTAACAACCTAAATGTTGGGTTCAATTGTGATCGTAAGTTAAGGACTACCTGTAGTGAACTTGCATAATTTGTCCACCGCAAACCCATGTTAGCTCCTATTAACTGGAGCTTGTACATCAGGTTCTGCCACCATCTCCCTTAGTTTCCTCTGTACCCTGGGAAGTGCTTCATTGGACCTAGAGAGTCACATTCATTAAAATTAGCTGAGTTCTTTTCCTTATCTATACTAAGTTGCAGTTGCCTCCTTCCCCTAGTGGCAGAATCATGATTAGCTAGGGTTCTACTTCCCTTTTGAGCAGTGGTAGGATTCAAAAAAAATTTACTACCAGTTCTGTGGGTGTGGCTAGGTGGGCGAAGCTTTTTGCAGCACACCCCTCCCCGTTTGGGGGGCTTTCTGGGCCTCAGGCAAGCCTCCGGGGGGGGAGGGATTTTTGATCCCAGAAGGCTTTCCTGGAGCTCAGGAAGAAAAAAAAAATGGAGCCTGGGGGAGCGCGCAGCACTCCCCCATGGCTATTTTGGGGCCTTCTGGACCTCAGGGGAGCTTCCTGAGGGGTGTTTTTGCTCCCAGGAAGCTTCCCTGGGGCCCAGGAAAGCAAAAAATGGAGTGTGAGGGGCGGTGCCTTCCTGGGCTTCAGGGAAGCCTCCTGGGCGAAGCAGTAAGACAGCGAGGGATATCCCAGCACAGCTGATCATAGAAAAAAATGATTGTCAGGAGGGGGAACTGGGCAAGGAAGAATGCAGTCAGCGATGTCGGGCATGCACACAATGTTGCGCATGCATGATAAGAAATTACTGGATGGGGAGGGGCAACTGGGTCAGGGGCGTGGCCACCCATAAGTTACTACCGGTTCAGAGACCCATGCCAAATCCTTGCTGAATACCACCACTGCTTTTGAGAGATGCAATATATAAGTTAAGATGTTCTGGCTTTTCGCATCCACGATGTCGGTTTATCACCTTCTCTTTGTAATACACTTACAATCTCTTTGACTTGCCTTTTATTTCCAACCTACACAAAGAACTTTTCATTGTTGTTTCAGATATCTCACACAATCCTCAAATTCATTTTGAGCTTTGGCTTTTATGAAAGTTTCCAGAGACTGGTATTTCTTATGTATGTACCTCTGGTTGTGTACCCCTCCTTTTTTTAACCTAGGCCATTTTTTTCTGTTTTATATTTTCATATATCCATACTAGCTTTTTTATTAGATTTTAAAAATACTTTTTCTTGTTGTGGAAATATTTATGATTATACTCTAAGGATATCATTTCACAAATTTTAACACCCTTCCTGAATAGTTTCCTCCCTAATGATTTGAAGCCAGGGGATCTGACCAACCTTTCCTCAGAATTCATCAAGTTCCTGTTAAAGTCCTTCCTAGTTCCTCTTCCTCTAAGTATCATAAACTCTAGGATGACATGACTGACCCTCAAGGAATCAATCACTTTCACTTCCTCTAATTCCTTCTTTGTAGTAAAGTCAAGACAGTTATTTTATTTTCTCTTAATTGAAGTTGTCCACAAAAGACAGTTAGTTGTTGGATCTGTGACTCTTGGTAAGAGTTAGATATCCAACAGACGTCAGAATAACTGAAATATCCCTTAAACACTATTGAACATCTCTTTGAAATATTGATCATCTGATCTAAATGAGACTTTATTTGTGTGTACTATTCGTGCAGGAATCTACAATAAACTCCCACAGCGTCTGCTGTTTTCTTTCCCCCTGTTATTCTTACCCAGATAATTTCAATAAGATTTCCATGCTGTTCTTGGATTGTTCTTTTTTTTTGGGGGGGGGGGGGGGGGGGGAATTGAAGCTTCCAATATAATGTGCGAATTATATGTATCATCTAGCCAGGTTTCAATGGTGCCTATCTTATTATATTTGTTTTTCTCAGTTAAAAAGTCTTTCATCCTTCCTGTTTAGTTCCCATTCTCTGGCCAGAAATGCAATTGTTCAACTGAGAAACAAGGCAAGTTTGCAATTTTACGTGATCCAAGCAAACAACAATCGTGACTGAAATTTAAAGAATAAAACTTTATGTGGTCACAAATAATATAATTCCATCTTTTTTTAAAAAAAACTGCCAAAATATCATAAAAAATAAACATGTGTAAATAAAAAAGATGTCAAAAATCTTATATTTACTTCAACCCTTTAGAATATCAGCATTCAACCTCTTTTAATCGCTTACCTTCATTGTACGCAACGCATTCCCAAAAGTTCTGTTAATTTGATGTCTTAAAAACAGAAACTTGTAAAATCTGTTCAAGCATGCATGCATGCATGCATGCATACATACATACATACATACATACATATGAGGTTTAGCTAAAATCCAATTACAAGGATTTGACATACATATCTGTGTTGAACATTTTAATATATGGGGAAAATATAACTGGATGCTAACAGTAATTGCTGTTATCAACTATTCTCTTCATCTGTATTTTTTTTTTTTCAAAAACCTTAGACTTCAAGTGTTATTTTGGTGGATATGTAGGCTGCATTCATTCATTCACAATACCTTAACTACTATTTGGCTGTAAACCAGGATCAAGGAAAACCTTTCAATTATTCCACTGTAACTAAGAAGCTGCAAGAATGCTCAAAATTTAGGCTATACATTGCAACCAATCTATACGTAGAAAATATTTCTCAGAGATTGTCATTAACTTTTTATAACAGATATATTCAAATATTGTGAAAGGGTCAAACAATCCTTGAGGGAATTTGGCACAATTTTTGGTGTGATTTTTTTCAATTGTGCTAGATTTATACATGAAGCGAGCCAAATTGCAATATCCTTCTTTAGCACGTTGTGGTTTACGTGAACGCACTTAATTATGGGCAAGAAAAACATAATTTATGTAGGCGGGTGAAGGGATGCAACAGTGTCATTGTGTGTGAGGCTGTGTGTTTGAATTCAATAGTGTCACAAGAAAAATGAACCATGGTAGGGATGGAGGTCTGCTTATTTCTGTGGAATAACAATTGCTGAGGCATGTTTCTAACTTACAAAATTGGCCTATAGAGAATTATTTTGCTATAGTAATGAAAGCTACCACAGGTCTTAGTCTAGAGGCATTTCCAATCTGCTTTTTCCTTTATCTTTGCACAATTACCAATTCAGAAGCACATCATGATAACTTCAAATGAATATAAGCTAAACATATTCAAACCTTCCCCCATCCTCAAATTAACAAACTCCTGCTGTTAAACCTAATAGAGAAGAAAACTGTTTAGAAGCCATGTCTGTGTAGTGAGGCTATTATGTTAGATTTACCAAATGGAAAATGTTGATCCAATAACAGTAATTTGCTCCAATCATTGTATGTTTCTTATATCATTAAAAAGGCTTTCATTTTAGTCAATACTGGGGGCAAATCAGGGATGGCATCTTCATATTTGTGGGATTTGTTTTGCAATGCGAGTGTTTTATTCAGCCAATGTAAACAAAATTTGTACTACGAAGTCAGAAAGGACAACAGATACAAAGGTCTTCTACCCTATTCATTTTCAAGTTAAAACTGCAAAGCATAAATGGGACCTTATCAACAACATTCTGATCCAGATTGTAATAAGGTGGCAAGGAAAGGAAGACAGAAAAAAAAATGGGGGAATGAAAGGAAAGACAAAACAAAAACAAAAATAAATTGAAGACTGGGACCCATGGAGTACTGAACAACGGGTAGTTCTTGATTTACACTAGTTCATTTAATGACCATTCAAAGTTGTAACAGCTCTGAAAAAAATGACTTATGACTGTTTCTCACACTTATGACTCTTGCAGCATCCCTAGGGTCATGTGATCAAAATTCAGATGTTTTCCTATTGATTCATATTTATGACAGTTCCAGTGTCCTGGGGTCATGTGAATACTTTTGGCAACCTTCTGACAAGCAAAATCAATGGGTAAACCAGATTCACTTAACTGTGTTACTAACTTAACAACTGCAGTGATTAACCTAACAACTGTGGCAAAAACGATTGCAAAATGGAGCAAAAGTCACTTAAAACTGTTTCACTTAACAGCAGAAATTTTGGGCTCAATTGTGGTCGTAACATGAGAACTACCTGTACTGAAATGTACGCACAAGCAGAAATCTAAAACGATTGTTACAAAGTCCAACCTTGTTGGCCAATGTTCACCAGAATATCTGTAGTATCCAAAATATTTTAAAGTAAAAATTAGCTTGATCCGTTCAATTTGAAAATGACCGCAGCTTGAAATAGCAGACCTTGAGTTGAGAACAGAAGAGTTTCAAGGTCAAGGTTCTTCCAGGATAATTAAACAGAGCATTCCAAATTTGAGACAGATTAAAAGCAGCACTTTAAACTTGGAGGGAAAATAAGCAAACATGAAAAAGTTTTACACCAGAAAATTCCAGACATCTGACTACCTCAGTATCTGGATAATTTAAAAAAAAATCTTCAATTTCTGAATAAATCTCTCAGCCCTATGAGGCAGAACAGACTAAGAAACTAAAGTCATGCAGGCCTATACTGATTTTCTTCTGCTTTTCAGGGTGTAATAACAGAATCTGCAAGTGCTTCTTCCTTCTTTTATCTTTGGTTAACTAGTTAGGATCTCATATGAGAGTTTTCTCAGTTTTAGCCTTAGACCCAGATTACTTTTATCTGATTGTTGTTTTAGTAGCAGTTCTTCCTCCTATCCCTCAAGGCCATTCCTCTAACCCAAGGCTGTCAAGCCCGATGCTTCACGCACCCTTTAATGGGAAAAAAGTTGTGACGCCAATGTGATGACACGAGTTTGTCACATCTGCTCTAACCACTTCAGAACCAGAACTTTTGTGGGAGACCTTAAAAAATGTCATTCTTGTAGCTAAAACTGTGAACCTCAAACCAGGCCAGCCTTATACACTTTCAAGAACATTAGTTTTACAACCACCACTGTTAACTAAACGTATCATATTCAATGAACAATATTTGCTAGATACTTATGTACACATGACCGGAGAGGCTGTCCGGTAATAGGTAACTGGCATATTTCCATTTTGGTCTTGGCTCATTTAATCTGCATCAAAATCTTTTTTTTGTTTCAAATTCCAGTAAGTTGGTCAATATCCAGTTGCTTTCCTCTGTCAAATCTGTCCTTTAAAGTGCTTTACTACTACGTTGGTCATCACCAACATTTTGAGACACAAGTTACTTATTTTTTCTGAGTCAATGAAGTGTTAATACCACTTTATAATGTCTTGGTAAGACCACACTTGGAATATTGCATCCAGTTTTGATCACCACGATATAGAAAAGATATTGAGACTCTAGAAAGAGTACAGAGAAGAATAACAAAGATGATTAGGACACTGACAACTAAAACATGTGAAGAACAGTCATCCACATCTTCCCCTCTGGGACATATTCTGATGCAAACATAAGGTTGGATATCACTTTCTAAAAATACTTTCAACAATGCAGTTTTCTTCCCAATTTTCCTATGTAATTTTCTCTGGTTATATGTCTGAAATAAGTAAGCTCGTCCATCACCGTCCAACCAAAATCAGCTCTACACAGCAAATGTCAAAGCTTTGTTCCGGCAACTTGTCCTGGCTGTCTATCTGAAATAAGATTGGGAAAATTTAAGGAAGCAAATTTATTGCAGAGAATTAAGAAGCCATAGAAAGAAGTTCCAGGTTTAGAGAAAGGCTGTTTTCTGGAATGATAATAAGCATCAAATTCCCAATTCACCAGGTTCAGTAGGAGGCTGAGCCACTGAAGTGTCAGCTTCATCAATCAGGTAAGAGACAGAGGAAGAAGGATTAGAAAAAGAGAAAAAAAGAATTGAGCTGCGATCAGTCTTCACCTCAAGTCATAAACTATGGTTTACAAATCAGTGGATTTGAATTCACACACTACACTAAACAAGAAATGTAAATTATCACTCAGCACAAACTTCCAAATATTCCAAATCTGTGGAATTCAGCTTCTAGAATACTTAGTAATATTGATAATATTAATGTTTACCTAGCGTGCCTGTTGAGAAGAAACTGGTTTGGTTTGATGTGTGAATTGAGCCAAATCAAAGAGAGGAAAGAGGAAGATTCAATAAATACTGTCAATTACCTGTAGAGATAATCAATTATAGATACTAAAGAAATAAATGTCTTCAATAAGACTAAGCGAATCTGGTAGACCAGGGTTGGGCAATTAATTTTCCCATGAGAAATCAGCAGTGTTGGGGAAGACTGAACAAATAAGGTGTAAAAGTATATAGGCACGTACACATGTGTAAATGTGTAAATTGAAAAAAAGGAGTTGCTTTCAAAATCAAACCAATGCAGTTATATTGTATGCATGCCATACCCTTTTATTTACTTTTGATTCCCAATTTCCTATTGAACTCACACAGATCACAGGAACAGTCAAATGTGGCCTGGGAGCTGTAACATGCCCAGATGTGGGAATTCAGTCTTGAACTAGAGAGCTTTAAAAAATTAATTAATTGAATTTATATAGCTGCCCAACTCATTTGAATGTGACTCTGGGTGGCTTCCGCAAATAAACCGAAGAACAGTCCATATAATAAATAAATACAACATTCAGATTTTTTCATCCTTCCCATTTTTTTTAAAAAAAAAACACCTGTATTTGTTATGCTAAGGATTAAGAGGACTTGAATGCAACATCCAAGGACACTACTAGGGAATTATCATTTTCATTCTACTTCTTACACTGAATTTCTTCCTAGAGAAAATGAGACTTCCAAACAACAGTTGGGTTGGGTCGCTATTCTCCAATGTAATACAAAGCAAAATGCAGACATAAAAGCTCATGAAAGGATCCATTCAAGAACATAAAGAACCAACTTATTTTAAACCATGATTTTTATCCCCATGGTGATACACCTCTTCAACTTGGGAGACAGCATTATTTGAACTACTTTGCAAAATCAGATGAGCTTCTAATGCGAATAGGTGCACCCATTCAGCTGCCTCAGTTACATTTAATGCAAATAATAAACCTACCAAACATTTGGTCTGCCAAAACTCAGGTGATCCGCAAAGAGACAGGTAAGAGACACACAAGTTTTAACTCTTTGCTGCTATATAGCAGTCATTTAGATTTCTGCATTGCCAATCTCAAAACTCTATAGATATATCCAACTGACTTTCAGTCAGGAATCATAAAGTACAGTTCTTTGCTCCAAGATCTAATCCATAGGGAAAAAAAATGGAGCTAGTCACTGTCCTTGATTGTGCTACTCTATACAACTAATGGGGATTTTACATCTTCCTTCAAAGGACAGTTTAGATTTCTACCTTGATCACATCAGTCTTGCAGAAATTTTCTCAGTTAAAAAAGGCGTTGGTCCTACCTGAACGCTTCTTCTCGGGGGGCCGAAGGGAGAATCCAGGCTGGGTAGTCTCTAGTCTTCCAGCTCTGCAGACCTAGTTGAAAAACTGAGGACACACCCCCTGGTAACGGTCCCCATTTCTGAACGATGTTGAAGCGAATTCAGCTGCTCCTTGTCTTCAAACAGATAGTTCATTGATACTGCGAAAAAAAGGGACATTTCCTCCCTATTCCGACCAGACAGAATACAGGGTGGGACTGGATTCTCCCTTCGGCCCCCCGAGAAGAAGCGTTCAGGTAGGACCAACACCCCTTCTCCACTGAGCCGAAGGGAGAATCCAGGCTGGGACATACCAAAGCTGACTGATGGCTGTCCTACAGGTGGGAGCTGGATTGTTCGGAGGTCCCCACCTCTACATGCACACCCTGCAGGACTCGTCTTCCAAAGGATGCCTCCGCTGAGGCAAAGGAGTCAATTTTGTAATGTCTTATGAATGGAGTCACTGATGACCAGGTTGCGGCTCTACAAATGTCCAGAATTGATGCCTGGGTTGCCCAGGCTGCAGTGGTCTCTGCACTTCTGGTTGAATGCGCTGTGATCCTCCTGGGCACAGGAAGGCTCTGTAACTCATAGGCCCTTGCAATGCAGGCCAGCGACCTACTGTGGAAGGTGTCACCTTGCGACCTAAAGTTGACGGCTGAAAGGAAACAAACAAGGCTTCTGTCCTCCTAAAAGAAGACGTTCTTTTAATGTAAATATGGAGGACCCTCCTAACGTCCAAGGTGTGCCATTTTTCTCTAGTGCATGGGTAGGCTCAGGGCAAAAATTAGGCAGAATCAATTCCTGTGAACGATGGAATAAGGAGTTCACCTTGGGCAGAAAGGTAGGGTGCAACTGCAGAACCACCCTGTCTGCATGGAATACGCAGAGATCCTTCCTGATGGATAAGGCCGCCAACTCCAAAATATGCCTGGCCGAGGTAATGGCCACCAAGAATGACACCTTGAATGCAAGAAGGCAAAGGCAGACTTCACGTAAGGGTTCAAATGGTTACTGCCTGCAGGACCTTAGGCAAATCCCAGGTGGGGATTTGGACCACTGGTGGCCTCAGATTCGTGGCCCCCCTAAGAAAGGCTTTCACCCTAGGATGTTGGGCCAGAGAAGTAGAGCCCTTGACTGAAATCACCAAGGCCAAGGCAGCCACCTGTCTCTTCAAGGTATTGGGGGCGAGACCTTTATCCAACCCATCCTGCAGGAACTCTAATATCTTTGCAACAGAAACCCCAGTGGGTTCCAATTGGTGACAAGTGCACCAGCTGCAGAAAATCTTCCATGTTGCATTATATATCCTGGTTGTGGAAGGTCTTCTGGCCGCCTGGATGGTCTGAATGACCTTTGTGGAAAACCTCTCCTGTTTCAGGATCCCCCGCTCAAGCACCAGATGGTCAACCGAAACCAGGCTGAATCTGGGTGCTCGATCGGGCCCTGGCTGAGGGAGATCTTGTGCAGGGGAATTCTCCAGGGACTAGCGACTGACAGGCCCATCAGGTCGGCAAACAAAGGACGCCTGGGCCAGTAAGGGGCTACCAACAGAACTTCCGCCCTTTCTATCAGTACTTTCCTGATTGCCCCCGGAATCAGGGGAAGGGGGGGAAGGCATACAATAGTCCCTGGGGCCACCTGCACTGGAAAACATTGACCCCTTCTGCTCCTCAGGCAGGGAATCAAGCAAAGAACCTCGGGAGGTGCGTGTTCTCTGGTGATGCAAAGAAATCCAGAATCGGGCGGCCCAAGCATTCCGTCATCTCCTGGAATAGACTGGGATGCAGTCACCATTCTGACTGGTTGACTGTGGCCCTGCTCAACCAGTCTGCCTGCACGTAGGATACTCCCGAGATATGTTCTGCTCGTAGGGGTTTCTCTCCACCCACCTGCACAATTGAGTTGCTTCCTGTATTAGAGATCTGGAGCATGTGCCTTGATATGTGGGCCTTGATAGCCACATTGTCTGAGAGGAGAAGCACATGTTTCCCCACCACCTCTTGCTTTAGATCCTTGAGCGCTACGTGAGCAGCCCTGAGCTCTAGCCAATTTATGTTGTGGGCGAGCTCCTATCGTGACCACCTCCCCTGGATGACCTGGGCTCCCAAGTGGGTCCCCCAACCATAGAGACTGGCGTTGGTGGTGATGGTAATCCTCTGGGGTTCCCTGTCCAAGCATCCCTGATCCATGGCTCGGGACTGCCACCAATGGAGGGACCGAAGAACTGGCAAGGGGATGCAAACCCTCCTCAGAGAGTCGCCCCTGCTCGCCCTCTGGTAAGGGAGCAGGAACCACTGAAGGGTTCGGGCATGGAAGCAGGCCCATGGGACAATCCCTATGCACGATATCATCTTGCCGAGAAGTTGAGACAGCAAGATGATAGGTTCCTCTCTGGAAGACAGGATCAGCGACGTGACTTCCTTGATACTGTCTCGATGCTCCTGTGAGAGAAACACCTGTCCCGCCAAGGTGTCTATAATGGCCCCCAAATGCAAGATCCAAGTCGATGGTACTAGGTGGCATTTATCCAGATTTATCAAGAACCCGTGCTCTGGAAGAATCCTGATTGTCGACATCAGATTCTCCTCTGCCTGGGGTCTGGAAGAGGATGCTATCAGGATGTCGTTCAAATAGCACTGGATCCTTATGGGTAAGTTTCTGAGGTGTGCCGCTACTGATGCCCAGAGCTTGGTAAAAGTCCGAGGGGCTGATGACAGGCCAACCGGAAGAGACCTGTATTGAAAATTGCGGCCACCATAGCAAAACCTCAGGAACTGACGGTGGTTGGGGTGTATGGGCACATGGAGGTAGGCCTCCGTCAAGTCTACCAAGGCCAAAAAAATCTCCCTCCCGCAGTCTCTCTAGAATGGAGTGTAGGGAGTATATCTTGAACCTTCAGTAGATTAGATGTGTTGAGCCCTTTCAGGTTGACGATTGCTCGCCACCCCCACCCCCCCCGAGGCCTTTAGAATCACAAACAACACTGAATAGAAACCCTGTCTCTCCTGGTCTACCGGAACCAGATGGATGGCCTGAATGTCCAGCAGATGGTGGATCGCTGATTCCATGAGATCCCTCTTTGAAGGGTCCTTGGAGACGGGGCAGCACACAAAGGCTCTTGGGGAGGAGGAGAGAAATTCTAGGGAGAGACCTGACCGTAAGGTTGACAGGATCCAAATGTCCATTGTGGTCTGTTCCCACCTCTGCCAGAACAGTCCCTGACGGCCCCCTATGGAGGATGAGGCTCGGGCATCACTTGCTGCGCCTGAAGGGTCTTGTTGGAAACCCTAAAGGACCTTCTGCCCTCTTGTTTCTGACGCCATCTGGGGCACAGGTACGGCGTCCACCACAGATGTTTTCTCAGTGAACAGGAAATCCTCCTTATCCTCTCCCTCAGTGGGAAGGTCCTGAGTGACTTTGTCCTTTTTGAGATGAGCCGTGCTCTTGGCCTTAACCAGCAGTCTTGAAAAGAGCCGGCTGGAAAAGGCCCGTAAAGGAGGGGGGACCTGCTACCTCCAACTCCACATCCGAAAAATCCCTTTCTGGAAGGAGGTCCCTTTCAGAGCCATACATTTGGCTACTTTCTGAAGGGGAGGCCGAGCGCTCTCTGAAGTGGTCTGGCTGTTTAGCAGAAGCCTGCCCCTGCCCCTCCTCTGCTAGGTTCCAAATAAGACAGCTGGCGCAGCTGGTTGACCTCTGCCTGCAATTCCTGTCTTATTGTCTGGGAGATCCAGGCTCTCATGAAGGATGGCATTTCTTGCATCTGGGTCTCCTCCGGTCATAAGCCAGCTGCTGTAGGTGTAAAGGTGGATGCAGGCATAGGTCTGGCTCCACTGGAAACTTGGTCTGCAGGCGATGCCATCAAGATCCCCTGAGGCGGCTCAGAAAAATTGTGAGAGTTCTCAGCCCTGATTTGGAGGCTACCCTGCAAATTGTGGGTACTTGAGCCTCCCAGAGACCAGGCCGTCATATACTGCCTATCTGCCAGTTGGTCTGGTTGCCTGTCATTTTGAGCAGGCAAAGTTTGAGGGGTGGCTCTGTAGCCATCCTAGAATCTCTCACTGCCCTGTCAAACTGTTTGTCTATGGCTTTTTGTCTATGCATGGCCTGTCTATCCTCAGCCCTATAGGATCTCTTAGGAGCTAGAGCCCTAGCTCTAATCCTAGCTGCTGCCTCCAGACCAGCAGACCTGGACTTGGGGGATCCCTTTACAGCCTTCTCTCTACCCTGCTGAGGAACTGACAATTCTTGATCAGCTCCCTTGGCAGCCATCTTTGAGCCCGCCAAAAATAACTGTCACTTGACAGGGGTAGAGAAAGGGAGAAAGAAGCAAAAATAAATTAAATTAAATTAAAAATATTCAGCCTAAGCTGTCACCTACAGCCACAGTAGCTGTCCACCACTTCAGGAGGCTAGTGTGACCCAAGGTGGTGAGCTCAGCCCAGCTCCGCAATTCAAAAGCTGAGTCAAGGGAAAAAAGTTGAAAAAACGGCTGCCTCTTTGAATTGCAGCAAGCCCTGACAGGTCAGAGGCTTGCGAGCCTGGCGCTGGCTGCAGCGCAATTATCAGGCAGACTCAAGCATCTCGCAGCTGGGGACTGGATGGGGGGGTCAGGTTTTAATCCCGATGGCCAGAACCCCCCCCCCAGGACAATCCTGGAGACGAACTGCAAGACTGTCCCCGAATGAAATAAATGGCCACTGCCGCCGAAAAGGGACAGAAGCGCTTAGCTGCGGCTTGTTCCAGGCAAGGCAAAGTGGATCGGGAGGAGGCGAGTTAAATAAGACGCCGGCTTCCACCCCAGCCCGGGCCACACGGGCTCTCAGGGTCACCTCCACTCCAGTTTCAACAGAAAACAAAACAAAAACCAGTCCACCAGCAAGGAAAGTCAAAAATTAAAATAACAAGCAAAAAAACATGAACCGGAAAAAAGGCGCGAAAAAATGAAAGTGCTAAACCGGCAAGCCGGCTAGCTGTCAAACCTGATCTAAGCCTCTCTGCGGAAAAAAAGCTTAATCCAGGGGGTGAATATTCTTCTACAATCCTAACTATTCAGAGCCCTTAAAAGGAGGTCTGAACACGCTGAGTCTGAGTGAAGAACTGGGGACCATTACCAGGGGGTGTGTCCTCAGTTTTTCAACTTGGTCTGCAGAGCTAGAAGACTAGAGACTACCCAGCCTGGATTCTCCCTTCAGCTCAGTGGAGAACAGACATATTCACCATCCAATTCCTTTTAGAGTAAGCTGTCAAAATTGTCCATACCATTAGCAGGAAAAGTTGCAGATATTGTACAACTAAAATTGGTGCCTAATCTATGCCTTCTATACTTCACAAAAAAAAAAAAAAAACCCATTAGATGATAGCCTCAAAGTCAGGATGGGCAGAAGTGATCACTATTTATGGACCATATGGTTGTGACACCAGCAGTGAATAAGTTAAAATATCTGTTCAGATATTTCATGCTTGTTATTTCTACTTTGCATGCTAGATGTTAATTTCATTAGTTTCATATCCTTTTCTACAGAAGTTCAAGGTGGTATACACATTAGTTACTCCTATATTATTTTCTTTAGAATAAAAAGCCTGTTACATAAGTTAGAATGAGTTGATTGTTCAAAATCACCCAATAAGTTTCTATTCCATCCTGTCATAAACAAATGCAAAACTAGACTGCCTTATTGCTAACCAACTTTATTACTCAAGAGAGAATAAATCGGTGAGATCAAATAGATTCTCTCTCCTAACTATTGTTTCATTTATTTATTATATTTATATGTAATCTTTCAGTACGCTACCAACATAAGGACATCAATAGATGGAAAGTAGGGCACAGCTATATGTTTATTTCTCTACACACTGAAGTAGAACTTGATTGTGGCATCTCTTTAAAATGCTGCAAGTGGAATCCATGGCTCCTAAATTTGCTGAACTACAACTCCCAGTAATCCCAGCTTACAAGGCAAATAGGAAACGATACTGAGCAGCTACTTCGCAGCCTCTGGAGCAGGGGTGGGCATCAATGGTTCCTGTACAACCTGTGGACTTCAATTCCCAAAATTCTTGAGCATGACTGGCTCAGGCATTCTGGGAGTTGTATTCCACAGGTCATAAAGGAGTCAGAGTTGCCCACCCCTGCTCTGGAGGCACACAGGTTTTCCACTAACACTTCTAGTTGTTTTTCCAGTAGCAAAGTGACTAAATAGAAAAGAAAGAAATGCAATATGCCATATAGAATATTCAAATGTAAGGCCTTTCTTATATTGACTGTAGATAATAGCGCAAACAAAACAAACACAGCAGAAACTTTCATTGGAGACACACATATAGCCAAGGAAATACATGTCCAAATTATATAGCAATGTGAAGAGATGCAAGGAAGTTGTGGTCAACACTGCTGAGCCACAAACTCTGTGAAGCTAACTTGTTAGTTGAGAAATAGAGGCTTATCTGTTAGAAAAAAAGGAAGTGCCTCATTAAATCTGTTACAAAGAAACCTAAGTTAACAGCTGCAGCATTCAGGCAGTGGACAAGAAGATGATTTACAAGTGACCAAAGCAGCTGAAATAGGGTTTTGGTACTTACCTGACACCGCCCGTTCTCTTTGAGCTGTGAAGAGCATCCAGTAGTAAGAGGTGCTTCAGTCTCTGCATGTCTAGGTTGGGCTTAATTTGTGGAACACTCCTCCTCCTCCAAGGTACTCCTCCCCAGCGTTCCCCAGTTTTGGAGAAGACGAGAGGCATAACCGCCGTCGTCCTAAATGCCCTAACAACTCGTTGGCCAAAACAGGACCCCACCAGATGGAAAAAAAAAGGGTGGGGCTGGCTGCTCTTCACAGCTCAAAGAGAACAGGCTTGTCAGGTAAGTACCAACACCCTTTCTCCCATGAGCTGTTCAGAGCATCCAGTAGTGGGACATACCAAAGCTTGGCCTGTCCTACGGGAGGGACTCTGTCTGGCCTGGAATCTCCTCCTGGTCCCTGTGGACCCGTTGCAGGACTCTTCTGCCAAAGGAGGCCTCAGCGGATGCAAACACATCTATTTTATAATACCTAATGAATGGCGATGGAGAGGCCCAGGTTGCGACTCGACAAATTTCTGTTATTGGTGCCTGTGTGGCCCATGCTGCCGATGTTGCAGCACTCCTTGTTGAATGAGCTGTTACGCCCCTGGGCACCTGCAGAGATTGAGTCTGATACGTTTTCGCTATCGCGGCCCGTAGCCAACGGCCTATTGTAGAAGGTGAGACCTTGCATCCCTGAGTGCTGGGCTGGAAAGACACAAGGCTTCCATTTTTCTGAAAGTTGCTGTGTGGTTGATATATATTTGCAATGCTCGCCTCACATCAAGCCTATGCCATTGTAGTTCCAACCCTTGGGATGGTCTGGGACAAAAATTAGGAAGTATCAGCTCTTGTGCCCTATGAAAGACTGAGTTAATTTTGGGTATAAATGTAGGATCAGGACAAAGGACCACCCGGTCAGAATGGAAAACACAAAGATCTTGTCTGACAGACAAAGCTGCAATCTCTGAAATACGACAAGCAGAAGTGATCGCTACAAGGAAAACTACTTTATATGTCAGAAATTGGAGACTTGACGATTTCAAGGGTTCGAAAGGGCCCTTAGTGAGTGCGACAAGGACCTTGTTAAGGTCCCAGGTGGGATAACGGTGTACGGCTGAGGGGCGTAAATTTGTGGCTCCTCGAAGGAAACTCCGTATGCGTGGCTAATGGGAAAGAGAAAGTAGACCTTCACAAGTGAGAACTGACGCCAAGGCCGCCACCTGTCTTTTCAACTTATTAGGTGATAAATCCTTGTCAAGTCCCTCTTGCAAGAACTCTAGGATTTGAGCCACAGATGGAGAGATGGGATCAATTCGAGACTCGGTACACCATTTGCAGAAACTGGACCATGTGGCATTGTAAATGCGAGTTGTTGAGGGGTGTCTGGTGGCTTGGATAGTGGCGATAACTTTGTTGGAAAACTTTTTGCTCTTCAGACAACTCCGCTCAACCTCCAGATGGTCAGGTGCAACCATTGAGGGTCCGTATGTTGAAGGAGTCCCTGAGTTAACGAAACCCTGGCTGGCGGAATTCTCCATGGTGTTGATACGGATAGACTGCAGAGGTCTGCAAACCACGGCTGTCTGGGCCAGTAAGGAGCTACTAGAAGTAGTTCCGCCCTCTCGTCTAGCAATTTCTTGGGAACCAGTGGAAGTGGCGGGAATGCATACAGAAGTCCCGGGGGCCAACAACAGCGGAGAGAGTTGAAGTTCTCCGCTCCTTGTGAGGGGTACCTGGAAAAAAATCTTGGGAGCTGAGCGTTGAGGGGGGAAGTGAACAGGTCCACCACCAGCAGTCCAAATGTCCTGACCGCTTCTTGAAACAGGGTTGGATGGAGGCGCCACTCCGATTGATCGATCGAGGCCCTGCTCAGCCAGTCTGCCTGTGTATTCGACAGACCCGAAATGTGCTCTGCTCTGATGGAAAGTAGGTTGCTCTCCGCCCAACGACACAAGCACTCCGCTTCTCACGTGTGATGTTTCGACTGTGTGCCCCCCTTTTGTTTATGTGAGCTTTGGCTGTTACATTGTCGGTCAATATTAGTATGTGCTGATTGTGTACCTGTGGAAGGAAGCTGCGGAGAGCCAGGTGTACTGCTCGAAGCTCCAGCCAGTTTATGCTGCACGACTGTTCTATGGCGGACCAACAGCCTCGGGTTGTGACCAATTGAACGTGCGCTTCCCATCCAAACAGGCTGGCATCGGTGGTGATGGTAAGTCTGTGTGGCTCTTTGTAGAGGCAGCCTCTGTTGATGACTGGTCTGGTCCACCAGAGGAGAGATATGAGGACCTTTGATGGTACCCTGACCTTGTATTTGCAGTTGGTTCGGCTGGAGCGCTGGTACGGGAGCAGGAACCACTGGAGGGATCTAGTGTTGAGCTGGGCCCAAGGGATGATAGAGATACATGAGATCTTGCCTAACAATTTTGATAGTTCAGCTAGGGACACCCTCTTAAGACCCCTGATCTCCTTAACTAATTGCTGAATGCTATTTAGTCTATCTGGTGACAGGTAAACTTTGCCTTCCACCGTATCTATGACTGCCCCCAGATGGGTTAACCGAGTTGATGGTGTTAAATGACTCTTTTTCCAATTTATTGAGAATCTGTATTGTTGTAGGGATTGTAATGTGTTTTGAGTATCTTTGACTGCTTGATGAGCGGAAGATGACAAAATCAAGATGTCATCAAGTTAACACTGGAGTCGTACGGGGATATCATGGAGATGAGCAGCTAGTGCTGCGAGAACCTTCGTGAAGGTCCTAGGGGCAGAAGCTAGTCCAAAAGGAAGGGCCACATATTCAAAATGGTGGTTATTATAACAGAATCTCAGAAATTTATAGTGGGAAGGCTGAATAGCAATATGCAGGTACACCTCCATCAGGTCTATGGACGTAAGGACGTCACCCTTTCTGATGGCAAGTAAGATAGATTGCAGGGTGTGCATTTTAAACTTGTGATATACTAAGAAACGGTTGAGACGTTTCAGATCCAATATTGCTCTCCACCCCCACCACCCAAACTTTTGGGAACAACAAAAAGATATGAATAGAAACCTCGCCCTCGCTGGTTGGTGGCTACTGGCTGGATGGCTCGTATGTCCAGTAGGTGTTGGATAGCTGTTTCCATGAGATTGTGTTTAACCGGGTCTCTGGAGAGAGAGCATGACATGAAAAAATCTGGGGGAGTGGATTGAAACTCCAGCGCAAGGCCAAATCTAATCATGTCTCTGACCCAGGAATCAGAGTTGAGGAGTCCCATTGGTCCGTGAATAATTTAAGGCATCTGCTAATGGGGGTTGGGTCCAGGGAGTTATCTTGGACGCTGAAAGGGCAATACGACTCTGTTGGGAGCAAAGAGCTCACGCTGCTATTCGGATAAAGAAACTCTGCGGCAATCGGTCAGAATGGCAGGGGTAGAAAGATCGGTTGTGGGGAGGGGGCGCGGAGCAGCGCCGAAGCCTCCCGCTGCTTTGGGGTGTGAATTGGCACTTCCCTGAAATGCAAGCGATCTCTGCAATGCGAGCCAACGTCGAGAGATCGCAATGGGATTAGAAGGCTAAAGGATTCTAAAGGCAAGCTGATTAATTTTCAAACCTGCTAGCAAGGAAAGAATTTTTCCTGTTTTGGCCAAGGAAGAATCACAAGCACTGTCTATCACGAGGCCGAGGCAAAACTTGGGAACACTGGGGAGGAATACCATGGAGGAGGAGGAGCGTTCCACAAATTAAGTCCAGCCTAGACATGCGGAGACTGAAGCACCTCCCACTACTGGATGCTCTGAACAGCTCACGGGAGAATATTCTGTTTACAGTTCTCAATGCCAGTTACATTTATTACAACAGTCAGTGGATAAGCTCCTGCCCACATGTTTAATAAGTGAAAGCTGAAGGCCAAGCAAAACCACAGGACTGAACACAGAGCAAGTCTGCCTACCTTCTTTGTACTGAATCAGAAAACAGGTAGAAGCACTTTTCGGTAGAGGCGGGAAAGATCTACGACAATTCGCTCTGGCCAACTTGCTATAGCCAACTCACCACAGTCAACGTGCTGCAGGACAAGAATTACACTAATATCAAGGGAAATAGTAAAATAGAATCATTAAAGAAAGGATGCCAAAGGACAGTCAAAATAAAAGGTGAATGTCAAAAATTAAAATATTAAAATTATTAAAGAAAATTCCATTCTATTGAATTGTCCCACAGCACGTTGGCCATGGCAAGTTGTCCCATGGCAAGTTGTCCATGGTGAGATGGCTGTGGTGAGTTGTCCCATTCCGAGGTGAGAAGGCCTGACACTATAGCTGCATTCACGTGCAGTCGCTATTAGAAAGGAATATGTATGCCAATGCAATGCACACTGCTTAAATGTTTCCGATTGGCTATTCCTGCCAGGAAATACCACTGAGCAAAGTGGAACACCTCCCATGTGTTTTAACATCAGTTTATTTTCTAGAAAACTCTGATTGCTCTTCTTCTAAGGACAATTCCTGGCTTACGGCACTTGCCTGTCTGGACAGAAACAACCAGTTGGTTGGAAGGAATAAATAAGCAGGGACAGTACTACACTTAGCTACTAAGGCTCTGCACATTTTGAAAATAACTAAGAAGTGCTTTGGATCATAAGTAAGCACAGCCCCTATATATTGCAGAAGCCCTCCAAAATCACATTTTGATTTAAAAATGCACTTTAGCAGGCTTTCTTCTACCAGAGGTGCAGATAACAGCTTCAGAGAAAAGGCCTCTTCAGTGGTGATGTCACTCCTGCAGGGATTTGTTCCCAGGAATATTTGTATCTTCATGATATTTTTACAACCGGGCAAATCACTTAAAATAGTTCTTAGGCTTTTAATCTCTTGTATATTGCTTTAATGACACTATTTTTTAAATTCCTCTGATCATCCTCAATGCCCCCCCCCCCCCAGCCCTTTTTTGATTCAGTCTAGGGCTTTCGTATTTTTCTTTCTTCTAACTTCTTGTGTGTGTTTCTTCTAAGCTTGTATCCCTATTTGAATTTCTTCGTACAAGCAAGATATAAATCAAAATAAATTAAACCAAAACCTAAATGACGTAAATAAGTTGTCTACCTCAGGACAAGCGCATGGACTAGATAATCTTGAAGTAGTTTAAAATCAATTATAATTAGTACTGTTTTATATTCAATGAATGTCCTTTTTCATCTAAATCAAAAGGTAGGCTATTTTAGAAATTAATTCGTAATTCTTAAGTCAGAAAAGACATGAATGATGAACAAGTTTCACACTATTGTATTGTGCTTGTTCATTTACAAATGAAGAATAGAAATGTCTTTTTAAAAAATGAAAAATCAGAGAAAACATTGCTTGGAGTATATCCTGAAATAATAGTTATTAGTGTTTGATTCCCTTTCTTCTCAAGAAATTCAAAAGCTGTTTTCAAGTACAACTTGAAATATTTGTGAAAACTGAAAGAATAGTTTACAAAACAACGTTTTAACTGTTCCACCATCACATAACTACATCAGCTAAACTACAGACACACATCAGTGTACACATAAATTATACAGATGTTATTCTGCAGGAGCGAACAAAATCAGCATTGTTAAATTGCATAATTAAGTTTAAAACCCTAAGTATGCTATCTAAATTACACTGTATATTACAAGAATTCCTACAACTGGAATACAGACACATGCAGAACTAGATATCTCAGTATGCCTTTGCAGAGGAAAAAAAGGTACGTTCTTCAAGATAACGAAATCAAGAGTAGGATTATTGTATGTGCATTCTTTAAATATCAAGGATCACAACTCCTAACTCAGCAAATTATATGCCCCACAAAACAGGAAAGTATCTGGAGAAAATTAAATTTAATAAAGTCACGTTACATTTAGAAATAGGCAATATATTTTATTTCTTAAAATTATATATATAAAAAGCAGAGCAATAAGAAAACAGGAATTTTCATCTATCTACAATGTTTATTTGCAGGAATGATTCCCAATGTGACAAAAAGAGATCAAGTTTGTGCATTCTGCTAGATCAGGTTAAAATGTGGTTGGTACTTTTGTGTTGAAACATATAACAGGAAACAGTCATTGCTGAGCGAATTGCCACTTTACATCACAATATGGCTTACTACTCGGATGCACTCTTTGTACCAAACCAGAGACTGCTTTGTTAAACAGGCTTCAGGAGTGAACATGCTGTTTACTCAGCCATTTCCAGTTATTATGCATGAAATAGCTGGTGCACAAAAGCAGGCTTTCCAGCAAATATTACAAAGGAGTTTAATTCCCCAGAAATAAGGACGTCAAATAATATTCAATGATATTCCTATCTTACTTTTCCCAAATGAAAGCCCAATGCATATGCAGCTACTTTCCACACGGTCAGGAAATCTGACTGAATATTGGTCCTGAACACAGAGAGCAGCTGTGTTCAGATCATCCTGATTACTAGTAAAGCTAAAACAATTGACCATAATACTCAAGTTTAGTTATAGCAATCCAGTATCAGCTATGTCTTCTCAACTCTGCATCCCAATTCACAAGAGCAGAAGTACAAATACACTGCTGAAGCTTTCATAGATTTTCAAGAATCTGCAAATGACCTTCTCAGTTTTCTTAATAGATTTAGAATTTACAAGCTATGATAATACAGTAAAAATTAAGATATGGGCAGATGGTCTCCGAGCATTACTCACAATCTGATTCCCATTTGCCTAGAACTAATGTACACTGGTAGATTTTTCTAGTTGTTTGGGTCTTCTCCAAAGGGTCAGCTAGACAGCAGTTTTGCAAATTACAAAATTAACTGTTCTCAATTGTTCGTAAACTATGCAGAAAAGGCTCCCATAAGACATGCCAATTCTTTCCAGTTTGTGTTACACAGAGTTCAAAATTATAGGTTTTCAAAACAATAGTTATATACTGAAGATCTCATCTCATGTTACCCTACTTACTTAAAAAGAAAAAGGCAGGACAGTTTAAGACAAGAATATTGTTAACTAAATTAAAATCTGCATTTCCTAGAAGGTTAAAGGGATACACGCACTGCAGGTATTATCAGATAATGGACTTCATCATATTGTGAACTCCGCACATCTGTTATTTCACTGACATTATTTACTGCAGCAAAACCTCAAAAGGAAATAGGTGGAGCAGTTCAGTCTGAGACTCAAAACGGAGTTCCTCATACACAATGACAATATTTTTTGTGCTTTGCTGATCAATTTGCAAGGCTGCTAAAATGCAGCACACCCTTTCTCATTAAAGTTTAAATATCTGGGTTTGATAAAATACTGAAAGGAAAGGTATTTACTCCATAATTATGACACATGATTGGACACTATGCATGTATAACATTTCAATAAAAGCATGCCTGTTACTTAACAGGTAGCTTAGGGCTAGAAGTCATGGAATGGGTGGGTTGATGTGGCACTCTATTCCAGTAGCTGCTGGAAGAAGGGAGAGTGGGGGTGACATGCACCAACTTTGCCTTACTTGCCACACTGGAGTTTTGTTTGATCTGAACCTCAGAATAACTGGTGCCAACTATGATTCCTGCAAAACTATGTCCTCAAATACTGTACAGCTCAATGCAAGGAAAAGGATAGTCGTATCTCCAGGAAGTGCTCTTAGAAGATTCCGAATTCTCAATTGTTTGGCGTTCTAATTTAAAAATGGGAAAGGCCCTTCCACTTGCTAAAATCTCACAAGTGCAAACAGCCTTGGTGGCGCAGTAGTTAGAATACAGTATTGCAGACAAATAGCCTGGAGTTTTGATCCCAATGATTGACTCATCCTTCCAAGCTCAGGAAAAAGGAGTTTGATGGGGAACTGCAAATTTTATTTTATATTATTTATATATTATGCTTATAATATTATTTTATGCAAATAATGCTTCAACGTTATAAACCAGGGGTGTCAAACTCAAGGCCCGGGGGTTGCTTAGATCTGGCCTGCAGAGCTGCCCTGGAAACAGGCCCACGGTACAACTGCCAGCGAAAAAGGAGCTCCTTTTTTGCTGGCAGATGAGCTGCAGGAGGCCGTAAATGGACTTCGGGAGCCTGTTTGTGCTGACAGAGGGTTTGGGCCACCACAGGTGCTCCCAACATGAATGAGGTCAAGCTGGCCACACCCATCCAGGCCACACCCACACCGGTCCAAGGTCAAATACAACTCTGATGCGGTCCTCAATGAAATTGAATTTGACACCCATTATAAACCATCCCAAATGTTATAAACACTATAGCCAGTATATAAGCCTAAATGCTATTAGTATTGGTGTCTTCTATCTTCCTTAAATTTTGTTACATTTTTGAAGGAGGCTTGAAAGTACATTTCAATTTTCAAGGAGTTTTTATTTCTTTGATGAAAAATTCTTTAAAAAATGCAGAACTACAAAAAAGTACACTAAGAACAAAAAAACAAAAAACCTGTACAGAAAATAAAAAACAGAAAAATATAATTAATAACAAAACAATAGTAAACAAAACACAGGATCATCAACCAACCACTGAGGCATATCATCTGTCTATCAAGTATTAAACAGAATACAAAATTTTCCAATTAAGGGGGGAAAAAACCTCTATTCTTGTAGAATTTCATGAAATCTGTGCCAAAGGGAAAAACATATTGCATTAGTTTTAAAAAATTGTCTCTCCAAAAATGAATAAATTACACATATATTGAATTTAATGCTTAACGTCTAAAATAATAGTGATTGTCCAATTTCTAAAAATAATTCTGTTACCAATTTCCCATTCCCTGTATAACCTAAGTTCCTTTCAACAATGAAACTACTTTTTTGGAGCATAATTCAACATAACATTTGTCTGTATCTTTATCATTAGGAGATTTTCCTATACATTTACTTGACAATATTACATTATGTTGCATTATTATATTTCACTAAATTCTACTACATTGAATAACTATGAATTTGACGGAGCACAAACATGTGGCCAAATTCAGCCTTACTCTGGTGATAACAAAGACAATTAATGCTGCTAATTGGAGCCAAAAACTCCCTCTTTAAGCAACAGGTAATCAAGTGTCACATCACATCACAAATCACACCAACTTACAAATGGCAAAAATTCTATTCATGGTCATTAAGCATGATGTGATATGGTCAACAATTTGCAACTTCTTGTTAATGTCCCCATGGAATTTGCTTGCTGGAAGGCCTAAATTATGATCACTTGACCATGGGATACTGCGACCATCATCACTGCTAGCCAGTTGCCAAGCACTCAAATCACAATCGCATGACTGCAGGGATGCTTCAACAGCCACAACTTGGGCTGTATGTCAAGGCCATCATAATTTCAAACTGTTGTTGAGCAAATGATCATTCACTGAGGACTATCTTTACTTCTCTTTTCTTACTGTATCAGCAAATCATCCAATGGACTTTTTCCAGAAGGCAAGTTAACTTTTGGGTAAGACCATCTTGTTGACTTTTCACCTGGATGGCATGAGTAATTTGTCTATTGGGAAAGAGGTATGCTGGGGGGAAGGAAACTCAGAAGCTGTTGTTGGGTTATATTTCTGATCTTCTGGAATGACCTCTCACTGGAGATCTATTTGCCTCCAACAATCTGTCTTTCCAAAAGACAAAGCTTCTGAGGCCAGATTTCACTTACTTTCTTTGGGCTTTACTTTTTTATATTAATTGTATTTTTATATCTCATTAGTTGCCAAGAGTCTTGTGACTGCAGTAGCAAGCTAATTTGGTAAACAAATACGTATTAGATTACTACTTCAAAAAAGATGGTAATAAGTTCAAATCACACAAATGAATGGCTCTCAGAATTTTAGATCAGCTGTAAAGATAATGTATGTAATGTCGTTTTGCCTTAGGAATCTTTTCTGAATTGATAGAGAGAACTCAAACAAGTAAAACCAAGAGCTGAAAACTTACACATGGGGCCAAAAACACTTTTCTCTGATTTAATATCCGCCAGTAATTTTGGCAGTGAACTTTGAAAATACCAGATATTATGCTTGCTGATGAGTGCAAGATAAATTTTCTACTGCAAAATAAATTTAACAAATAAATTATGTTAACCAAAATTCTAATGCATCTGAAGAATACCAGGTTTGGGATGTTCAATATAACATTTTATGGAACATTAATAGCACTTTTTTCTTTGCTTGGACATGTGGCAAACTCTCCCTACCAAAAAAGCATTGTTGTTGTCGTTGTTAGTTGTGAAATCATGTCCAAACCATTGCGACCCCATGGACAACGTTCCTCCAGGCCTTCCTATCCTCTACCATCCTCTGGAGTCCATTTAAACTCACGCGGACTGCTTCAGTGACTCCATCCAGCCACCTCATTCTCTGTCATCCCCTTCTTCTATTGCCTTCAATCTTTCCCAGCATTAGGTTCTTCTCCAGTGAGTCCTTCCTTCTCATGAGTTGGCCAAAGTATAAAAAAGCATAGCTATTTTTAAAAGTTGCAGATAAATATTATGCTTACATTCATATATACTCATAAGCATTTTGTAAGTAAACCAAAAACCGAATAATTTTAGCCTTTCCCAATATTTCTTATTCCGTTCTTTTCATTTTTAAAGCATTTCATTCTATGACATTGATAACTTCGTAACTCATGTATAGGTATTACAATACACACCCTCTATCTCTAGCAGTGAATTCAACCAGTTGGTTCAGATATTCACATATCAGCACTGTTTCCAAATAACTTTCACCAAGATACCTTAACACCCGTGGCCCTCTTCCAGAACTTCCCATTTAACAGTCAGAAAACCAACTAAGTCATAGACAATATCCAACGAAGAAAAGAAAAATAGTAGGAATGTTATGGATTCTAAACACACAAAATAGATAATCCTTCACTTGCAACCTTTCATTTAGTGATGGTCAAAGTTACAAAGGCACAGAAAAAAGTGACTTATGACTGTATTTCACATTCATGACTGCTGTAGTACCCCCATGGTCACATCATCAAAATTCAGATGCTTAGCAACTGGCATGTATTTGTAATACTAGCAGTGTCTCAAGGCCATGTGATCACCTTTTGTTACCTTCTGACAAGCTATGGCCAGATTCATTTAATAACCGTGTTACTAATATAAAAACTGTAGTGATTCACTAACAACTGTAGCAAGAAAGGTAATAAAATGGGGCAAAACTCACTGGGCTCTCTTACAGTCATAAGGCGAGGACTACCTGTACATTTAAAATTGGAAGCTTCCCTGAACACAACAGCCCCTGCTTCTCTGTATCTACATATATAATTTTATATTAAACAAATATCAGATCTTTGGCAGTTAGGAAAATAATTCTGAACATGGTCTGAACTCCCAATTATTACCTCTAATGGGATATTTTACATATCACTAAAATACTGGAAATTGCATAAGCCATTTCTTTATTTAAAAAAAACTCTAAAATATTGGGGATGGGAATGGAAAGTAAGAGACAAGAAATCTGGACAGGTTGTCCATGCTGTTCCCACCTAAACTACATAATAGGTTCAGATTTAAGCTCTACTGTGCTTCAAATCACTAGGGAGTGGTAAAAACATCAGGGTTCCTACATATCTGTAATGGAAGCAGCAATCTGCAACACATTCATTAATGATCTGTGTAGTCAAAACAGGCAAATGCATACAAATGTCTTACTTAACTTGATTATACTTCAGCAACTCACCCATTCCAATTAGCTCCTGCTTCTCTTTAAACTCTACACATGCATGCATGTGTATGCACTTCCATGCATTTCTGCCAAAACAAGATGGCTGAATTATATCAAACTTTCTGTATTCTGTCTTCCTAAAGAATGAATGTATCCAAATACACATCCTGTATACAGTTCTTTAAGAACTTGAACAGTTATATAGGATTAAGAGTATTTCCAACAGCTAAAATGGAGAGAAACAAGCAAACGTATTTGGGGAAATGAAGCAGTAAAATACAACTCACTACTCAGGTTCTAAGCTAGCTTTCTCCCTCTGGGTTGTTCTTTAGGTCTGTGAACTTAAAATGCTCAGTATTTCCAAGCCAATACGTTCGTTGCTGAATTTGGAATTAATGCATTAATACAAGAGTGTGCTCAGGTTGAGGGAAACTATTGCAAATTACTGCTCACAAGAAAAATGTCCCACTATCATTTTTTTAACGCTTCACTGAGCCACAGCTGTCAAGAAACAGAACTGGAAATAATATTGTTAGAAAAGGAAGTTTACGTGTTAAAATTTCAAACCACTGTAACAGTGTTATTTTGATTAATATGGTCTCCCACTTCCTACAATTTTAATATCTCTCCTCCCCCACGCCTAACTTCCCCTTCTCTTTTTGAGTTTCATTTTATCTGTCTTTTCTTACTTTCAGGTATATTTTTATCAGTCTTTACTTTAAAGGGCAAAAAGACCCAAGGCTGTCTTGAAACTAGAGGGGGGTTGGCTAGATGTCTTCAAACAGATGTTGGACTGCCATCTGTCAAGGAAACTTTGGTTTCAATTCTTGTATGGGGCAGAGCTTTGGGCTCCATGTCTATGGAGATTCTCAGTCATCCAGGTGATGGTTGTTGCAAAGGGGTTTTTTTTTACCTTTCTTTTTTTCCAAAAGGAAACTGGACTTTGTTTTTTTCTTTGTTTGAAAGAAAAACAAGGTCGAGTTGCCTTCTCGGGGAAAAGAAGAAGAAAAAGCACTCTTGGGCTCTCTGGCTACAACCATCTCCTGGAGCCTAGGTAACTAATGTTTAAACCAGAGTTGAAAAGTTTGCAAGCCACCTGGTATGACTGAATAAGAAAAATGTAGGAATGAGTTGGGTGTGTTAACCATCTTGGAGGTTATCAATTTCTGCTACCAGATTCCAAGTATCTCAAACACCTGGTGTCATTCAAACAATCCACAATTAAGAGAATGGAGCTAAACGTTAAGAAACAGATACAAGATTCCTAACTGTAATGATTATATTCCAGTTTTGTGTGAATGGACTTTTAATCTGGACTGACTATTTTATTAATTATGTTCTACATACATACATCATTCCCAAATCAGGTTTATAGCCTAAGGATGTCCTAGTGTTCTCCCATCTGAATTTTAACTAGGTGCAACCTTGGTTAACTTTAATCAAAATAAGGTAGGGGTGTCAAACTCACAGCGTCACGGTGGCATCACATGATGTATCGGGACTTTTTCCCCCTTCGCTAAACTGGGCAGAGGCGGGGCCAGCATGTGATGCATCCGTCCCGTGGGCCGTGAGTTTGACAACCCTGAAATAAGGCAACAAAAATCCCATACCATGCTTTAAAAAATACATAAAGATGACCTCCTAGATTTGGGGTGCTTGACAAAAACATTCTGTAGAACACAAATAACATTTTTGGCTAGGATAAGCTGCAGAATCCTTCTTCCAAAAACCAGTGTTGCTATAAAAATTTGCCGGTAGGTATTTTGCTTATTATTTTCCTACATATTCCAAAGCATTTTGGAAGTGAACCCAAAACACTGTACTTCTTTACCCTTTGCCAACCTTTCCTATTCTATTCTCTACATTTCTAAAGTATTTCATTCTATGCCACTGATGCCTCCGGATTATATCTATTTATAGGTATTAATGATACAGCAGTCTCTATTTATCAAGCAGCACTGAATTCAATCAGAAAGAACATATCCGTATCACACTCCCACACAACTTAGGTCAAGACACATTTATGTCACTGACCACCCACCTCATGATTTCTCCATTTAACATAAAATACTATCCCCTTTAAAAAAAAATGTAAAGGGGAAAACCGCAGCATGACACAATTCCCTTCCATTTTATATTACTACTTCAGTCAATGTAACCCCAAGATACCAAAATGATGCCTAATTCTAGATATGAGAAGTTAAATTTCAAGAATGCCAGGTAAGACAGAAAGCAATTCATTTCATTAATCTTTACAGAACAAGAACCTGCAATGCTCTCTTTGTGGTGATCCCTTCAGCTAATTCTAGATGAATTGATGATGTTATCTAGTTTGGTAATGAAATGACTGCAAGAAAAACATCGAACTTGGATAACACCAAGGACCCCATAGCTTAATTGTCCTTCCTACAGAAGAACTTGTATGTTATAATGGCTGGAATTGAGAACTTGACTTAAAAATACCCTGAAACCGTTTCTTGGTGACCTTACACAAAGAAGTAAGCAACACCAATATCCACTTATGGTTATTAGCTTTGGCAAACCCAGAAAATGTTGTTGTTGTTTTTCAGGTGACCTTAGCAACAGTACAAAAAGTAAATAAAATAAAAGTTATCATCGTCAAACTCCAAAGGATTTTGATAACCTCCCTCATGAGGTCACGTATTTTCACCTGATATTTAGCAAAGTTAGGGTCATTCCATAACCTCAGAATTCCAAGTATTATGCTGAAAAGTGGAAATACTGAAAGCAATTTCTAGCCCAAACAATGCAAGTCATAAAATCAAGCTGTACTTTATTTTTCCTTACTCAAAAATGAAAAGACACATAAAATGTTGTTGTGTGAGTCATTATCACCTACTGCAATAGTGGAAATGCTTTCCCAAAATTACTGATTTTTTCTACCAAGCTTGGTAATTACAGGGACTGAATTGGGGCTAATTCCAGAAATGGGAATAACGTTAAGCAGCAGATGCTAACTGGCATCCATGATTATTAATTCAAGAACACTAGGTAGGGTGCATCACAGGACCTGCTACACGGTTGGCACTACATCCTTACTGCTGCACAAGGCAATCTTTCAAAGCAAACCTATGCGTTCAGCTAAGCCTTCAAACTTAATGTGGTTTCTTGGCAGAGGCCTCACAGCTATAAAATGCATCATCACGGCTGTGGAATCACAGTGTGTGCTTTATCCCTGAGAGAAAAGTGTAGAGAGTGAGAAAACAGATGGTACCAACCACATGAGGATGTCATGGGAAATGCTATCCCAGTGTAAAATCCTGCTTCGCCCTTAAATATTTAAGAAAATTAAAGGCAATATAAATGATACAGAGGGGTGAGACTATTCAAAATTGTAATAGTAGTTTGAAAGTTCCAACAGGAGGGAAGGGGAAGGGAAACGAAAGGAGAGGAGAGGTGGAGAAATTTAAATGTATTTTTATTTGACAATAAAAAGAGCTCATTATGGCTATTTTTCCCATTCCTTCACAATCATATTTGGTAAAATCTTCTCCAAGTCCTCAAGGACCTTACCAAACATTTTTAATGGATCATCACAATCAAGCACAAAGACTTTTAACAGGTCATCATAATCAAGCGCAACTTGCTCATCTTTGGAGTAAGGCCTCGAGACATGACTATCGACATATTATTGTGAGTTTGAATGCTATACTTGCTTTGGGTGTGGCAAGTCAAGAACTGTTTTCCAAACACCCAAAACCAATTAAAAGCATTTTAAGACACTGTTGCATGCAGCTTTCGAGCACTTGAGTTATATCCCATTTTACGACCTTCCTTGCAACAGTTGTTAAGTGAATCATTGCAGTTCTTAAGTCAGTAACATGGCTGTTAAGCAAATTCAGCTTCCCCCTTAACTTTGCTTCTCAGAAGATCGCAAAAGACCCCGGGACGCTGCAACCATCATAAATATGAATCAGTTGCCATGCATCCAAATTTTGAACACAAAACTATGGGAATGTTGAAACAGTTGTAAGTCTGAAAAATGGTCATAAGTCACTTTTTTCAATGCCATTGTGACTCTGAATAGTGACTGAATGGTTTCTAAGTTAAGGACTACCTGTAGAGTTATCAAGCTTACCAATTTCCAGAATTTGGTTTTCTCTTTGTTTCACCACAGTAAGCACACTTAGTAAAGAAGGCAGCTGTTAAATGTTTCTAAACAAATACCTGACCTGGGAAGAGGAACTAATTAACACCAATGGTAAGAATCCTGATAAACATTGGGATGCTTTAGTTTTTCCCTCATTCCAAATATATGCTTTTTGATTTAGCAGAAAATAATGAAGACACCTAAAAATAATACATACATTAATTCAAAATTAATTGTCACATTTCTGGAGGCTCTGAAATGGACTTTCGTCTTTTATATACAATACTCTTCATAGAATGTGAGTATCTTTTTAAAAGCACTATGAACCGTAAAAGCTTAATTAAGGTTTTGTTCCTTTATCTTTGAAGACTTGAAGTATATTCCAATTAGTCATATTTGTTGTTAATCCAACACTTTGGGACACTTCAAATGCCATAAGAGAAACACACTTATCCTTTCCCAGTCATGGAAATATATTTTTTTCCTCAAGCCGTGAATAAAATCACAACTGGTGTGCTATCCCCTTATCTCCTCAAATTCCACTTATGCCACAGAATACAACCATGCATCTATTAAGAAACCATTTTATGATGTGGCTTTGGGGGGATAAGGGTGCCTTTGTCCAGGAAGTACATTTTAGGAGCGTTTCTTGATCCCAGCTGTCCCTGGATTTGAAACAGTAAGTGTTATACAATTATCTCTAATCTTGGTATTTAATAAGTCTGCAAAGTGTGATAACATACAAATAAAATATTTAATAAATAACACATTTCCAATTCTTAGGACATCAGATCCGAGAAGGATTTATCTGGGAACAATCTTTCAACAGAAGAGGGGGAAGCAGCTGGTGGCTAGTTATGATATGGTGCAGTTGTATAATCCCAAGGTGATCTTGCAAATGCAATTCAGCCTAGTGCACAGGTGTCAAATTCACGGTGTCATGTTGCTGTCACGTGACATTTTGCTGTTTTTCCCTTTCCCGGAGCTGGAGGTATGGCCTGCATGTGACACATCCGGCCCGCAGGCTGCTAATTTGACACCCCTGGCCTACTGTATGACATTACGGAGATCCTGGTCTGAAAATAACATGTGAAACCATGATTTTCCTAACTGCATCCCATGCCTAAAGATCAGAAGTACATTTATTCTTTGGAAATAAATTTGTGAAGGAATTTAAGTGTATCTCGAAGAAAAGTTCTTCTCATGAAACTCCTCCTTTCTTTTGCTAAAGCACATTAATTAAAACATCAGATAATTTTCACAAACAACAAGCAAAACCTCCCCCTAAGTTGGGCTGACTTTTATCAAAATAATCCGATCCTAATTTAAAACGACTGTAAGATCCTGTCTTCATTTGCTAAACAAATGCCTAAACTGTGCAGTGAAATGAAAAGGTGCCACAGAGGTGGCATTTAGGCTTGATTAAGTTGCCTTCCAGTCAAATACTTTACAAAAAGCTACATCATTTAGTTTTGTATACCGCCCACTCCTAACAGTTCACAGTGGATTACTGAAATGCAATTAAAAGAGAAGAATATAATTAAAACAAATCTTAAAACATTATTAAAATACAGTTTAAATTAATTAAAGTGTTAAAACTTAAACATCAAATAAAAGAACTGAAAGATTGAGGTTAAATCTTAGCACTGAGTTACCTCTTAAGCTTCAAGAAAAATGCTTTGGGGTTCAACACCATTAGCAATCTCTTTCACAACATGGTCCTTGCTGTTAAGAAAGCAGAAGTAACTATGGATGTGAAATCTATCTACAACAAAATCCACAGGGTGCCAATAGGTGTCCAAAATCCAATAGGTGTCCCCTTGATGATTTAACCAATGGAGGGAGGACCACGATTTTATAAGTAGCTTGGATGTGAAGCCAAATCAGCCATTCTACTCTATTTGAAAACAATACGAACTGGGATTATAGTGCAACTCGTTAAATATTTTTGGTGTGGGAATTACGTAGGAATAGGATGTTCCAAAGTCATCGTTCACCACTTTTGAAATTGCATTCTTAATCAGATATAATTTCTGGACTAGCTTCAAACTATTCTACAAACAGGTCATTGTGATCTAACTGGAAGTTACCAGCTGTGTGGGGGAGCTGATAAAAATAAAAATGGATAAATTGGCACGGGTGACCCTGAAATCAAGTCTCCTGCTAAAAAGAAGTACTTCTCATAGACATTGCAAAGCTATTCAACGTTCAACTGACAGCAAGCAAACTGTACTCCTTACTAGCATGGATGACATTATCTCGCATGGGTAACGAAACATTTGCAAGAAAAAAAAGCAAGCTCAGAGAGCAGCAAGGACTCCCCGTATTCAACATCAACGTTGGAGCCCAGAGGACTCCCAGATACACACCTGCTCTTTAAGCAAGAGGGTATCTCCACCCAGACAAGGTATTTCAACTTTCTGCAATTACTCAAGAGGAAGGAATTTTACTTACACAGTAAAAATGACCAGATTTTTCAACATTGGGTCATACTTGTAAACAAAGAACTTCTAGTAATTTCTTCTACTGGAATTTTAAAAGTATTAAGCTGACCTATATGGTGTTGCATGATTTCTTAGCTTTGTCCATTTCTCTCCCTTTTTTATTATGTTTGGACTTTTTAATGCTTTATTATGCTGACGTTTATGTTGTTGCATGTATTTTTATGAAGCTTCTTTGAAAAAAAAATGTCCTATAAAGATGGTATATAAAACATTGAAATAAAAAAAAAAAATCTAAAGTTAGCCATGTTCCTTGGGCAACCCAATGGTAATCTTCCTCCTGATTGAAACTGCAGTGCAATAGTTCTCAGCTCTTTTAGTACCCACTCTGCAGTGAAGCATAACAATGTATTTTTAACAACGGTTCTCAATAGAAATCAGCCCTTCTTATTATGAAGGCCCACCAAATTTATGGACTTCAGCTCCAAGATGTTCCAAAACACCCTCATAAACCTTTTCCAAGTCTAATAGAATAATGGCATCCATCTGATATCAATCTAATGCTACTTACACCATGTCTACAAAATTCATTGTAACAGAGAGGCCGGAAGTCCACTATCTAATTGCATTCCATTGTCTAATAAACCTACCAAAGATTGGTTTACTAGTGTCTGTCTGTCTCTATCTGTCTCTCTCCTTCCTTCCTTTTTTTCCCTCCCTCCCTCCCCTCGATAGAAAAATAGATAAAAAGATAGAAAAATTCCTTTCCTTAGTGTCTTTTTGTTTGCTTCTTCTCTTTCCTTGCCTAACCAAGTACTTCTCTCCTTTCTTTGCCTTACAAAGAATTTAAAGCAAATGTTTGAAAGTAGAGGAGCCAGATCTGCCAAGCATCAGAGAAATTAGGAGATCCAGGAAGTTCAAATGGGTGCTATTAACAGTCCAAGCAAATAAGTAGTAGATAAGAGCCAAGGTGAGCTAGACTTAGATCTCCTGTGGACAGAAAGGGATTCATGACTGATGACGCATTTGACCCCTCCCTCGGACAGCTTCGTCATCTCCTACAAGATTTTCCCTTGTGTGTTTTCTCATTCCCTCCAACAGGAGGCTCAAATTCCATGTACTCAAGCTAAAATTCATCCTCCTGCTTCCGCCTGGAAAGTTAATCACCATCTATGAAACAGTGACTGCCATTGAGGACAAGACCTGTCAGGAATTCCCACAATGTAGTATTGCTTAGTGTTAGAGGCTTCAAAACACCAGCTGTATAGTCCAACTAACCATAATTCATGATATTATTTCCAGGCAATCAAGCCCAAAATGAGTTGCAAGCTTTGTTACCACTGGACAATTTCTCTCTCTGAAGAACTTCTTGTGGCTCCCAAGCACACACACGCTATGCTAAGTGTGTACGGACCAGGGTAGCCAGTTGAGTCATTGCAGCAACTGTGCTGGTGTGACAGGGGAAGCCCACTGAGACCTTGCGGATGCTGTACCTTTTGTCTGCTTGTGTTTGCTGTTCGTGATCGGGTCGTGAATCCAGCTTTCAAAAGAATCCAAATAATTTAACTCTGCATTTTTGCTCTGTGGAGCTCTTGCTAAACACGTCTCTCTTGGGCTAAGACTGAGTCAGAACTGGGCTAAGTCAAGAGAGACGTGGCTACAAAGTTTAAAATGACTCAGTCTCTGGGCAGAAAGGTGGAGTTAACCCATTCTTTGGATTCTCTCATCAGCACTCTAGAGAATGAAAGGGCCAGAAGAGACACAGATTCCAAAATTTTGATCTATGACCTAGCCAGCATGCTGATTGGGGAATTCTGGGAGTTTGGGTCCACGAATCTTAAAATAAGTAAGGTGATGAAAGAAAGATTTAGACCAGCGGTCGCCAACTGGTGGGCCACAAGAAAATTTTGGTGGGCCACAGAGAAATCTCACCCCCAGAGCACCCCAACAAAGCAATTAATCCAGGCTGCGCAGAAACACAAGGCTGCGCCGCCCACATGGCCCACATGGCCCACGGGAACCCTCCCCGTCCACTCACTTCTTACCTGGTAAACTTGCCTGCTAAATTGCTATTTTTCCTTTTTCTAACCATCATCTGTTCTGCTGTGCCGGGAGATTTAGATTAGCTAGGAAGCAGAAAATGGTTGGATTTCTTGCTTTCTAGCTAGTCTTTAGATCTTTGGCTCAGCACAGCCGAACCTCCCTTAGGACTGAAGGTTTGGTTGCAAGCAAATTTGAGAGACTGAGCTAGCCGATGGCAGATAGATAGATCACTGAATGATTCTGTGAGCAACTCAATCTGCTTGCTTTGCCTGATTTGGGGTAAAAGTTACTCTTTTTAAAAATAAAAAAATCAATATTTACATGCATGGTATGTTGTGAGTTAATCTTGTGAGTTTGCTTGATAGCAAATTTTATGAGTTTGTTTGCAAGCAAATTTTATGTGACAGACTGAGCTAGCCAATGGCAGATAGATCTCTGAATGAATCTGTGATTCTGTGAGCAACTCAATCTGCCTGCTTTGCCCGATTTTGGGTAAAAGTTGCTCTTTTTAAATAAAAAATTCAATGTTTATATAAATATTTATAATATTTACATACAAGCCATGCCCAGCCAGTCACATGACCACCAAGCCACACCCACAAATTAGGCCCGGCCCAAAGAACCAGTTAGTGGTCCCTGGGATCTAAAATTATGGGTTTGGTGGTCCCTGAGGTCCAAAAGGTTGGTGACCCGATTTAGACCAAGGAGGTTCTTTATTACACAATGATTCTGTTGGAGAACACCTGTGATGACCCAGGGTGGGATACAAAAACAACACAGGCACAAATAAACAGGTGAAGTCCCTTTAATTCCTTCAACTTGGCTTCAAAACTCCAACTGTCATTGACTGGAAACAAAAAAACTCCCCCATAAACAGTTGCAATAAAGGAGGAAATGCTGTTTAAACTAAAAATATCTATAAATTATAACTAGAAAAAAAAACCCACACTGAAGCAATTAAGAGAACCAGGCAAGATAAGGGCTTGAAGATGTCCACAGATATCGGAATACACACTGGGAAGGATGCCAAACTCAGGTAAGAACAGACAGAGTATAAATATTTTCACACTTTTTTTCCAGCACTGGCTCATGCGCAGTCCATCCTTTTAAATAGTTCTCACAGCTGCAGCCCATGAAGGGGATTAAGGCCCTTTCCTCCCCTGTAGACAATGCCATTCACATTTCTCCCTTATTCTCTCCTCCCTGCATGCCCTAAGATGGAGAGGGGATGGGCCTGGGTCCTCCTCTGACTGCCCAGCCAGCCTGTGTCCTTCCCCAGCCTCCTCCACAACCTCAGGAGCTACACTTCCACTCCCTGTTTGCTGTTCCTCCTCTCCCTCAGGAGTCAGCCTCCAACAGGGGCATGACAACACCAGACAGACAGAAAATGAAAATGGTGTATTCAGTATGGAACCGTGAATTTTGTAGCATTTAGTTTTTCTGATAAAAATGTTCCATCCCATAAATTCATTAATAATAATGAAAGAGTGCCAAACAGAAATAGAACAGTATGCAAGTGTAGCACTTCAAAGTTTAATTTAAGCTTTTCAAGTAATTATCTCTACAAAGACTGTGAAAGTAGTACTTCATTGATCGGAAAATTGATCAATGAAAAGTGGGAACTCTCTATGCAAATTATGCAGTGGAAATCACCCTCATTTGTGTAAGATTCTTCCTCAATTCAAAACCTTCCAGGGAAACCATCAGTGTATGGCAGGTGAATGAATGGGCTCTCATATATATATAAACCTATAAAAATAAAACCTCTTTGAGAATGCTGTCTGGAATTATTTGTCATCAAAACTAAAATAAATATATATGTTGTAAGTTGTAAAAAAAAAGGTATTTCCAATTTCGGAAATTCTACATCACACCACATTTGCAACAACGGGCTGTACTTAACAGCTATGCTTTGTTACTATGACCATCCATGAGAGGGTCAGTTTATGTAGCTAGTGCTCTTGCAGGCATCTTGCAGGATCTGGGCAACAGCTGATTCACATACTCACTTCTCTCTTTTTCTCTCCCACAGACCTATCACTGACCATGCCATTAAAGATCAAGTGCTACGGTATTATTTCCTCTTCCATTTACTTACTCAAACTAAATAAGCCTAGTAAAAGAATCTGCAATGTTCAGAAATACAATTACATTTTTATTCAAGAGCAGTGATGGTGCAGTGGTTAAATGCAGTACTGCAGGCTAATTTTGCTGACTGCCAACTGCTAGCAGTTCAACAGTTTGATTCTCACCAGCTCAAGGTTGACACAGCCTTCTATCCCTCCGAGGTCAGTAAAATGAAGACCCAGATTGTTGGACACAGTATGCAGACTCTGTAAACCGCTTAGAAAAGGCTGTAAAGTACTGTGAAGTGGTATATAAGTCTCAAGTGCTCTTGCTATTCTAAGTCAGAGGTGGGTAATTTTCCCAAGGGGCCCCAAGTTGTGGACAGCCCCTGGTGCCAACGGCCTGCATGCCAATGCCTGTCTGCTGCCCCAGCCCCTGCTGACTCCATCCTGCTCACTAATGCCACCCTGCTGCCAATGATGCTCCACCCCCCATCAATATTGTCAGATGTGGCCCACAGGTCATAAAATGTCCAAGTCTATTCCAAGTCATACTGAGAATTTATTCTGATGTGCTACAATGTGTGAAGCTTTTTTAGGACAAGATGGGCTAGCTGTGGCTCCCGAAGCCCCTTTTGTGAATTTCTTTAACTCTTCCCAAAATTTACTGCTGAACATTACTGCTGAAACCAGTAGTACAGGTAATGTTCAACTTACGACCATAAATGAGCCCAGAATTACAGTTTTAAGTCCTGCCAATTTAACCACCTTTTTTTATGGAGATCCTTAAGCGAAATTATTGTCATCAATGGGCTTTTGCCGAGAATAAGAAATAAATATCAATTTCCAGCAAAAAAAAAAAAAAACCCACCATTATAAATAGTAGTCACTTGACTGCAGAACACTGCAAATGGCTATAAATATGGCCAGTTGCCTAGTATCCCAAATACAATCATGTGAACAGGTGTGCATGTATGTATGTGTGTGTCAGAATTTTGAATCCGGGTCATAAGTAGTCCTCGGAAGATCTGTTGTAACTTCAAATGGTGATTAAGTGACCAGTCGTAAGTTGATAACTTCATGCAATATTTCCCAGCACTTTTAATGACAGACCGATTTAGCAGAGTACAGAGGCAACCGACACCATTTTAATCTGGCAACACCTTGAATATATCATACTTGCCTGTTATTTCAGGAAGCAGTCTGGACAATATCATCTCTTCTACAAAATGGTCTGTCTCCATCTGATTCAAGAAGAGGATGGTTATAAACTTGAATCAGAGAAGAGCAAATTGCAGCCATCAGCATACACAAGATCTCCAAACATGAAACTATTGCTTCATGATACAACACAAACCAGAACACTGGAAAATAAACTCAACCCACAACAGCACTTTCTTCCACAACTAGAAGACTGAAAAAGGTTAAAAAGAGTGATGTACTTCCCTCATTGTCTACCACGCATTTTCCTATCAAAAAATCTTTCCATGTATAGTTCATTTTGCATTCTCACTGGCTCAAGGTTGACTCAGCCTTCCATTCTTCAGAGGTTGGTAAAATGAGGAGCCAGATTGTTGGTGCTAATATGCTGACTCTGTAAACCACTTAAAGAAGGCTGTAAAGCACTGTGAAGCGGTATATAATTCTAAGTGCTATAGCTATTATGTGTGATGGTAAGAACAGATCCACTCCATTGACTGTAATGAACACTGGCAGGGACTTGAGGCCCAAAGGCATGCTTGTTTATTTTATTAACAAAAAGGAATTGTGAGAAATTGCCAGCCTATTCCTCTCCTAGGTAATTCAGTTCCCATAGCCACATAGAGCTCAGCAAGCAACAGAGACTTTCAATGTTTGTGAGCTCTACAACAGGGGTCTCGAACCTTGGCAACTTTAAGGCTTGTGGACTTCAACTCCCAGAATTTCTCAGCCAGCAAAGTTGCCTGAGAGTTCTGGGAGTTGAAGTCCACAAGTCTTGCCAAAGTTGGTGACCCCTGCTCTACAACACTGTGTTTGTAACAGGATCAAGCTCAAATATGATGGCACAGTATGATGCTTAATTGTAAAGAGCTCCAAAATACATCTAGCAAAATGCTGATCAGTGGAGGGATTCAAATTGTTTTACCACCAGTTTGGTGGATGTAGTTTGGTGGGCATGGCTTGTTGAACGTGCTTTGCCTAACAGCACACAGCTTTCCCCATACAGCTGAGACCTGCAGCGCCAATCAGCTAAGAGGATAAAGAAAAGAAAAGCGCAGGAGCAGGTGGGAGAGGCCATCCTACGCTTTTCTCTTCTTTTTCCTCTTGGCTGATTGTCGGAGGATTTTTTTCCTCTTCTCAGCTGATCATCTACTTTTTTTTTTTTACTACCATTTCAGCTAAACCGGTCTGAACCAGTAGCATACCACCACTGATGCTGATGTACTATATACCTATTTCCCTGACACATAACATTCCTGTGTTGTTCCATCCGATGTTGTGCTACATTATCTGTTGTTGATGGAACAAAATGTTGTTCTGTCAGCAACAGTTATGTAGTGCAGGTTGCAAAATTGTTCTAACTCATTCACCAAACCATTTATGTTCATGTCCAATATGTTTTCTGTAACGATTACACCCAAATCTTTTCAATGAAAAAAATACTAGACAGAAAATTAAATGGAAACTTTAGATAACAAAAATAAAACATTGCAATAAAGCAAAGATAGCAGTGTTTAGAATTCACCAGTTTTCAGCTAATAGTCATATTTCCAGGTTTAACAAATTACATCACTGATATATTCATCTTAAGTTGTATTATCCAATATTTATCCCCTTTTAATGTTAGTTGTGCCACTGTTATATTTTTACACAAAGTCTCTCTCTAATCTTATTACAGTACATAGGTCATATTTTCCATCTTGTATTCATTTAACAGGCTATACAGTACATTCTAATAACAATGTTTATTTTTGTCTACTACTATACCTTATATAAATCTGTATTTCTTGCATCTTAAAGTTGCCCACATTGCAAAAAAAGTTGCATCTTAAAGTTGCCCATATAGCATTATATGACCTACTGTGAGATTTAGACCCATATGGGCATATATGCAAATGTTTTCAGGACTATGATTTATCTTTGGTGCTGCTAAGATTTGTACTCATTTGGAGTGACCGATGAAAGAGAAATATTTGTGAAGAAAAATGTACAGCCCATCCCCTACAGGCAAGTATTTTGAGAGAAGAAAACTTAGGACTTCTATAAATGTGGCAGTGAATTCTGAAATCCTGATTTTTATAGTTGCCTTGTGGCCTCACCTTTTTTCACATGAAACTGAATAGGTACAATAGGACAACCACCCCATTTTTTCACTGGGTTATGGTATCTTAAATCCAGGATTTTTGATGTTAAACTGTTCTTCCTAACTTCATGACTTGATTTTAGATCTTCACTGCACACACAATTAAGGCAGTCAAGCAACAGAGCCATTAATTTCACGTTTTTCTTTGAAAAGGAAAAGATACACATACTTGTGTGCATTAGTCCTTTTTAAACATTCCAAACCTGCTCTTCCAGCATTATTAAACTTATTCAAATAATGTGAAAAACTAACTCAACTAAATGGAGTAGGTAGCGCAAAATAAAGAAACATGCAAATATAAACTGCTATACACACTGATCTTTAAATTAAATTAGATTCAGATTCCAGGGCAAAGAATGAAAATGATGAAGTCATGTTTATTTTGCCAGACAACGAAACCCTAATGTACTGGATTTTAATGGAGTCAATCAAATACTCATTGTTTTTATAAAATTTGCATTATTTGCATAATAGATTCACCATGGATGCCATTTTCTCCAATTTAATGGACAATTAGAAACATTATTGATTTAAATCAAAGTTTCACTGTATTTCTCTTTGAAACAAAAATTCGAATATTGGAATTACTGGAATTTTATATACCCTTGTAGGTCACTTGGGCATAGAAATGTAATATCCTGCAAAATACCGAAATAAACCTGAAACTATCTACAGCAACAGTTCAATCTGCCACTTGTTCTTAAGGAGGCTGTTTCACATAATTAAATATTTTTAAGTCAGGTATTTCTCGGAAGTTTTCCATATTGGAATTTCTTAATCCATCATGTCCACTTGCCAGGTTTTCCATTCAATTTAGAATAAGAAACCACTTTAAGAATGAAGCAATCTTTATTTGGATTTAATTACTTAAAACAGGATTAAATCTAACCAATCTCCAAAAAGCCTGTTAAATTAACTGCCCTCAACAATGGGATAAACTACACAAAGAAAATCATGTCAGTTATAAGGGAAAAAGATTTCTATCTACTACAAATGAATCTATTTATAAATGAATCAGGCTATCCATTTCAATGATTCTGATATATATATTTTCAACTACATACTTACAACTGTTATATATAAAGTGGGAAAATTTCAATTAAGCAACACAGCTTAAATCCCAGAAAAAGAGGAAGAGAATGCATTCATTGGAGGAAACAAAAACAATGAGAAAGGGTGTTGGTCTTACCCCAGACATTTTTTCTCTTTGGGTGGGGATAGTATCCAGGATTAGGACTGTGTAGTCAGTTGCTGCTAGCTGATTCTATTAGATCTGTGAGGTCACTCCCATTACCAACAGTCCCCAGAAATTGACAAAAGAATAGTGACAGACTATTAGTGACATGTTCTCTTGTTGTCATGCTCCATTGGATTCGGAACGGACCTCCATCAGGGTGGGACTGGATGCTATCTTCAGGTAAGACCAACGTCCCTTCTCCTTTGTGGTGGAGATAGCATCCATGATTGGGCCATAGCAATTCTGGCTGTCTTATGGGTGAGCTTAGTTTGGTCCAGATCCCTTAGTCAGGGTGGACCTTTTAAAGAACTCTCCGTCCAAAGGCTGCCTCCGATGATGCAAAGGAGTCCACCTTATAGCGCTTCATGACCAGAGAAGGAGAGGCCCAAGTGGCCACCCAGCAAACCTCTTCTAAAGAAGCCTGAGTGGACCACGCCGCCAATGTGGCCGCACTTCTTGTGGAATGGGCTGTTATTTTAAGAGGTACTGCAAGTCCCTGGGATTGGTAGGCTCTGGAGATGCACATTCTGATCCATCGCCCCACAGTCAGTGGAGTGACCTTGAAAGTAAGGGTAGAAGGTTGAAATGATACAAAAAGGGACTCACACTTCCTGAAGGGAAAAATTTGTTTAATGTATGTACGAAGGCCCTCCCGTACATTCAGCGTGTACCACCTCTTTTCTAATGCATTGACCACTTTTGGAGAGAAATCAGGGAATATCAGTTCCTGGGCTCTGTGGAACCATGAGTTCACCTTTGGCACAACGAAGGGTCCAATCTCAAAACAACTCGGTTGGGGTGAAAGATACAGAGGCCCTTCCTGACAGAAAGGGCAGCCAAGTCTGAAACCCATCTGGCCAAGGTGTTGGCTACCAGGAAGGCCACTTTGCAAGACAAAAATTGCAGAGAAGTAGATCTCAGTGGTTCAAAGGGAGCCTTGGTCAGCGAATGAAGTACTTTAGAGAGGTCCCATGTGGGATATCAATGAACCACTGGTGGCCACAAATTTGTCACCCTTTTTAAGAAATCTGTGGAAGGTAGGATGCCTGTATAGATTGAGTCCCCCCAAAGATAAGGCCGTCACCTGCCATCGTAGCGTGTTGGGTAACAAGCCCTTGTCCAATCCTTCTTGAAGAAAGTCCAGCATCTGGCCCACCAAGGCCTCTGCTGGATCCAACCCAGATCATGAGCACATTCACAGAAAACCTTCCAGATCGCGTCATAAATGTGATTGATGGAAGGCCTCCTGAAAGCCTGAATGGTTTGTATCACTTTGGAGGAGCCATGGTCCTGGATCAGAGATCCCTGCTCAATTTCCAAGCGGTTAACTGAAGCCACTGGGGTTCCAGATGTAACAAGGGTCCCTGGCTGAGGGATACTCTGTCCGCCAGCATCCTCCCAAGGCTGGTCACTGAGAGATTTACCAAGTTGGTAAACCATGGCCATCTGGGTCAGTGAAGGGCAACCAGTATGAGCTCCACCCTTTCCCCCAATAGTTTCCATATAACCCTCGGGATAAGGGGCAGTGGAGGAAAGGCATAAAGGAGTCCCCAAGGCCAAGGGCTGCGTAATGCATCTGTCCCCTCCATCCCCGGAACAGCAAACCTGGAGAAGAATCTCGGGAATTGTGCATTGTCCTGAGAGGCGAAGAGGTCCACTGCTGGTCATCCAAAGCACTCCGACAGCTCCTGAAATAAAATGGGGTGCAGACGCCACTCTGCGTGGTCTATGGTGGCTCTGCTAAGCCAGTCTGCTTCAATGTTGGATATGCCAGAAATATGCTCAGTCCTGAGTGAGACATGATGCTTTTCTGCCCAGAGGCACAGTTGTTCTGCCTCTAGCATCAGGGGTCTAGAATAAGTCCCCCCTTGGTGATTTACACATGCCTTAGTGGTCACACTGTCTGTTCAGACCAGGATCTAATCGTCTGATACCATGTTTTGGAATTGCCTCAGGGCCAGATGGACTGCCGAGAGTTCTAACCAATTGATATTGTGGTCCAAATTGGCCTAGGACCACTGTCCCTGGACCATCATAGACTGAAGATGAACTCCTCAGCCATAAAGTGGTCAGAACCAGCCAGTTAGGTTCCTTGAACCAGTTTCCTAAGGAAAGGGCTCGTGATGACAACCATCTAAAGGTACTCTGACTTAGGAATGGGAGCAACTCCTGCCTGCCCTTTGAAATGGTAGGAGAAACTATGGAGAGCCCTGGCATGCAGGAGTACCCAGGGCACTATACCAATAGATGAAATCATTTTGCCCAGGAGCCTTGAAAGCAGAGTCAGAGGGGTACCCTGCGCTTAGATTTCACTAGAGTAATTAATTCCGATACTCGCCTGATGCTCCTGGGATAAGAAAACCTTACACGCAAAGGTATTTATTATGCTCCCAGATGGAATAAACAGTTAGTAGCGGTGAAATAGCTTTTGGCCATGTTTACAGAAAAATTGTGCTCCTGGAGCACCTGGATAGTGATCCTCAAGTCTTCCATTGCTTGAGATGCAGAAGATGACTGGACAAGAATGTCATCCAGATCAGCGGTTGCCAACCGGTGGGCCACGGCCCACTAAAATTCCATCCCTTGTTTGTCCACAGGCACGGCTGGATTTCCTAGATATCCAGCAGGTGTGAATAGCTGTTTCCATGAGAACCCTTTTCTCCCTATTCTTAGAAACAGGGCAACGAATGAAAAACCTCAGGGGTTTGGAGAGGAACTCTAGAGAAAGGCCCAATCAGACAGTCTCCAGGACCTTGGTTATTTTCTCCCAATGTCTGGCAAACAAGGCCAGATGTCTCCCAGCAGGAGGGGTGACAGAAGATTTATCTAGGGTGTTGGAAGGGACGACCCTCTCCCCCTCGAAAGGGCCTTCCTGTTGTGGTTCCTAACCCTGAAACTACAGATACTCAGAATCCAGGCTGGCATCATCTGAAAGGTCTCTCTCTGTTTGATCCCCCATGTCAGATGGAATAGAATGGGCATGCTGAGAATGAGCATAAGAATCAGCCTCTGAATACATAGACAGGTCATCTTGAAATTGTCTTGATGAAGAACAGGCAGCCACTGAAGGCCTGGACTGCTTTAGGGGTGCTAATACACCCTGCTATTAACTAACAGAACCTACATGTTAATCTGTGTATCTGGTTCCTGTCCCACTGCTGGATGGAACCCCACAGCAGTGGGTGTGAGAGTGGCCTCTGGGGCCACTCTGGGTCTCTGGACAGCTGCTGTCAATTGATCAGTTGCTAGGAAGACAGAGAAAAAATTCCTTAGTAATGTCAAAGGGAATCTCAGGCTCTTGCAATAGAAACTGCTCTTCAGCTCCCCCAGTGGCCGATTCCTGCAATTACCTCCTGTCAGACTGATGAGACCTAGCTCTTCTCTCCAATGGCTGCTCTTCATTTTGGCAGGAATCTGCCATGGTGCTATTAGGAACAGCATCTGGGCTTCCTTGGGCTGCTTCTAGTTGTCCCTCAGCTCACAGCCTGTTTAGTGCTCTGTCCCTGCGCCGCTTATCCCATTCCCCTGCCTTGGAGCTCTTTCGAGCTTTGGCTTTTGGCTTGGGGACTTCAGATGAAGCTGAAGCGTATGGGGTTGTAGGGCTGAGACAGCGTAACAGCCTATGAGCCATTTCCTCTGTTCTCCTATTCATGCGGCCGGCATTTTCAGTTGAATCCGCCATTTTCTCTAAACTGACAGGTAGACTAACTCTCCTGGGAGTTTGCTAACCTGTGGATTCAAGGACACGAAGTGCCCATTGGGCAATTAAGCTAAGGACAAGACTGGCAAAGCTGTCAAATTCCAACTGGATGATCACTGCCTTTGCGCTCTTTTAAATTTGCTACCATGATAACCTAAAGGTTTTGAAGCGGCTGTTTGAAGCCGCACAATAGCCCTCCCAAGCTCAGCACAGTAATGGTGTGGAGGTCTGCTCTGTCACACCACCATGGAGATTCTTACTGTGATGTAGATCAGCCCTCCGCCGGTCCAGGCCAAAGCCCTGACTGATCATTCCTTTGACAGCCGCTCAATTGGTAGATCAGGAGCCGGCTGTCACTTCGATAGCATTCAGGGTTGATTTTACGCTATAATTTATCCTACGTAATATCAAATTTCTGGAGCAATCAAAAACACATCGTCCTAGCTGCTTGACTGAGTCTATTTCTGGGGACCACTGGTAACAGGGGAGTGTCCTCACAGATCTGACAGACTCAGTCCAATCAGTTAGCAGCAACTGACTACCCAATCCTAATCCTGGATCAGAGGTGGTATTCAGCAGGTTCTGACCAGTTCTGGAGAACCAGTAGCAGAAATTTTGAGTAGTTAAGAGAACCGGCAAATACCTCCTTTAACTGGAATTTTACAGTATCCTTCCCCTGCCATGCCCACAGAACCAGTAGTAAAAAAAATTGAATCCCACCACTGTCCTAGATGCTATCTCCACCACAAAGGAGAAATCATGCAGGGATGATACCTACAGCTTCTCTTTAAACATATGGAAAATAGTTCAAAGTTAGCCATTAAATTAATAATTGCTTTTCTGTACACGAGGATGAGGGAGAAAGGGAGTTTGAAAAACAAAGTACAAGTGATTCTCCTTAGAGCTGCTCAGAGCATCCAGAAGTGGGTGGTGCTTCAGTCTTTGCATTGTCAGGCTGAGCTTGAATTGAGGAACGCTCCTCCTCCTTCCACATGACTCCTCCGCAGCATTCCCCAGTTCTTGCTCAGCCTCATGCGAAACAGGCAGTGCATAGAATAGCTCCTTGGCTGTTTTAAGAGTTTGTTGTCTTCAATCCCTTCAGTGGTTCCTGCTTCCATACCAGAGATCCGGCACAAGCAACTCAAAACTCAAGGTCAGGGTCCCACCAAAGGTCCTCACGTCCCTCCTTTGGTGGCTCCACCCTGGAGGATCCCGTCAGACAGGATCTCTTTGTCTCAGGGACCACTTCTTCACCCGGACCCCCAGTGGCTCCAACTAATCGTCTGGAGGTTGAGCAGGACCGCCTGAAGAGGAAAAGCCTATCTAGCAGGGTCATTGACACTATACTAGCAGCCAGATGACCCTCAACTATAAGAATCTACAACACCACATGGTCCATTTTCTGTAAATGGTGTGTCAAGCTCCAAATTGACCCCGCTTCCCCTTCCACTGCTCAAATTTTAGACTTCTTGCAGGAGGGACTCAGTAAGGGGCTGCCTCCTAATACATTAAAAAAACAGGTAGCAGCCTTATCAATCATTATCTCCTGTGAAGGAGCTGATTCCCTTTCTCATCATCCCCATATTCGGGCTTTCCTTAGAGGGGCCACAAATTTACACCCTCCAAATCTACACCGATACCCAACCTGGGACCTTAACAGAGTCCTTACCTCACTCACAAAACCCCCTTTCGAGCCCTTAAGGGAGGCATCTCTCCAGTTTCTAACATACAAGGTAGTTTTCCTCGTAGCGATCACATCAGCCCGTAGGATATAGGAGATTGCTGCCCTATCCATTAGAAAAGACCTATGTGTATTTCACACTGATCGAGTGGTCCTCCGGCCTGATCCTTCCTTTTTGCCCAAAGTCAATTCGGTTTTCCACAGAGCTCAGGAACTTATCCTCCCAAATTTTTGCCCCAGGCCATCACAGGAAAGGGAAAGGCAATGGCACATACTGGATGTGAGACGTGCTCTGCGCGTTTACATTAAACGCACAGAGGCCTTCTGAAAGTCAGAGGCCTTGTTTCTTTCCTTTCAACCTAAGACGCAGGGGCACAAGGTATCACCGTCCACTGTTGGATAAGGGCGGCAATAGCCAGGTCATACCAGTCGCAGGCCTTGCAGGTACCCAGAGGTATCACTGCTCACTCCACCAGAAGTGCGGCAACTTCGGCTGCCTGGGCCACCCAGGCACCAATAAACGAAATCTGCCGGGCGGCGACGTGGGCCTCCCCGTCACCTTTTATCAGGCACTTACAAGATTGACGTGTTTGCCTCAGCTGAGGCTTCCTTTGGTAGAAGGGTTCTACAGAAGGTTTTTAGAGAACCCGAGGTGGCTTCAGATCAGACGGCGCCCCTCCCATAGGACAGGCCCAGTTTTGGTATGTCCTACTTCTGGATGCTCCGAGCAGCTCTAAGGAGAAGGGGCATTGGTACTTACCTGATACGCCCATTCTCTTCGAGCTGCAAGGAGCATCCAGCCCCACCCAAAATTTCACCGTCTGGTGGGGTCTTGTTTCGGCCAATGAACCATTAGTTAGTTAGGATGAGAGCACGATTTTTTTCCTCTCATCTTCGCAAAACTGGGGAACGCTACGGAGGAGTCACGTGGAAGGAGGAGGAGCGTTCCTCAATTCAAGCTCAGCCTGACAATGCAGAGATTGAAGCACCACCCACTTCTGGATGCTCCTCGCAGCTCGAAGAGAACGGGCATATCAGGTAAATACCAACGCCCCTTCTCTATCAGCAAATTATGAATATTTAGATTTATTGTGTATAAAAGTATATTTTTCATGTAATGAAGAAACACTTTCATGCCTGCTAACAACAAATGGATAGACTGCATAAACTGATTAAAATAAACAAGGATGGAACAATACTGTTTCCTTCATGAGTACTTAATTTTTCCAAATATCAAACATGGAAATTTTGCAAACCACTTAAGAAAGAGCCCTTTACTTTACAGTATTTTTTGCTTAGAAAAATATGAACAATTCAATAAAACATCATCTACTGAATTACATAACACTATTTCAAGTAATGCTACTTCAGGCCAGACTTGTACCAACTATCATTTCCAATAACGAAGCTCCTTCATACCTGGAGCTATCAGCGTGGGAGAAACTGATCAAGAATTTGCATTTGCCTTCAAAACCCAGATACTCTAGATATTCACGATACTTGCTAAATTCAGATAGCTTTTGATCCCATACACACAGTAGCTAATTATGTTTTGCTTGTTCAGATAAAAGAACAACCTTGTAGGGCAGTGACCTGTTGGGCACCAGGGACCTGTTCTGTGCAGAGGTTTTTCCACAGACCAGAGGAGGTGTGGTTTCACATGCTGCCGGCATCCCGTGGATGGGGCTTCGTTTTACGCAGCCCAATTTCTAGCATGCTGCAGACCATTGTCAGTCCATGGACCTGGTGTCGGGACCCCTGCTGTAGGGGACAGAGATGGGAGCAACAGAGGATCTAAGTTCAATCTCAGTCCTGTCTATGGAAGCTGTTTCAATTTTCCAGCAGAGAATCCAAAGAATGGGTTAACTCCGCCTTTCTGCCCAGACACTGAGTCCTTTTAAACTTTGTAGTCACATCTCTCTTGACTGTGTCCCAGTTTTGACTCAGTCTTAGCCCAAAAGAGATGAGTTTAACAAGATCTCCTCAGAGCAAAAAGGGCAGAGTTAAATTCTTTGGATGCTCAGAGGATTTTAATGGGAATTGCTTCTCCAGGGCTTTTTTTTTTTTTTTTAAAGTCAGCTGTTTGGTGCAGGAATGGCCAAAATAAATCAGTTGTTTTCTGGCAATGGAGCTGCCTCTCTGGCATGCTACAGCGCCCCTTCACCAACATATCCACTGGACCCTGCCACCTCATGGGATAAATCTGTGCTCCAATGCTAGAATCTTATATAAAGATACTCAACAGCAGTTATTTGTAAAATGTTTATTTTTGTGCATTATGTACGTGCCACATGCTTATCTGGGTGTAAACTATCCTATAATAGATCTGATTTGTCCATAAATATAAGCAGAATTGGTCTATACGTTTCACAAAATTTCCAACAGGTCAATGTACATATTTTGTTAATCTTTATATACACCCCCAGCTCCAGGCAGTTTCTAATGAAATTTTAAAAAAACAGAAGTCAATTCACTTCAAATCTCTGTAGTAAACAACAATAATATGGCACCACGTTTATAACAACTTACCAAGCATACAGAAATCATCTGAAAATGCCAAACTAAATAATAGTCTTTGCAATCTTGCAAAAAATACCTGCAGAAAAGCACAAGATACAGCATCACCTGGTTTATGGCAGGGGTGTCAAACTGGTGGCCCATGGGGCCAGATGCATCATGCGCAGGCCACTCCTATCCCAGCTCTGCAAAGGCAAAAATGTCACATGACGTCATGTGACTCAATCGATTTTGACACTTGTAGTTTAAGGCCATGGTCCCCGATCCCCAGACTATAGCCTGCTCAGAAATGGGCTGCACAAGCAGGCCATGGCCCGGGAATTGAAATTGCTTTAAACCACAGGTGTCAAACTCAATTGTGTCACATGATATCACGTGACGTAACATAATGTTTTTTGCCTTTGCGGAGCCAGGATGTGAGTGGCCCACCTGTAATGCATCTGGCTCATGGGCCACAGTTTGACACCCCTGCCTTAAACCAAGTGATGTTGTATCTTGCGCTTTTCCTTCACAAGAAATTCATTTCTGCGAGCAAAAACCTGTGTGCAAAGCTCCATTTGGGCACACACACACTTACCATGAGCTTGAAACCATCCTCTTCCTCCCTTTTCTGCCAGTCCTCCAAGCTGGAAAGGTTGCGAGCCACTGGTTTAAGGCATGGGCCACCACAGAAAAAGATAATCCAACAACGCAGTAACAGAATCCTAAGCCTTCAGCCCAAACATGCTGCCCAGTTATGCGGGTGTTTGTGGGGCTGTGGGGCAGGTGGCTCTTATGCCTCACCTGTATCAATTTCAGGCATGCCCAGAGGATCTTCGCCCATTTTCGCCTCCATGTGGCCTCCCGGCTCTTGGGGCTTCACGGTTACCGCATTTGCTATATCACCCAGAAAGTAAGCAAGAAAGAGCCAGGCGGCTTCCTCTCGAGCCTCTTAGTCACAAAACGTCTTGTATTTCTTCCCCAACACTCTCCATTCTGCTCCCCTTTTAATCATGCCTCTATCCAGTGGCGGTGAAGCCAGCAAAAGCAATCAACCAATGGAATAGTTTGTCTTCAGAAACTGTGAGAGCTTCATCACTGGAAGCTTTCAAGAAGAGACTGGACTGCCATCTGTCAGAAATGGGGGTCTCCTGCTTGGGCAGGGCAGGGGGGTTAGAATAGATGACCTCCAAGGTCCTTTCTAACTCTTGTTATTCTATATTCAACGTACCCCATTGTCAAGCACATTCCACTTGGAGAAAACAATCCCTGATGTACCATAAAGTCAAGTTACGTGGGATTTTATTAGTCAAAACCAGCACTTTAAATGGATTCAGAAACTTAATGAGAAGCAGTGAAGCAACATGAACATGAACATCATTTACAGTACAGAGCTAATACTGCATATATTTCAACTTTATCTGAAACATATCCTACCTCTTGGAGGGAAATGTCATTTTTCAATGGCATCACAATTTTTTGATATTTTATACCTGTCAGTCAGACATTTTAGAATATGCTCCTAAGGGAGAATAAGCGCTATTTAATTGCTAATGCACACGTAATTGCTAGAGCCTCAATTAGCGTTGCACTCTTGTTCAGAAAATATACAAATTAAGAGAAAATGTGCCTTTAAAATCAATTCGCCCTGCAACTATTGTCTAAAATTTTACATGACCCACCTGGGTGGATAAAAATCATGAATTATTTAAGCCAGGAGTTTATTGTTTTTTGGGGGGTGGGGTGGGGGAATCAATCAATTTCTCTTGATCCAGGGTAATCCCTCTACATGCAAATTTATTTCACAGACAGAAAATAAAAGTCAAGCCATCCAGCTCTTGAGGCTAAACATTATAAAGGTCTGATGAAACACTGAAATTAATTTTCCGTATACTTTATAAGGGAGAAAGATCACCACTTATCTCAAATGAGACTGATACTGCTATTGCTTCATTTTGTTTTTGGTTCCCAAATATGACAGTCTGTAAGACACTGAACCAAGCCAAAACCGCATCACAACCCAGTGATGGATAAATCAGAAAGCCAAACAATAACAACAAGAAGAAATTAGTAAGGGCTTCATTGATTTCAGAAAGACTTTGAATTGTGTCAATCATGTCAAGCGCAAGAAGGTGCTTAGAAGAATGAGAGCCCCAGAGACCATCATGTCCTCATGACAAACAGATAAACAGACCAGGAAGCCATAGTCTAAACCATGATGAAAAAAAGACTCCAATTTGGCAAAGGAGAGTCACAAAACTGTACACAGGTAGTCCTTGACTTATACCCATTCAATTAATGACTGTTAAAGTTACAACAGCATGGAAAGAGGTGGCTTATAATCATTTTTCACACTTATGATTGTTGCAGCATCCCCGTGATTAGATAAATCAAAATTTGGATCTTGACATTTGTGCATTTATGCATTTATGACAGTTGCAGTGTCCTAGGGTCATGTGATCACCTTTTAAGATCATCTGACAAACCAAATCAATAGGGAATCCAGATTCACTTAACAGCCATGTTACTAACTTAATAACTGCAGTGATTCACTTAACAAGTATGGCGAGAAAGGTCGTAAAATGGGGCAAAACTCACTGAACAACTGTCTTGCTTAACAATGGAAATTTGGGGCTCAATTATGGTTGTAGGTCAAGGACTACCCATACTCTCCCTTATTCATTCAACCTATATATACAATTAGCTCGATACCATGCTTCACTACGAAACTATATGGTCGGGATTAATTTTGGGGGAGGAAAATTAGGTGGGGGGGGGGGGAATTCTGCCTCTGCCTACCAGCATCCATTGGTATTCATCTGGCTAGTATCCTGTCAGTGTTTGGACACTGAGACAGTATTTGCTATATGAGCAAGAAGGAGACAGCAAGGAGCCTGGGCACGGCTTAGCTCAACTGTTGTGTACTAAAAGCTGTTTGCTGCTGTAAAATTAAAACTGAAACGGAAACTCCTCTTCTCTGCTTGTGTTTTACATTTGGAATAGATTTCTTTTCAGCTGGGGAAGGGGACTAGAACTCCTTAGCATCAGAGCGTGTTAGTAATAATATACAAAATACTAATGCTCTGGTAGACTTTCGAAAAATCCTTTATTAGTGAGCACCTAGAAGCCAAGAGGAACATACGTGCCAAACTTCAAGTTTGTAGGCTTTATGGTTCTGGAGATTTTGTGATGATGCATGAGTGATATTTCGCATAGATGATTGGATAGATAGATAGGTAGGTAGGTAGGTAGATATATCCACCTAAAGGAAGCTGGATTTGAAGTTCTGTGAAGTTTTAAAACTGAAGAAATACCAGTAATTTGGACTATGCTAATAATAGGTGAAAATGCAGAACTGTAAACTAAGAGTAACCAAAGTCAACAAGCACAATCAAATAGGAGGACTAAGGCTAAATACCTAGGTAGTCTTCATTTAACATCCATTCAATGACCATTCAAATTTATGACAGGGCTGAATGAGAATTGTCCTTATAGTTACAACATCACCACAGCTACATAATTCCAATTTGGGCATGCAGTAACCAGCTTGCAATTATGTCATATGTCCCAGTCATGTGATCACTATTTGTGATTTTTCACAGATGACTTCCAACCAGCAAAATCAATGGGGAAGCTGGCAGAAGGTTAAGTTAAATGGTACCTGTGGGACAATGTAGCCATGTTAATAACAGCAACTGGGACTGCCAATCTGCCATTGCAAGGTGACAGAGTCACCTGATGTTATACCTTATAACTGGGTCACTTGGTAATCAAGTTCCCATTTCCAATTACTAAGCAAGTTTACCTGTGAAGACCACCCAAATCACGAAAACAGGTGTAGCAACCAGCATTGTAACTGAAAATTGCAGTATAGGTAGTCCTTGGCTTAAAATCACAACTAAGTCCAACATTTTTGTTGCAAAGCAAGGCCGTTAAGTAACAGTTAAGTGAGTTTAAGAGAGACCTGATTGGAAAAGACCCTGATGTTGGGAAATATTAAAGGTAAAAGGAGACGCCAGAGGATAAGATGGTTAGAGAGTGTCATCAACGCAATGAATGTGAATTTTTGGCAAACTCTAGGAGGCATTGGAAGACAGGGAGGGTCTGGCATAGTATGGTCCATGGGATTGCAAAGTTGAACACACCTTAGCAACTCAACAATAAGCACCAATACTAACTTTAACACATAATCAAATCAAATTGTAAATCAATATCCACCAAAGGTTGTGAAAATATGAAAAGTTGTGACACACAATGATTATACCATTTAGGATAGCCAGTGTGCTGAAATAGTTAACAGTATTGATCTATGGAAGAGATAAGCATCCAACTTTATACCTGAAAAAAGATGAACTTGATTATTTACCTCCTGGCCTTGTTCAGTTTAGTTACATATTATTTATTTGTAAGGTATATTTTTCTGAATTTTTACCATACACTGAACCATGACCCATGGTCTACAAATCACAACAGCTGAGTGAACACATTGCATTAAGTCGTTTCTGGCATAACATCTTATCTTGAGTCAAACTCCATCAAGCCCATTGAAGTAAGAGTGTTATGATCAGGTGAAAATACTGTAGCTTCCCAGAACTGCCAACCATACCCCTTTTAGATTCCTTGAAGAAAGATAAAAGATACTTAAGAAGTAGGAAGTCATTTAAAAGCAGCTTTAGCATGCATTGCTAAAAATGTCAAATGCAAGTCTCTATCTGCGTAATGTAGTTTAAAAAGTCCTGACACAGAAACTGCAGGATAATTTGAATAATAAAATTCCAGGTAACTGAAATAAAACTCTTGAGCAAAGCATTACAAGTGAGGGACAGGGGAACCATTATACATTTCCTTGCCAGCCAGATTTCTACTGCCATCCCCTTTTCCATCGTGTAACTTCATTACGTGTAATACTTGTACAAATAACACACCTCCACAACTAACCATGTTCCCCTCCTCTATATCATCACCAAGTGACCAGCAAATATTCTGCACTTTTGTCATCTTGTCTTCTTTCCATATAGATGGGAAAATAAAACCATTTTTGCTTTAAAAGGGACCACAAAACTGCTATTTCCTTTAGACATCTTTTATAGCGATGTTCACTCAAGTTGCAAAATGGAAAGGGGGGGGGATATGACTTCAGCAGCAGAGTGGTCAATGTCTGGAATACTCTTGACTCTGGTTTCTTCCCCAAACCCCAAAAACTTTAACCTTAGACTTTCTATTGACCTCACCCCTTTCCTAAGAGGTCTGTAGGGGGCATGCATAAGAGCACCAACGTGCCTACCATCCCTGTCATATTTATTTTATTTTTCTTACATGTATCCATGTATTCATAACTATGTTTTTACTTATATACCTATTTTGTAAGCAATTGACAAACCAAATAAAATAAAAAAAGGTATTGAAAGCACTAAATTAGGTACAAAGATTATGCAAGACCTTCAGGTTTACCTAGAGCTCAAATGTTCCATTTATCTTTAACTTCTTAGATTAGGCTTGCAATCCTGGGAAAAGGTGAACTTAGTTTAGAAATTTGCATACTAGCAGATTCCAGAATACATTTGCATTTAAAAGTACTTGTGAACAGCCCAGTGAATTAGATCAATAATCTGATTAAATATAATGTATCTTCCTTGGTTTATGCTGTTGACTTTAAATAAATCATCATGGCTCCTTGAGATCTTAAACCAAAATTTACCTTAGATTTTTTTTTAATCAGATAAGCCAAGCTTTCTGCCTTGAACTTTACACATCCAAAGTATGTGTTTCCTCCTCCAAAGCAAGTTATGACATTTCACTGTTGATGCATGTGTGTGTGTGGTTGGGGCGGGGGAACATAGGTGTTATGTGGCTGCTTCTTGTGACTTTGTTTTTCGCTCTTATGAGTTATGAAAGCAGTGCTTGTTGGAAAATAGCACCTTTTTATTTTGAAAATGTGATAGACATTTACAGTATCCAGTGCTTAGTGACTGCAGTTTGTGATCTTTAATGAATTTATATTCTAGGGTAAATCTTTCCATGAAATTGTGGATATAAAAGAATACCCCACTGCTCTATGGCTTGACATTTTGCATTTAATCTGTCATTATTTCCTGCAATCAAGTTTGGTGCGAATAACCTTGAGTTTGTATCTATTGTTTGCTCTTGTATTGTTATGGTTGAAGCTGAAGTATTCATTGACAGGTTGCAATGTATGGTTTTATATACTATACTTAGATCGGACCGAAGGCGGCATAGTTCTAGGTTTTCTAGGTCTAGAATTTCAAGTCTGGTGGCATAAAGTATTCTGCAACGAGCAGAGGAATGGAGAACTCTTCTTGTGAAATATTTCTGGACTTTCTCAACTGTGTTAATATCAGATACGTAATGTGGGTTCCAGACTGATGAGCTGTATTCGAGTATTGGTCTAGCAAATGTTTTGTATGCTCCATGTAGTTACAGTGGACTCTAGCATTTAGATCATTAGAGATGAGCACTCCAAGATCCATGACAGAGTTTGGATCAACAAGGTCTTGACTATTCAGCCCGTATTTTATTTTCTGATTTTTTTGCCAATATGTAGGACAGAGCATTTATTTGTTGAGATTTGAAGTTGCCATTTATTTGACCATTCTGATACATAGTTGAGGTCTTTTTGAAGGGTAGCAGTATTTACCTGTGGTGTTGAATAGCTTTACATCATCAGCGAAGAGACGCAGTTGCTCTTAATATGATCACAGAGGTCATTTATGTAGAGTATGAAGAGAGTTGGTCCTAGAACACTGCCTTGGGGGGACACCACTGTTGACAGGTACAGAATTTGATAGGACACTCCCAATTTTGACCATTTTGTTGTCTGTTTAACAGGAATGCTTCTACCCAGTTATGCAGGTGTCCAGAAATACCATAAGATTTTATGATGTGTTTATCATTTTACTGATGTCTGTTGAGGTAATTCCCCGTTAGGAGAATGAGCGCATACAGGGAGACGTATTTGAGAGATATGTTTGAATAATACACATACAGCACACAAATACACTATACAGTAAATGTAAGTTTTTACTTCCAGAAAGGTTTAAGCAAAGTCCAAAAGAAGCAATCCAAAGTCATTCACAAGTAAATCAGTCAGTTTTCAATCCAGGGATAATCCAAATATCAAAGTCCAGTGTCGAAAAACAGTTCAATAACAGACTTACATTAAATCCAGTAATATCAGTCAATTAAAAGAAATGGAGCAACGGCAATACTTTCCAACAGAAGGAAACAGAGAGACTCACTCAGACACACTCTCTTCTGAGACTAAGACTAAGACAAACCAGGTTTCTGTCTCCATCTTATGACTGTTTGAGAAACCACACCTAATTACAGTTTTGCATTTTCTTAAAGATACAGTTTTAAAATGTCTATCCTGCTTATTATATTTCTAATCCAAATAGCTGTTAGGTTACTTATATTCCTAACAATGTGTTTCTAGCTTTTCACACAAAATCCTTCTCAATTCTTTTTGAAGAGGACAGGAATTCATACTGAGACACTGCATGCATTCAGTTCATGTATTCTACTAATAAATTGAAGCAAAATACAACTTTGGTCAGTTCAAACATTCCTCTCTGCTTCTGACATTGTATGCCTAAATATAGGCTATGTATATTGGACCCAAAGTGATAAAGGGGCTTTGAATTTGGCATTGCCACATCTACTGTACTTCTTGGGGGATCCTTAAAGAAACCATAGTACCTTTTCCTGGGCTTCAACAGTACCCGGACAAATTTATGTTTAGAAAGTTGTTCATACATAAACAACTTCTAAATACTACAAGCATCTACAAAATCCATTAATACTTATTTTTGGAACAAAGCATATTTTTTCCCCTTTGGCGGAATGGGTGTATGTTTGCATTTTTTCCTCTAATAAGTTTTGTACACATATTCCATATCCATAGACATTACCTTGGTTCTGCTTACCAATTTCAACACTTAATCATTCCCCATTTTGTTCCAACTACTCACATCCCACCATGCTAGTAGTTCCTTTCCATGCTGTCTTATAAAAGTTATGAGTCAGAAGAATGATGCTTTTTACTATAAACAATGTTTAATACAACTATTTCCTGGAAAGACGTTTCTATTTAATCCTCATAAACTACCTCTAAAAGTTTGTCTCCAGTTTCATTACATGGTTCCAACCCATAGATCTTCCAACAATAAATTATAATTAGCAACAGGATGTTGCTGAAATTTATAATGCCACTATAATTAGGGCTGGATACTTTGCACAAAGCAAGGAAGCTTTAGTTGTTATAAAAGGAAGCATCCAAATTTTGAAAAAAAAAAAGTGGGAGGGAGATATTAAATTGATATTATATAGGCCAACCCACCAGTACTATTAAAAGAGAGCTTGACAGTAGTTTAGATTCACTCAAGAAATCTAGCTACGTTATGGAAAATGATCCGTCCAATTTGGACAATGTGAGAATTTTCTTCAAGAATAAAAACACTTGAGTTTGACACCCCTGCTTGCTGTAAGGTAAGAAAATGAATTATACACTGCTCAAAAAAATAAAGGGAACACTTAAACAACACAATGTAACTCCAAGTCAATCACACTTCTGTGAAATCAAACTGTCCATTTAGGTAGCAACACTGATTGACAATCAATTTCACATGCTGTTGTGCAAATGGAATAGACAACAGGTGGAAAGCATAGGCAGTTAGCAAGACATCCCCAATAAAGGAGTGGTTCTGCAGATGGTGACCACAGACCACTTCTCATTTCCTATGCTTTCTGGCTGATGCTTTGGTCACTTTTGAATACTGCTGGTGCTTTCACTCTAGTGGTAGCATGAGACGAAGTCTACAACCCACACAAGTGGCTCAGGTAGTGCAGCTCATCCAGGATGGCACATCAATGCGAGCTGCGGCAAAGTTTGCTGTATCTGTCAGCGTAATGTCCAGAGCATGGAGGCACTACCAGGAGACAGGCCAGTACATCAGAAGACGTGGAGGAGGCCATAGGAGGGCAGCAACCCAGCATCAGGACCCGCTACCTCCACCTTTGTGCAAGGAGGGACAGGAGCACTGCCAGAGCCCTACAAAATGACCTCCAGCGGGCCACAAATGTGCATGTGGCTGCTCAAACGGTCAGAAACAGACTCCATGAGGGTGGTATGAGGGCCCGACATCCATAGGTGGGGGTTATGCTTACAGCCCATCACCATGCAGGATGTTTGGCATTTGCCAGAGAACACCAAGATTGGCAAATTCACCACTGGCGCCCTGTGCTCTTCACAGATGACAGCAGGTTCACACTGAGCATATGTGACAAATGTGACAGCGTCTGGAGACGCCGTGGAGAACGTTTTGCTTCCTGCAACATCCTCCAGCATGACCAGTTTGGCAGTGGGTCAGTAATGGTGTGGGGTGGCATTTCTTTATGGGGCTTCACAGCCCTCCATGTGCTCACCAGAGGTAGTCTGACTGCCATTAGGTACCGAGATGAGATCCTCAGACCCCTTGTGAGACCATATGCTGGTACGGTTGGCCCTGGGTTCCTCCTAATGCAAGACAATGCTAGACCTCATGTGGCTGGAGTGTGTCAGCAGTTCCTGCAAGATGAAGGCATTGATGCTATGGACTGGCCCGCCCGTTCTCCAGACCTGAATACAATTGAGCACATCTGGGACATCTTGTCTCGCTCCATCCACCAACACCACGTTGCACCAGACTGTCCAGGAGTTGGGGGATGCTTTAGTCCAGGTGTGGGAGGAGATCCCTCAGGAGACCATTCGCCACCTCATCAGGAACATGCCCAGGCATTGTAGGGAGGTCATACAGGCACGTGGAGGCCACACACACTACTGAGCCTCATTTTGACTGGTTTGAAGGACATTACATCAAAGTTGGATCAGCCTGTAGTGTTTCTTTCCACTTTAATTTTGAGTGTAACTCCAAATCCAGACCTCCATGGGTTGCTACATTTGATTTCCATTGATAGTTTTTGTGTGATTTTGTTGTCAGCACATTCAACTATGTAATGAACAACGTATTTAATAAGAAAATTTCATTCATTCAGATCTAAGATGTCTTATTTTTGTGTTCCCTTTATTTTTTTTAAGCAGTGTAGTTGTATCTATTTTACACCACCACCATTTACGCCTTTCCATAATTGTATGTTCTTGCAATATTTTCAAATCTATGCACCGCTTCACAAATTGCATCTTTTTCTTTAAACTTCTCACTTGTCTTTGAGACAACTTTCTTGGTCTTCTCTCCTTTCCCAATATTTATTTTACAATTCAAGCCTCCCTCATTTTCTGTATATTTGGGAAAACTTGTCAATGAACGTTTTTTCTAACTGGCCACTTTTACACTCAATCTGAATTCCTTTAGTGCCTGTTCACTGGTGACCCTCTTTATTATTCACACTTAAGTAACAGAAATATATAAATAAATCAAAAATCCTATCATATAAGAGAGCTTTATTTATGATATCCTCCCCAAGTCAGAATAATTCATATTTGCCGTAATTATTAGTTACCTGGATTCTCCACAATACATAAAACGTGAAGTAGCCACACAACCTGTATCTGCACAATACAAATTTTCTATGGTTTGGCATATATGATTAATATATCCCAGAACATATTATCTATGTCAAATTACTAGTCCATAGGAATTGGCTTGTGATTCTCATCCATCATTTTGCATCAGGACATAATGCAAAATGTACACATCTACCTCCCCCCCCCCACCTCAAATTTCCCAGCTTATTTAATATTTATTTTGAATTTTTAAAAGTGTGAGAGGATATCCAAAGCAGTTAATATTTTCCTAGTATTTAAGATGATTTTTTTAATAATTTGCCAATACTCCAGAATAATTCTTCCATTCGTTATTCAGTTTGCTATATATAACCCAGGGTGTCAAACTCAAGACCCATGGACCAGATCTGGCCCTTGGGGTGCTTAAATCTGGCCCGCATGGCAGCCTGAAAATAGCGAAGGACCAGCCTGCAGTGCTTTGCTGGCCAAAATGGGGTGCGGAGAACCACATGCATCCCCCCGCACACCCCATTTTGGCCAGCAAAGTGCTGCAGGAGGCCATCTAGGCTAAAAACAGCATGGGAGGCCATGCATGCCCCCCCACACCCCATTTTGGCCAGCAGAGCGCTGCAGGAGGCATCTGTCCTATCTCCCCACCTCCACACCGGCCAGCCCATAGAGAATAACAATGCTGATCCTGCCCTGAAAGAAATCCAGTTTGACACTCCTGCTATAACCCAATGATATTGGAATATAATCCCAGTGAATAATAAATGCAACTAGTACAACTATGCTAAAATATGCTGTAGTTTGTGTAACTCGATATACTAGTAGCTCAATATATTATTGGTCAGGTAACAGCATTTATCTGGGTCTACGCAATATATTAAGTTTTGGGGTTAGTAGGTACATTCATATAACATACTAAACATAACTACTTTTAACCTAAGTTTATTGTGAGCTGGTGTGCAATTAAGAGGATTGGATTTGATGTGTTGGATCAATTCCACAGAGAATGTATAAAATTTTAGTTGAGTTTATCTGATCTAGTCACTGATCATTTCTAAGTGCCAATCCGTCATTAGCCAGAGAGACGAAGCTCACAGAAATTTTAAATAAATTCATCTGTTGAGTGTATGAAAAATAATGGAAGATACTGCACTAATTTCCCCATAGAGCATACAGTAATTTCTGCTTTTAAATAGATCTTTAAAGAAAGCATTGAAAGCTGACTGTGGTAACAAATAAGTGAAACAGCAGGAAAGACTGATCCTTTGTATTTGGTCCCATCTTATTCTCACAAAGGAATAATGGCCAACTCTGACAAAGGAGGTGAGGTCACCAAGAAGTGATAAAAAGAATCTTCTGAAAGAAATAAAAAGAATAAACTAGCCTCTATCACACAAAAAAGCAGAGGCTGCTATAAACTGATAACTGAAGTTCAGAATAGATGTTGGAGGCCAAAAATATTGGGAATAAATGTGTTGTTTCTACATTATTAATGTATATTCTTCTACTGTTTCTCCTCCCAAAGGTTAAAGCTAACATACCAATTACCCATATTGATTTATCTTAAAATCACATACTAATTATATCTGTTTATTAGACTAACATTTTATTAGAACCTAAACAAATACCTTTTCATTCAATTGTACACTCCATTTGATTAATCAAAAATAAACCAGACTTCATGATTATATGAGGATCTCTATTTTTAACGTTACAAGTCTAAAATATTTATTTAGCATTACAAAAGGTCAACCACACAAAATTGCATCCAATTGGATGTCAGGCATATGGAGTATCAAATACACAACTTAACAGTATTACAAGCTAATGTTATCAAGAAACAAACGAGTCTGCTGGCTCATGCCAACAGTGCATTGAATCCAGGGTTTTGTACAGAGTAGCTGGCCAAATAAATTCAGAATCAAGCATAGATAGAAAGATGGTAATGATCCTTTTTTGTTGACTCCTAAAATTGTATATTTAGGGCAGGGGTGTCAAACTCAAGGCTCACAGGCCAGATCCAGCCCACAGGGCGCATAGATAGGGCGTTCGTACTTACCTGATATGCCTATTTGTGAGCTGTGAAGAGCATTCAGAAGTGGGAGGTGTTTCAGTCTCTTCTGGAAAGGCTGGGCTTAAAACTCCGGGACGCTCCTCCTCCTCCACGGGACACCTCTCCAGCGTCCCCCAGTTTTGCGAAGAATGAGTACCAAAGTCCGGAACTCATCACCTAATCTGGATCCCTGACTGGAACGGAACCCCCCAGACGGAAAGAAATGGGTGGGGCTGGATGCTCTTCACAGCTCACAGAGAATGGGCGTATCAGGTAAGTACCAATGCCCTTTCTCCCATGAGCTGTTCAGAGAATCCAGAAGTGGGACATACCAAAGCTTGGCCTGTCCTTAGGGAGGGACTCTGTCTGGATCGAAATCCACTCCTAAACTCTGTGGACCTTCTGCAGGGACCCTCTGCCAAATGAGAAGTCCGCTGAGGCATAGACATCAATTTTATAATTTCTGACAAACCCCAAGTTGCCGCTTTGCAAATATCGTCTATGGAAGCCCGTGTGGCCCATGCTGCTGATGTTGCCGCACTCCTTGTTGAGTGGGCTGTAATGCCCTTAGGAACTGAGATGGACTGGCATTCGTAACTTTTAGCTATGGTGGCTCTCAACCATCTTCCGATGGTCATCGACAACCCCTTGTATCCTAAAGTGGATGGGTTGAAGGATAGGAATAGAGCCACAGATTTTCGAAATGCCACCATCCTTAAGGCCCTTCGAACGTCAAGTCAATGACATTGATGCTCCAGTCTATGAGATGGTTTCAGACAAAAATTTGGAAGCACCAACTCCTGCGCTCTGTGGAAAGCTGAATTTACTTTAGGAGTGAACGATGGATCCAATTGGAGAATCACTCTGTCCGCATGAAACACGCACAGGTCCTTTCTCATTGACAATGCTGCCAATTCGGAAATCCTCCTTGATGATATGATTGCAATTAGGAAGGCCACCTTATATGTCAGGAATTTAAGACTAGCGGTTCTTAAAGGCTCGAATAGGCCAGTTGTAAGTGCGGTTAACACCTTGTTGAGGTCCCAGGTGGGATAGCGGTGAATTACAGGAGGTCATAAGTTTGCAGCACCCTTAAGAAATCTGCGGACATGTGGATGGTGCGCTATGGACCGGAGGTCACCCCAGGCTATCACCGAGGCTAAAGCCGCCACCTGTCTGCGTAAAGTATTTGGAGATAGGCCCTTGGTCAACCCCTCCTGTAAAAAGTCCAATAATTGTCCTATTGATGGGGCGGTTGGGTCGATCTTAGACCCTTGGCACCAGCGACAGAAAGCGGACCACGTGGCCTCGTATATACAATTTGTTGAGGATCCTCTGGATGCTTGAATGGTGGCAATAGCATCCTTTGAAATCTGTTGGGTCCATAAACGGCTCCGCTCAACCTCCATATGGCTAGGCTGAGCCATTGTGGGTCCGGGTAAAGTACTGGCCCTTGGGAGAAGGAAACCCTCGACAGTGGAATTTTCCAAGGTTGTTCTCTCGACAGGTCCTGTAAGTCCGCGAACCACGTTTGCCTGGGCCAGTAAGGGGCGACCAATATCAATTCCACTCATTCCTCGAATAACTTCTGGATCAACCTGGGTATTACAGGGAATGGAGGAAACACATATAGAAGTCCGGGAGTCCACTGACATCGCAGGGTGTTGACGGCCTCCGCCCCCTGAATCGAGTAACTTGAAATATACCGGGGCAATTGGGCATTGAGGGGAGAGGCAAATAGATCCATCACCGGTTGCCCAAACCTCAGCACTGCTTCCTGGAAAAAAGACAGGTGTAGGCGTCACTATGTCTGATCTATCATGGCCCTGCTGAGCCAGTCCACTTGTGTGTTTAAGGCCCCTGCTATGTGCTCTGAAGCTAAAACAGATTGGCTTCGGCCCACTTGAACAACCTGGCCGTTTCCAGCATCAGAAGTTTGGAGTGGGTACCTCCGTCTGTTTACGTGGGCCTGGGTTGTGATATTGTCTGTCAAGACCAGAACGTGGCGTTATTGGAAAAGGGGTAGAAAACTGCGTAATGCCAGATGAACTGCTCGCAGCTCCAACAGGCTGATGCTTTGTGCTTGCTTGGAAATAGTCCAACTTACCTGTGCAGTGTGGGATTGGAAGTGAGCTCCCCATCCTACCGGGCTGGCATCAGTTGTGATCGTTACCCTGCAAGGTTCCTTCAGAGGACACCCCTTGTTTATCATGTTTTCTGACCACCAGCGGAGCAATCGGAGAACATTGTTGGATGTTGCTCTTCCAGATCGCTGGAAAGGTAGCAGGAATCATTGCAGATTTCTAGAATGGAATCGAGCCCATGGCACAATGGAAATACAAGAAATCGGTTTCCCTAACAGTTGAGACAGAACTGCCAGGGAAAACCCTCTTTTAAGGCTCTGATCTCTCTGGCCAAAGACTGGATACTATTCAACCTGTCCTGAGAGAGAGAAACCTTGCCCTCCACGGTATCTATCACTGCCCCTAAATGAACCAACCTAGTTGAAGGGATCAAGTGGCTTTTATCCCAATTTATGGAAAAGCCATGACCTTGAAGGGTCTCCAGAGTAATCTTGGTATCCAAATTTGCTTGATGACTGGAAGATGACAAAATTAAAATATCATCCAGATAACATTGTAAACAAATAGATTTGATACTGAGGTAGGTAGCCAAAGCCGCTAGGACCTTGGTAAAAGTCCTAGGGGCCGAAGCCAGACCGAATGGCAGGGCGATATATTCGTAGTGCCGATCACAATAGCAAAATCTAAGATATTTGTAGTGAGCAGGTCTAATTGGTATACGTAGATAAGCCTCTGTCAGATCTATAGAGGTCAGGACATCGTTCTCTCTGATGCTGAGCAGAATGGACTGTAGTCATTTTGAATTTTTGATAAACCAATGATCTGTTCAGACATTTGAGGTCCAGAATTGCCCTCCAGGCCCCCAAACTCTTTGGGACCACAAACAATAGAGAGTAACAGCTTTGACCCCGTTGTTCAGATGAGACCTCTCTAATGGCCCGAATATGCAGAAGATGATTGATAGCCTCCTGCATCAACGCTCTCTTAATGGGGTCCGTGGACCTAGGGCTCCTAATGAAAAAGTTTGGAGGGGAGGATTGAAAGTCTAGCGCCAAACCAAACCTAACAGAGTCCCTGACCCATGCATCAGAGGTGGAGCTGTCCCATTGATCAGCAAATAAGTTTAGCCACCCTCCATGGGAGCTGCTGTCAAGGACTCACTTGGGGCGACAAAAAAATCGGCCTCCGGTACCTCTGGGGTTTCTTCTGTTTCTTCCGTCAAGATCGCAGAGATAAGACGGTCGGGGTATTAGATAAGCTAATTGCCTGAAGCAGCCATCTCAGGCTGCCTGCGGAGTGGCAAGAACTACTCTCAAACTGATCGGGGGATGACCTAATAGAGCCACAAGCCTTGAAATCGCCAAATTAATTGGGGAAAAATTTACAAGCTAAATTAACCCAAGAGTAAACCTGAATTTTGACTAGCTGAATCAGGGAGTGCACAACCTCTTACCACGAAGGTTGAGCTAAAAACTGGGGGACGCTGGGGAGGTTTCCCGTGGAGGAGGAGCGTCCCAGAGTTTTAAGCCCAGCCTTTCCAGAAGAGACTGAAGCACCTCCCCCTTCTAGATGCTCTGAACAGCTCATGGGAGAACTGGCCTGTGGACTGCCTGGAAACAGCAAAGGACCAGACCGTGGTTCCTCTGCCAGTGAAAACAGAGCTCGGAAAAACCCCACACGCCCCTCCTAAAACTCCGTTTTCACTGACAGAGGGTTGCAGGATACTGTCGCAACCAAAAATGGAGATCAGGAGCCCATTTTCACTGGCAGAGCACTCGGGCCACCTCCAACACGATGTCAAGCTGGCCACGCCCACCCCAGCCCTCAAGGTCAAACACAACTTAGATGCGGCCCTCAATGAAATTGAGTTTGATACTGATTTAGGGTATATGCCTGCAATTTCAAAAATATGAACCAGCTACTGTAATTATAAGTCATTGATACCCCATTCCTCATAAATTTGCCAATCTCCTCTGAAAATTGGAGGCCATCTTCAAAGCTGCTGGCAGTAAATTTCTAGATGACGACAAGGGAAATGATGAGGATGAGCATATCCATTCAGTCGTAAGCAACTCTTGGCGATTCTATGAACCAGATCTATCCACATCTTCCAATCTTGCAGTGCTTCTTGGAGATTTCCTATGCCCACTGATGTTAACTTTGATGGTGCCCAGCCACTGTATTTTTTGACAGCCTGGTTTCCTTTTACTACTAACTCTTTTAAACATGAATTGCTTTCTCTAGTGAATTCCCCACATGACATGGCCAAATTTATAGATAGCTATGATCAATTGCATCAGATCTACAGTAATTAGCTTCAGCATGATTTACATTTTTTCATGAGAATTATGCTATACAATGTATCTCTACAATGTCTGAATTTAACAAATTGTTATATGACCTATAAGTGACCAGAAATGGACACAGCTTTCAGTTATTTTCAGTTGGTTTCCTGTTTTGCATTGCACAATGGACTAATATTTCATGGATGACTATTTTAATCATGCATTCCTCAAGTCAATCTTTCCACATTTAGACCCCTTTTCAAATGTGCATTTAAAGCTTAGATATTTTGTTCTTGATTATGCTCCAATTGGCAGGGAGGGTTGCGAGGTTCTGAATTGAATTTCCGTGTCCAATCAGGAAAAACTGCATTTTTTAAGGTAATCATGTTCACTAGTACACAAGTTAAACCAAAATATAAATCTACAGGAAGATCATGATACATTTAGAATTCAAAGCAAGTACTGGTAGTTCTCAACTCACAACCACAACTCAAGACCAGTATTTCTGTCATGAGTCACTGCAAGTCACATGACTGGACCCAATTTTTCTATTATTTTTACCACAGTCGTTAAGGGAATCACACCATTAAGGGAATCATGTAAGACAGGGGTGTCAAACTCATGGCTCATGAGCCGGATGCATCATGCAGTGGCCACGCTCACGCCCGGTTTAGTGAAGGGGGGAAGTCACAATACGTCACGTGATGTATTGACACCCCTTGTGTAAGAGAATAGGCTCCTAAATTGACTGCTTGTTGGAAGTAAATGGGGAAGTCACAAATTGTGATCATGTCACTGTAAGATGCTGCAACCTTCATACATGCGATTGAGATTATGTGACAGCAGAGGTAGCAGAGGTAGTGCAATGGCTTTAATTTTGAGAATGGCTCATTGCTCTTTATGAGGTCACCATAATTCTGAACCATAGTTGAATGGATTTATGTTGAGGACCACCTATACAGACTACAGGTAATCCACAACTTACAACCACAATTGAGCCCAAAATTTATGTTGCTAAGTGAAACATGTTAAGTGAATTTAGCCCCATTTTACAATTTTTCTTGTCCTTGTTAAGTGAATCACTGAAATTGTGAAATTAGTAACACAGTTAAGTGAATTTGGCTTCCCTATTGATTCTACTTATCAAGTCATAAAAGCTGATCACATGATGCCAGGACACTACAACCGTCATAAATATGAGTCAGTTGCCAAGCATCCAAATTTGGATCATGTAACCATGGGGATACTGCAATGGTCATAAATGTCATAAGTCACTTTTTTCAGCACCATTTTAATTTTGAATGGTCACTAAATGAACTGTTAAGTCAAGGACTATCTCTACTCATCTGTGATTCAACCCTTTTTCTATAAAAATTCTTCTCTTGAACATTGATTAAAACCTTGGTGTACAAAAAAAATTATCCTATTTACGGGACCCTAAATAATGTTTTATGATTAATGTATTTTACAAAAACTATGACGATATATCACTATTGCTGTATGTACAGAGAGCTTATGCACCAGCGACAAATTCCTTGAATGTCTAATCATACTTGACCAATAAAGAATTCTAATTCTAAATATTGCTGAGGTAAAATGTGTGTGTGTGTGTGTGTGTGTGTGTGTGTGTTTATCTATCTATCTCCTCTTCTTGTAGCATTCAAGGTGGCGAGTATGAAGTTTCTTTTGGCTTTTTATTACTAATGTCCATTATCATATACCAGATGACATAAAATTATAACCAAGAATTTACATTCTTCAAATTATATTTCAGCACACAAGTATTACATTTTCAGATTTTTAGTGAACAGAAAAAAATGGCTTAATCTCCCTTTCCTCCGTTCAGTTTACAATGATTTTGAAGAACAAATAGAACAGTTATGTCAATCTTTACCTAATCATGAAAAATTTAGTAATACATATGGATTCAGTTTAGGGACAAACTGTACTGCCAAGGCTCATTTTTCAAATATCTGGTCAATGTGTTTCCCAAATTACTGCTCACTAGTTTCCAAAAGCATTCAAAGTAGCTAAATAATAATTATCAATCAAGGGAGCAATGCAAGCATTCAAGATAAGGGTTCTTTTGTGTACTCAAAAAGGTTTGGGGGGTTTGTTTTTTGTTTTTTAACTAAAGGGGAATATCCTTAACAAGAAACTGCTCTTCCTGATGAAGAAAACCCTTTTGCACAATTAAATGCCCTAGTTCCAGTTACCTAATGCTTTCTGTAAACATCTAGTATGCTAATAAAAAGAAGGCAATGAACTGTTCAACCAAGATACATAAAACAACAGTTACACAACGCTCATACAGGCAACCATTACTTAATTTCACAAACACCAACCAATCCATTTTTGGACCTTCCATTACCACCTTCTCTGCCTAGACAAACTCATTCGTATCATTAGTCACCTCTGTCTTGGTTTAGTAAGACACAAATGTATTTCAAAAAAAGCTAAGAAATTAAAACGCAGAATCTTACCAAATAAAGGGAAAAATGAAATGGGCCAAATAAAAATCTCATATCAAGCTTCTGTGCTTAATGTTTTAGAAGTTTTGAGATTAGGTGAGCTAGATAAGGTATAAACACTGTAAGGAAAATAAAATTATTCATTGCTGAAATGGATTGCAAAAACAGCATGGTCGGCTGTAAATCCTGCTAAACAGACTTTTTCTATCAAAAGAAGTCCCACATTTCAGAAATAATGTTGTAGAAAAAGTCCTAAATTGTAATCACAATTTAATTCTGACCACTTATTGTACTAAAAACATGACAGAGTCTGTTGGTTTAGTATTTTTGCTAATCCAGATACAATGGTGTGGAAACTAAAATATAGCTTAAGTTTTGTTATTAATAGATAATAGTGGTCTATTTATTAAACCATGGTTTAATGCAATGGGAAAACCATGACAGAGTTTAATTATTTATGACACAAATTCTAAGCACTGGGCCAGTTCTAAATAGTTTGCTTGTATAAAATATAATACTGATCCTGTCCGCAGAGCAACACAAATCATTATAGTAAGCAAGGGAAAAAAATGTTAAAGTTGCAGCCCAACTTTTAACCTCAGAAACTGCTACAACTTAAAAGTAAAAACTCCATGCCTCAACATTTTGCCCACTCAGTTTAAAGCCACTTTTTCTGCATATCTTCTAAAAGAAAAGGATTGTACTATATTTTCCCCCCAAAAAATCACATGCAGTAAAATATAGGGAGTCCTCAACTTGTCTACAATTGAGCCCAAATTTCTGTTGCTAAGTGAAATGGTCAAATATATTTTGCCCCGTTTTACCACCTTTCTTGCCACAGTTGAGAATCGCTGCAGTTATTAAGTTAGTAACATGGTTGTTAAGCGAATCTGGTTTTCCTATTGACTTTGGCTTGTCAGAAGGTCAAAAAAAGTGTTCAAGTGATCCTGGAACTCTGCAACCACCATAAATATGAATCAGCATTGGAATTTTGATCATGTGACCATGGGGAAGTTGCAACAGTCGTGTGAAAAATGGTCATAAGTCACTTTTTTCTGTGCCACTATAACTTTAAACAGTCACTAAATGAGAACATTCTGTAGTGAAGCCCAATCTGCCACTTTGAAAAAGATGCTACTTAGAAACTGCACATTTGTGCTTAAAATCTACAATTGGTACCTGATAAAGATACAAATTATCTACAAAGTTATTGAGTTTTCTTTCATGCCTCTTCTCCCCAGGAAATGTTATAACAGAATTAGTTTTCATAAAAAATATTCTATTGTTGTGCCACTTTGCATGTAATTCATGGAAACAGTGGAATGAATTAGAATTGCTTATTAAAATTCGTAAGGAAGGCTGAAATTTAAAAACACCACTTACAAGGTTACTCAATGAAGATGCCAAAATATATTTTGCATCATCCACACCATTAAGTTTATTCTGATCCTTGTTTTATTTATGAATCACCTTTTTCTAAGTAGCCAAGTGCTTGGCAAAGACAATTTTTTAAAAAATCCTCCATGTATAGAAGACTGAAATAAAATTTTAACTATTAAATCATTATTTGGCTTCCTGAATGGAGAAAAATGTATAATGTTTTTCCTTAATTGTACTGCCTTTAGTGAAAAAGTCCTGCCCTTATTTCATAACATAACAGCAAAATAGCTAACTGACTTTTATTTATACATCTCCTGCAACTACTGTCTGATAACAAAAGAACAGCAAAATACAGTGCCGACACAGGCTTAATTCCAGTATTTCTATGTAAAATATCAAGGTAAGGGTTCTGCACAAATATATCTTCTTTAAAAAAAGGTTATTTGGGTTTTCCTTGCAAGTAAAATATGAGAGTTCATTAAAAAGTATGTCAAAACATGTAGAGACTGATTTTAACTTTCAATCCACCATATTCTGCTAGGATTCTCAACAATCAATAAGCCTAGATTTTTTTTTCATTTTTTTCATTTTACAACCCTTTCCTTTTGGGTGGAATTGGGGTGACTGAGTGGAGCTGAGCATTTATTGGCCAGACGCCCTTCCTGATGCCGACATGGAGATCACAGCAGACGTTTTCTCTTTGCGCCCTGATAGAGACAACTATCGCTGCCTAGGATCGAACTCTTAACCTTCCGAATGGGAGGCGAGTGTTTTCATCCTTAGACCACCATGTTTACAGACCTGAAAAGATTGTAAAAGCAAGGAATGGTCATAAACGTTATTTTATCACCTTCGTACTGCAGTCACTAAACAAGGCAGTCATTCAATAAGGACATTCAGTAATAATATATTAATACATTAAAAATCCCCAACCTAGAATACCATTCCTGTTTGACTTAAATTGTTGACTGAACCTGACCACCATTTATGCTTTCCATGTTGCGCGAATGTGCCATTTGTGACTCAGCCAAACAATGTTTAAACAGTGGCTTAGCATTAGTCCAAATGAGTCAGAATGCCTGAGTTTGCACAGCAGCCTGCCTAGATATGATTTGCTTATCTTGAATAAACAATTGGCTGAGTTCAGACATAACAGCTAAAATATGTATTTGCAAAGTATCCTGGGAAATGCATTTAAAATTCTCTTTTTCCCTGGTATAAAAGCTTGCAGGCCATCCTAAGTTCACACGACATATGGAGCCAAACTGAACCACCCACATTTCAGCTTAACATGAACCTAGCATTATTTTTTTATGAATTTTCCTAACTGGGTAAAAATTAAAGGAATTCCTACAGTCCCACAAGTTAAATTCTAAAGCATTTTGCATTTGGACTTGTATCACTTTAGCATTTCAAAGAAGCAAACAACCATTCCTTGTTACTGAAACCTGAAAGAAACTACTAGCTTCTGAAACAACTATCAAACAACCAAGGGGTTGAAGCACCCATGTAAGCAGAGTCAACTGGTGTTCAAGCTAACTTCCCTCTAACTGACAGGTACTCACCTTTTTCATTACAGGCAAATTCAGCTGAGAATGAAGACATTCCTCTGAATCAAACAGCCATCAAAACAAACCTATTAATAGTTTCCTTACCTCCACCTACTCTTTAGAAGGAAGTAGCAAATGTATCCCAGGTGCTCTCAATTATTATATGGGATAGAAGTCCTGGCATTTCCTGATTAGTAAAACATCTCTATGAATTTGACTTTTATAGATCCAGCCTTAACATCTCTCCAACTTGTGCTGAATTAATAGGAAGCAAACAAATTTAGGTGGACACATTGAATGGCCCTTGAAACCTTTACGTGATGGGAGGTAAATCTAGGGGGGAAAAGTAATGGAAAGTTTTGTTTGACTGGGGTTGAATTCATATACTAAGTCAAACTAGGGTCATCAAATTAAGCCACAGCTTAATTCATGCAACACAATGTACTAAGACCTAAGGTTAAGGTGGTATTTTGTACCCACTCTTGTCATGTTAAAAATGACAATTTACACTTCAAAAATTCACTAAACAAATGAATAGCCTATGATCATTTTAACCCATTATCAGTTTTACCAGAGGTTTAGGAATCACTCCAAGCTCCAAACCGCCAGAATTTGTAATCTGCAATATAGTTAATGCATATTCACAACTTCAAAAAGATCCAAAATGGTGGCCAATCTATTTGTTAAGCAACTGCATAAAGAAACAAGTAAAATGGCATGTGCACACTTGTTAACCAAGGTCTTGAGCATGCCATGCAAATACAGCCTACGCTATGGGAACTCAATGACTGTCATTTGGAAACTATGATTTACAGCTTTGTGTAAAGTAGAAAACCAACTAGCAAGCCATGTGCTAGCATAGTGTGCAAATCCAACTAGCAAGCCATGTGCTAGCATAGTGTGCAAATCCAAAGTATAGTTAAGCATTAGTTTTCTTTGATGGATAAGTAGGGTTTAAATACAATAAATAGTTATTAACTCCAGTTCTATTCTAAGTATGTCTTGCACAAGGAAGGCTCCTGTTATTTTTTTCTATTTTATATATTTAACTTGTTATAACCAGCTTTTTAAAAGGAAGCCTATGAACACTGTAAGGTATTTTTTTACTGTGCTGTTAGATCACAATAGAAGCTGTTTTCACACAGTCCTTAACCCAATTAACTGAATCAACTCATTTTCTGAGTTCACACTATGGTATACCCAACCACATGTTAACCAAATAAGCTAAAGCTGCACAATATAAACTGAGTTATCAAAACAAGCCAACGTTGGTGTACAAAGAATTTGCCTGTGTGTATCCCCCCTTTATCCAAGGATGCTGTAAAAACATACAAGGGCAATCACGTCATTATGAGTATGAATACCATTCTTGTACATTTTCTACTCTCAAACATGCCCTATATCTCTATAAGAAATATTATTTAACCAACCTGCAACTATTTTCTTGGTTAAATGTTGGGCTATTAATTCCTTTAGTTGCCACTCACCCAGCCAGTGGAACATTAGCCATAAATTAAGAGATTTGTAACTCAGAAGACATGGGTATTATGAAAAAAGTTGTATTTAGCTCTCACAGCTTATAGTTATTGGCAGACATCCCCCATTAAGTGGGTCAATTATTTCTTAAAACATTCAAATTCTTTTCTCTCTCTCACATTCAAATTCTTTTCTCTTTTTTTACAAAAATCACAACTGTACCTACTGAAGCATAGGTGTGAAAATGTTTGGTAAAGTGAAGGCCCATAATCTATCATCTCTGTTCATATACCTTAAGCCACTCCCCAGTTCTCTAGAATTGTCCCATGAGTAAAGAACTTCCATATCAATGAGTTCATACACAATAAAGATAGTGGTCAACAACATATTTTGTAGTTGTGAAATGTGTAAGTTCATTATAAATTGTAGGAAGAATTCCTCTGCCGCCTGCATAAATGAACCGCCATTAAGTCTCCAAGAATGTCATGGCTTTCCCCTCAAAAGTCTGTTTAAATGTGAAATTTTTATTTTTATTAAATTTGTTTGCCACGCATCTCACCACAAAGCAACTCTGTATAGCACTTATGGTTTGCCACTGGCTGCTAAGTCATATCCATGAAGCACCACAAAACTTCGTTTTTCCTGAATGAAAAATCAAGGTTTCTAAGTGAGCTTGTTTCCATTGCTAAATATTATTGAATTACAAAGAAAATCAATAGAAATATCAACACTTAGGTTTGCCCGTGACACTTAATCCTATGTCTATTGTTCCATTCAGTTGCTCATGATTTATGAGGCATGTGTGTTATAGTTAACAACCAATTCAGTTTCAAGCCAAAATATTGATTTAACCAAGCATGGTTTAGTTATTAATGGATACCAAGTCTCTATGACCATGTATAAATAGTCGAGTTATGATCATAATTGAGCCCAAAATTTGTTAAGTAAAATTTCTGTTGTTAAAGAAGTCCCATTTTACAACCTTTTTGCCACAGTTTAACAAATTACTCCAGTTGTGAATCTGGAGTAATATGAATCTGGCTTTGTTCATTGACTTTGCTTGTCTGAAGCCAATTGGGAAAATTACAAAATGGCATCACATAAACCCGTCAGTGCAATCATCATAAATTCATGACAGTTGCCTGATTTTTGATCACATGACCATGGGGATACTACAACAATCCTAAGCATGAAAACCAGTCATAAAAGTCATTTTTCAGTGCCATTGTAACTTTAGTCACCAAACAAATCGTTGTAAATCAAAGACTACCTGTAAAAATTTTATAATTGCAACATCTATAAGTAAGAATATTATAACTGTCTAAACACCAACATGTTATTTATCTATGTTGGTTCATCAAATCTTTCCTTCTTAATCATTCATATGAGGGGAAAGAAGTCTTGTTGAATCCCATCACAAAGGTGGGAAATATGTAATATGTAGATGAAAATTTAGGAGCAAATGTAGACAGTCCATGAAATCATGTATGACCTATATACATTTTGGCCTACTCTTACAATTTCTGGTTGGTTCAGTGTGCCATGCCATCTGAGGAAACTGGGTTAATGCACAAAGCCATGTTCTAGTGAAGGATGGGTACTCAGATCCTGCAAACACATCTAATTGTATCAACCTTACTCTGTGTTATCAACAAAACTCCAGGTTTGAGGCCTAGTCCAAGTCCACAACTCTTTCCCCTAATTTTGGAATGAAGTGTGCTTTTAAGGAGAGAAAATATGTTCAGGTGGTTAATAAGTAAGATACAACTGAGGTATGAGGCCAAGACAGATTACATACCACAAGTTTCTGTATTATTCCTGTTCATGAATCAAAACTGAACTTCTATTTAAGTCTGACTGAAAAGAAACCCCAAACTACACCATTGAGGTTAAATAGAATACCTTTTTCCCACTCACTCCCCCAAATCGCAGACTGATTAAAAAATGAGATTTCTACAATGCCTTATTATAAATGAAATGTAACTCCCTTTACACCAGCCAAAAAAAAAATTAAAAAGGAGGAAGGAAGTGAAGCACATGTAGGAGTAAGAAATTCCAGGCAATTCAGGGACACCCTTTAGTAGACATTTTCTCCGAACACTTTATACCAAGCAAAGTTCAGTGTTTGTTTTTAAAACTTGCACACTCCAGAAAATCCACAGCCACGTTGTTTTTCTAGTTTGGCTCCGTTTTCCCCTGGTTTCCCTTCAACCACTGAATAATCCACCTCTTTTTCCAACTAAGAATCCAGAAGGATAATAAAGTGAATTACATTTACCATGGGCAGATAGATGATTAACCAAATCCAGTCCTGTACTGCAAATATATCCTCTGCTTCCAAAACATACCATTAAAAGAAGAAAAAAGAAATTGCACCGTTCACTGATATGATCTTGAGACTTTTTACACGTGGAAGAGAACGGGGTAAAGCCACCCTGATTTCAAAACTAGGCCTTATAGACATGTAACTCTTGAATTTTGCACCATTGTTTTCCCAGAGACCAAAGTTCATTCCAGAACTTGTCTATTAGGTTATAGTTTACAATTCTGTCCCTGGAACAGTTTAAAAGGGTTTTGATCTTTTTGCTCCAATTTCCAACACAACGTCCACAAAAGCAAATAATCATTATTCCATAAGACATAACAGCCTAGATTTTAAAAGAGTAGAAAGAAGCCATCAAAAGCCCTTTCCCCCCCTTTATTATTTTGCAAAGACACAGCAAAAGCCGCTGCTAAACTCTCCCCCTCCCCCACCAGTGTGCGTTCACTCTGCCACATTCCTTCCCCTCCCCCACACCGCTTGCAAACAAGACATTTAAGGCGCAAACCACATCAAACGAAAGTTTTCTTTCAACCCACACTTTAATTCCCAATCATTGGGGGGAAAATAAATTCTACTGACCTTTCTGTTTGGGGGAAAAAAAACAACCCTACACGCAAGCACAAGCAAAACACACTTTCCAACTTGGATCTTTTTTTATAAGACACCTCTTCTTGTGTGTGTGTGCGTTTCTTTCCAGCAAAAATATTGTACATACGTGTGTGTGTGTGTGTGTGTGTACATATATATCCGCCGATGCAAAATAAAAAACTGTCCTCTGCCCCAAATCGTCTAAAAATAGGCAATCAAGCCAGCTTGCTTCATAATGGCTGCTGGCTTTGCATTTATTAGTGCAAAGGCTTCTCTTCTTCTCTTCCCCCCCCCCGCCACACTTTCCAAAAACGCGATGAATCAACACTTTCCCCTCCCCACCACCAATGTATTTTTTTTAATTAATTAAAAGACCAGAAGGGGGGGGCTGAAAACACCTCCAGAAAGATGAGCGGAGGAAAAAAAAGAGGTCGAAAAAGATTAAAGTTAAAAGACACAAGCCTTCCCAAGGGGGGGGGGGGCAATGCTTGTTACACTTCTGCCCCTCCCCCACGCGTTGCTTCCTCCAACTAGCTACAAACACAGGCGCCCCTCCCCCACAGCCCTACCCCCCCTTCCCTCAATTCCCTTTCCAGCAACGCCCTCCCTGAACTCCCACTCTCGCCCCCCCCCGCGAAATAACCCCTTAAAATATACTTTAGGGCGCCTGAAATATTTCCTAGCTTGCAACTTACATATTTAACTGCGCTGAGGTTACAAGACAAACATGCACATAGGGAAAGGGGAGGAAGGGGGGGTAGAGAAACTCTTTTTTTTTTATAAATTTCTTACCTTGCAATTGATGGCTTAGTATGGCTCTCCGCCCCCCCTCCTTTTGCAATGGAGGCAAAAGAGGAGGAAAAAGCCCCCCACGCTGACACACATAGAGCAATATTTCATGCAGCTTCCTCCTTCTCTTAAGAGGTATAATATATGGGTTTGCAATTGCGGGTGCAGCCCAAAGGGGGAAGGGAAGAAAAAGAGAGGAAAAAAAAAAGACTTCAAGTAGCCACCGGGAAAGGGGGGGAGGTGGAAATGCAATGTATTCAATTATGACCCGAGTCTGGGTGAGGGGTGTGTGTGCGTGTGTATGTATGTGTATGTTGAGAGAGCGAGAGCTGATGCTGCTGGAGGGGGGGGATGGGAAGCGAGAAGCGGTGGGGGGAAATTATAGATTAAGTCCCAAGGAAGGAGGAGGAGGAGGAGGAGGCAATCAAAGGAGGGGGGAGGGGGAAAAAAGTAATGCTTTTTGTGTGCGCGCCTGAGTGTGTGTATATATGTGTGTGTGCGTGTGTGATTTCGATTGAAGAGGAATTGAGGCAGAATGTAAAAGCTGTTACTAAGGGAAGGAGCCAAAACCGCTCTGAACAGCCAACGGCGCTCAGCAACTGGGGAGAGAAAGGTGGCCAGCCGTACAGAAATGAGCAGGGAGAAAAGAGAGGCGCTCTTGCACACAAACACACACGCACACACAGACACAAGAGGGGAAGGCGGGCTGGCTGGCAGGCAGGGCCCGGCCTTCTTCCTCGCTCGCCTTCTTTCGCCTACTTCCTGCGAAAACAAACCAGATTGGATTCCAAAGGAGGAGGAGGAGGGTGGAGGCAGGGCGCAGAAAAACACATCTGGATTCGCAAACAAGCAAACAACAACATTTAAAAATAATAATAAAAGCGGAGCCGTGCAAAAAAAAATAATAAAAATTTAGGCGGGCGCTAAAATTGCAAGCCCTGCAAAAGGGGGTGGGAGGGAGGGGGAGCTTCTTTCGCTGGCTTGTCGGAATTTCCTTGGAATCGTATATAGCCGGAGTCGTTTTAGGTTTGGGTGGTGGTTTTGTTGTTTTTATAATGATGATGGTTGGTGGATTAATGGATGGTTTGTTTGGGGAGGCGGGTGGGCGGTCTTTTTGAAGCGATGGACCGAATAGGAAAGAAGGATAAATCAAATAAGCATTATAACACACGCACACACACGCTCCAAAAAGAATGGGGCTGGCCACGCAAAGCAGGCGGGTGATTGGGGTTCATTGAGGAATGCAATGAGAAACGTGGGAAACCAGATCCTCACGCTAAACCATTAGATTGCTTGCTTCCTTGGGTTACGTGATGTCAGCCCAGGATGCGTGGCTTCTAATTTGCAAGCTTTGCACAGGGCTGAGTGCCAGTCTTTACAAGCACACTGGGGGCGTCCCAAAATGCATCAGTAGAAAGGGATGCGCAGGCATTTTCAGGGGAGGTGGGGGTGGGGGTGGAAGGAAAGCAACACATGTTGTGTGCAGACATAGCAGGGTCTCCGTGGCCCCATCCCAGTGAAAAAGAGAGGAAGGAAGAGATTAATCCTGCTGCTCAGCCCTGCTTTAAGCAGGCAACAGTGTAGCACAAAACCCAGCCCTTAGATCACAGCTGTGGGGTTTCCTGCACAATTTGCAGAGAAATAAAGAGAAAAGGCGCTCTTTTATTTTTCAAAAACGGGGTTAAAAACATGACGGTGAACACCCCGAGCGCCAGATCCTTTATTTATGCAATATTTATGCAATAAATAAATATGCAATCCAAATCACAAGGCGTTGGGAACGAAAACAACTAGTACGAATGCTGCATGGGGGAAGGAAAATGGGGGAGAAGGGGGGGGGAGGAGAGGCGGCCAGACAGGAAGTTGCATAAGCAGAGCAAGTCATTTGCTGTGCTTTCCGTTTGAAATTAAACGCACAGAAAGGAAAGAAGCCAGCATGCAAGAGAGAAAAACAAAAGGGGGGGAGGAAATAAATACGAGGAAGGAGGGAGTGCTAAAGCGAGGGACACACCCTGTTGCTAAAAAAATGTCCTCAGAAAACCAGCTACACACAAGACACCGTGATTGGGGGTGTGGGCCTCCTTTATGGTGGTATCAAACTAGGGCAAAATTGTAGGGAGCAGAGACGTTAAGTGGGAAGAGGAGATGCTCTTTTTAATAGCCCCATCAACCAATTTACAAGAAATGATAATATTGATTGTAATTTGTACATGTACACCTTTTTATTTGCAATGTTGTCAGGGCACTACCATGAAATAGGTTTCAATTGTCACATCGGCCTCCCCTTGCATTTGTTAGGGAAGATGGGCAAAGGCACCAGTGTCAAATTTGTGGCGTCACATTGATGTCACATGGCATATCACAAGCTTTTCCTCTTCATGGAGCTGGGGTGGGTGTGGCCTGTGCGTGACGCATCTGGCCCGCAGGCCGCCAGTTTGACACCCCTGAGCAAAGGGAATTTAAGCTGGATTGTGTGGGAAAAAATATTATGATATTATAATATCATATGAACAAGCTTGTTGGTAGGAAAATGGGCAGATTTAAGAAGGCCCTCGGCCTAGTGGTTAATATGCTGGGCCCTCCTGCCAACCTAGCAGTTTGGAAGCATGCAAATGCGAGTAGATAAATAGGTACCACTTCGGTGGGAAGGCAAACCAAATTTGGTACACCTCGGTGTATAGTATTGCTAGGCACGTCACCATCGAAGCATCTTGAGACAATGCTGTCTCCTTCGGCTAGGAAATAGAAATAAGTATCACCCCCTAAAATCAGACATGACTAGACAGGAGAAATATTTACTTTGGGGGGTAAAATGGCCTTAAGAAATGAAAGCCTGTCAAGTTTAACTCTTAATGGTCTAATTCTCCAATCAGCATTTAATGTCCAGATCTACACCTGCCATAATTTCTCATCATTTCCCATCTGTCATAGTTTGGGCCATTGTGGGAAAGGTAACCCCACTAAGCATCATCCAAAGAGCCAGAGAGGGGAAAAGTAACTGCAACAGTTTCTCACAATTATTGTGATTTACTGTGCTTCTACATAAGTGCATTTGCATGAAAGTATTGTATCGCGGTTTGCTGAGAAGACCAATGCTATCCAGTATTTATGTGCTCTACTGTGAATGCGTGTCCAGGTAGTACACCTTACAACTCAATTGGATTAGAATTCGTTACTAAAACAGGTGATTGTTAAGTGAGTCACACCCAATATTTTTCCCAGGGTTGTTAAGCTTCACATCTGTCAGATATGATTATTCCCATTTTGAAAGGCAACATACCATAACATCCAGGGTCTAGTTATTTGCAGGACATTTATCTATAATTGTTCTATAAGCATGGAAAGATGAGACATGCCCCATGTTCCATAATAAAATAGGACCCAGGAAGTGTGCCTAATCTGGATGACTCTAAGCCTTTAGAGCAGGGGTATCAAACTCAAGGCCCATGGGCTGGATCCGGCCTGTGTGGTGTTTAGATCTAGCCACTGGGGCCACCCTGGAAACAGTGAAGGACCAACCCGCGGTGCCTCTGCCAATGAAAATGGAGCTCTGGCAGAGGGTTGCAGAAGGCCGTCGCAGCCAAAAACAGAGCTCTCAAGAGGCCATTTTCACTGGCAGAGAACTCATGCCACCACTGGCACCCCCGACATGAGTGATGTCAAGCTGGTCACGACCACCTCAACCACACCCACCTCAGCCCCACAAGGTCAAACACAACCCTGATGCGGCCCTCAAAGAAATCGAGTTTGAGACCCTTGCTTTAGAAGGACCTTGAAGAATTTATTCTTCTATGAAGCATTGGGCCAGAAGGCCAAAATAGTTGTCTGCTCACTCAAAATGTAACAATCCGCATGTCATAGTTGTGCCAGGCCTCTGTGGTTCCAGGTGGAGCAAGAGGAACTATAATCCTGTATTGACTCAGTTCTTCCAGTAGTGGTTTGCAGTTCTAGCATGGTTAGATCTTCAGTTCATGACAGACCCAGTTCCTTCTCTTACATCATCTTATATCCTATATCCTGATAGTGAACCTATAGCACACGTGCCGGAAGTGGCACGCAGAGCTGGCTCTGCCGGTATGAGAGCTGTCACCCCAGCTCATTCCCACTGCGTGTGCGCGCATGCCTCCTGCCAGCCAGCTGATTTTGGGGTATCTGCAGCACATGTGTGGGGGGTGGGGTGCATGCGGTAGATGTGTGCGCATGTGCGGGGGATCATGGGGGGGGTCTCACACATTTGCAGGAGGCGGGGAGCGCAGGAGGAGTGCACGCATGCACAGGGAGTGGGGAAACGGAGGCGCGTGTATTGCATTATGGGTGCAGGGGTACACATGCACACACACGCTTTCAGCATGCAACAACAAAAAGGTTAGCCACCTGCTATGTCCCTGACAACTACAGTTCCCAGTCAGGTCCGCCATAACCCTAGCTAGGGGAAAGGGGTGTTGTGTCCCTGATACCTGCAGTTCCCAGTCAGGTCCGCCATGACCCTAGCTAGGGGAAAGGGGTGTTGTGTCCCTGACACCGGCAGTTCCCAGTCAGGTCCGCCATAACCCTAGCTAGGGGGAAGGGGTGTTGTGTCCCTAACATCTGCAGTCCTCAGTCTGGTCCGCACTTCGAGCGGGAGCATCAACCATTCCCATTGGTTGAGGCCGTTTGACAGCTGCTATAAAAGGGAGCTGTCAAACGGCATCAGCTGGCTCTCGCTCTCGCCCTCTGGGCTGCCAGCCCAGCCAGGGCAGCCGCAGCAACCTGTTATGCTTCAATAAAGAGATGTTAACCTTCAGCTCCGTGTCTGCCTCGTTGTGTCCTGCCGACAACATAACACCACCACTGTCCTATATCCTCTGATGAGCCATGCTGGCGCAGTGGTTAAAATGCAGTATTTCTGGCTGACTCTGCCCAATGCCAGGAGTTCGATCCTGACCTGCTCAAGGTTGACTCAGCCTTCCATCCTTCTGAGGTTGGTAAAATGAGAACTCGGACTGTTGGAGGCAATTTGCTGACTCTGTAAATCATTAGTATTAGGGAGAAGTGTTAGGGAAGAGCTGTCTTCTCCATCTTTCTCTCACACAGACTCTCTGAGCTGAATTGCCTCTTGCTCCCCTAAAATGCATTCCCTCCCTTCTGGGAGTTTGAACTACATTCCATCCTGGAGATAGACAGTTTGGTCTAGTGGTTAAGACACCAGGCTAGAAACCAGGAAAGTCACTCACTCACTCTCTCAGCCCAACTCAAGTCACAGGGTTTTTTCTTGTGGGGCAAATAGGAGGAAAAAGGAGTATTAGGTGTTTAGCTATTTTGAATTCTTTATTAAAATATAATAATAAATGTTAGATGATAGATAGATAGATAGATAGATAGATAGATAGATAGATAGATAGAT
>NW_020769337.1:3359264-3404916 GCF_900518735.1 Pseudonaja textilis | reverse complement strand
GATAGATAGATAGATAGATAGATAGATAGATAGATAGATAGATAGATAGATAGATAGATAGACAGACAGACAGACTAGACTGGATGGATGGATGGATGGATGGATGGATGGATGGATGGATGGATAGATAGATAGATAGATAGATAGATAGATAGATAGATAGATAGATCTAGTGAGTCATCATATCACATCCTGATTAAGACATAATAGGATGCATGGACTTTAACTCTGAGAGAGGCAGGGAGGGAGGGAGGCAGATCTAGTGAGTAACACCATATCCTGATTAAGACATCATTTGATTTGCTAGCAAGCTGAGATCCAGACAATGTGCAATATAATAATAGTTATTTAAGAATTTGACAAAGTTGAGGATGAGAAGCCACAAGTCTTGAAATATTGTTTGACCCTAAGATAAAAAGATTTTTAATATATGTTAAGAAAAAACGCAAAAACGTTTAAATCTTGCCCTACTGAGAACTTAACACAGATGAAGTTTGGAAGGATAGAGGCATTAGCTCTGTTGTTCCCAATCTGGAGTCTGCCAGCTGTGTCGAGATTGTAACTTCCAAAGTATCCAGCCAGTGTATCTCTCCATATTTGGAGGATGATCAATTAAGAAAGATGAATTTGATTAACTCTTCCTTTTTCCTTCAATTTTGGATTATTCCATATATCTTTCAATATAGTTTAGACAGCCATTAGTTTTATGAAGTGATGAGGCTCTTCAAAAACAAAAATAGGAAAAACGGATCAGATTTTTCTGAGACATTCTTCCAGCATTTGTTCTACTAGGACTCTCAAATTATTGAAGTCTCTTCCTCCTCATCGTTCAGGAATTCAAATGCATGACTACAACAGTTACAAATTAAAAATCCCAGGGTGGTTAGCCAAATCAGCAAAATCAAACATTTCAAGTGCCCTACCGGGACAACATACATTCTTTCAGGACAATAATAAAATCATGATATCAGCTCACTTCATTGCATACAAGGGTTGAATGGTTTCACCATATTTATTTACATCCCACCTTTATTTTTATTTTTTTTTATAAATATCTCAATGTGGCAAACAAACAACACTCCTTCCTCCTCCTATTTTCCCTCCAACAACAACCCTGTGAGGCGGATTGGAATGACAGAGAGTGAGTGGCCCAAAGCTACCCAGCTGGCTTTCCTGCTTAAGACAGGACTAGAATTCATAATCTTTCTAGCCTGGTGCCTTACTCACTAGCCCAAACTGACTCATGTTATTTACAAGTGCATGCACACAAACAATTACATTGTGAACTGGGCATCTTGGCTTTTTCTACGCTGACATCAGCTTCAGGTTTTGCAAACTGAGGAGAGCAGGAAAGGGCATAGAGATCTGGGTGACAGATTTGTGATGATGGATTTCTGTGCCGAACAAGCAAGAGATGAGACAGCTGGCAGAGACAGCAGCCGGGGAAAAACTTGCTATCCCAGCATGGCACACAGACCCAATAGGATGGCAATGTTTACAGATGTTATGAAAGCATGCACCTCTTCCAGTACCATTGTTGCCTCTGTTTCTCAGCTGAAGCCAGGACTAAAATTGCATTACCTTCTCCTTGCGCATTTTCCTCCCTTTTCTGCTGATAAGGTGGACGGCAACGCATATTTTACACTGGTAGAGATCAAGCATCTTGCTCTTTCTGTGTGTGTCATCAGATCTTCGTTAACAATAGCTCAGCATGAATGAGAAGCCCAGAGAGTGAAGGAGTTCTTTATAAGCATGTATTTAAAAACAGAAAGAGAATAAACCAAGGGTAAAATAGGTTATGGTCCATAATTTAGGAACTGGGAACAAATCTTCAGTGAGTTCCAGAGAACAAAGAGGGGTCACCAGACTTCAAGATCTGGGAGGTACCTCTTATGAGGACTTCTTGCAAAATGGCTGCCATGGAGTTACAATATCTTGATTCCCTACCCAACTGTGTCATGTTGTCTCTGAATATGTTCCCCTATTTTCTGGATAAGTTAGTAGAGCCTCAGAGAACATACTAGGCCATTTCTATTTTCTATAAAAAACTTATGGGACCTCTTTCAGGCCTTCAGGACCCAGATTGTTGGGGGCAATAGGCTGATTCTGTAAACCGCTTAGAGAAGGCTGTAAAAGTACTGTGAAGTGGTATATAACAGAGGTGGTATTCCTCGGGTTCTGACCAGTTCTGGAGAACTGGTAGTGGAAATTTTGAGTAGTTCTGAGAACCGGCAAATATCACCTCTGACTGGCCCCGCCCCATCTATTCTCTGCCTCCTGAGTCCCAGTTGATTGGCTAGGTCTTCTTTTGTTGACCTGCACATGAGAACGGAGCTGGAAAACAGTTTAGTGGGGTGGGGAGGGAATGGGATTTTACAGTATCCTTCCCCTGGAGTGGAGTGGGAATGGAGATTTTACAGTACACACCAAGCCATACCACACCCATCAAGCCATGCCCACAGAACCAGCAGTAAAAAAAATTGAATCTCGCCACTGGTATATAAATCTAAGTTAAGTTGCTATTCAGGCATTATTGGAAATATAGAGGTGATAGAGCTGAGTGCTTTGCTGCCTGATACCATTCTCTTGGAAAAAAAAAAACAACCTCACCCCCAAATCATTATTTAAAAATAGAAGGGTGGCTCTAAGAGAGCTTTCTGCAAACACCCTGCACTACAGTGCCTGCTGTACTCAGGGAAGGAATTTAGAGATACTCAGTCATGCCCTCCATCAGAAGGTAGAAATGGCTGTATAATGTTCTTAAGTGCTAAAGTGACTTAGTCAACAGGCTGATTCCTGGTTCTTACTGACAGCCACTGCTAGAGCTGTGGTGGCACAGTGGTTAGAATGCTGTATTGCAGGCTAATTCTGCTGACTGCTAGCAGTTCGATTTTCAACAGCTCAAGGTTGACTCAGCCTTCCATCCTTCTGAAGTCTGTAAAATGAGGACCCAGATAGTTGGGGGCAATATGCTGACTCTATAAACCTCTGTAAAGCACTGTGAAGCGATATATAAGTGGTATTGCTATTGCTATTGCTATAGAGGCATCTGTCAAGCCCCACATGGTTGGCAAGACCAAGCAAGGATGATAAACTTTCCAGTGAAGCATTTTTAATGCTACTTCGGGCTAAACAAAAAAAATTAGAAATTGTAACAAGAATTCCTCATTCTTAGTTTTAGGGGATAAATTCATCCAGAGGTGCTCTGAAATGCTTTTTTCTAGACCCTTCAACACCTGTACCACATCACGTCTCTAAGATAATCTTACAGCTGACTTGCCTCCAAATTTTCTGCAAATTTGTCACATTGTCCTGTGGAATCTCTGAATGGTTATAGCCTTGTCAAAAACATTTGACTAAGTATATGACCTTGGTTAGACTGCAAGTTATCAACAAAACAATCTATGCTGGAAGAAGAATTGTGTACAGATCAGTACATGTTATCATATGTGATGATAATGCTCAACCATTAAAAAGCTCTGGATTGCAATTCTTCGGGTGTGGAGTAGGATAATTGAAAAAGAAACAACCCAGAGTCTTCTATGGATATTAGCCTTATTATCATTTATCTGATGATTCTCTGTGACTTTTCATATACAGTCATCAGATAAAGTGTTAGTGATTTTTTTTCCTTACAGACACCACTCATAAAAAAAGGATGAAGTAGAATACTCAGTTAATCATTGATCCAAGACGCCATGGAAACTGGCCCAGTGTATTTAATCATTTCCCCTTCTCTCATGTTAATATTACAATTTAGTAATAATTTGGCCTAGAAGCTAAGATGGTGCCCAAGACAAGCAGACCTGGATGCCATTGATTCTAAACTCTTGTGGGTTAATGCCAACAAGGTGTTGAAGTAACATCTCATTGCCAAGTCAACAACTGCCTTTTGTATATAGAAAGGAGAGCAGGAGAGCAACAAAATACCTTGAGCTTCCTTGCTTATACAAACTTTGTAAACATCACACGTTGTCCACTCTTTACCTTTGGTCTCTATATTCATTTTATCCTTGTATTCAAATGACAGGTCATCCAGGTATACTGGGCTAAACTGCCCTCAAAATTACTACGTTGTTTATGGCAAAGCTGATTAGTTACAGTTTTGATGAATGGAGTAGCCTCTTATATCTCCTCTATGTTATGACTTTTAAATGGTACATCCACAGCTTCCAGAAAGGTGAGATTGGCAAGGTGTATTACAAGAAGGAAATAAATAGAAAGCTATCACTCTTCCTACTTTCTACATGCACTCTCTCATACAGGATTTTGTTGGATCCTCTTCTTGGAAGCATGACTCCTCACATGCATAATAGTATAAGAAAGGCCCTAGTATGTCAGGCCAAAAAATCCAACTATTACAGGTAGTCTTTCACTTACGACCACAATTGAGCCCAAAATTTCTGTTGCTAAGTGAGACATTGGTTAAGTGAGTTTTGCCCCATTTTATGACCTTTCCTGCCATAATTGTTAAGTGAATCACTTCAGTCGTTAAGTGAGTAACACAGTTGTCAAGTAAATATACCTTCCCCGATTGACTTTGCTTGTCAGAAGGTCATAAAAGGTGATCAGACAACCCCGGGACACTGTAATCGTCATAAATATGAACCAGTTGCCAAGCATCTGAAGTTTGATCAGGTGTCCATGGGGATGCTACAATAGTTTTAAGTGTGAAAAATGGTCATGTCGCTTTTTCAGTGGCATTGTAACTTTGAATGGTAAGTAAATGACTGTTCTAACCAAGGCTTCCTGAGACCATAATTAAGCACACGCTTAGTCCAAACAATTCCTTTTTTATTTCAATGCTGGGAACTATGTTCATTCCCAGCCCGTAATGAGTCCCAAACAGTCTCTTGAGATAAGCACCCACCTTTATCTCCTTTGAATTGCTGCCAACAACTAAAGTGCCAAACTAACTGAAAAAAGCCAAACGGAGTACAAAGTCCACACAGAGCTTCAAGGTTTAATCTGAACAGAGCAAACAATGTTGCTTCCTGCAAAGGTTCCTGTCCCTTTGCTCCTCCTTTATATCTTATGGGTGGGGCAATCACCTCCAAGCCTTACTCCTGAGTCTCCCCTTTTGTCTTAACTGTTCTTGCCTTATGGCAGCTCTGCACACATGTGCACTGGGAAAGGCTCCCCTTGTTCCTCTGTTTTGCTGCTGTCAGATTCTGGAGGCCCTGGAGTCAGCATGGCCCTGGCCCCATCCCAGATGGTCCTGGCCCCATCTCTGTATCAGATGCAGGACTATCATCTGAGTCCTCCCCAGACTCCCGGACTCGCCCATGTTCTTCCCCACTGTCTGACTCTGCTGCTGTCTCTGCAGGCTGCCCATGAATCACAACAATGACTACTTGTAAGTCAGGGACTACCTGTATGGAATTCTATGCTTCCCAGGAATCATTAAAGAAATTCACAAATTCACACAGACAGGAAAGTGATAGCCATGTTCTATTATTGACCTCACCAAGGATTTTATTTATAGGGATAAAAAGAAGAGAGGTTCTCTTGAGCTCCTGGAGAAAACACACAATGTAAAACTAAAATTAAATGCAGGTAATCCTGAATTTATGACGACAATTGGGGCCAGAATTTCTATTGCTGAAGTGAATTGCTTCTGATTTTATGATCTTTTTTGTGATGTCTGTTAAGCAAATCACTACAGTTGTTAAGTGAATGATGCAGTCAATAAGCAAATTCAGCTTCCTGCATGGACTTTGCTCGTTGGAAGCTGGTTGGGAAGGTCTCAAATGCCAATTACATGAATCTGGGATGGTGCAATTGTTGTAAATACATACTGGTTGTCAAGCATCCAAATTTGATCACACAACTGGGGATTCTCCAATGGTAATAAGCGTGAAGACCAATTGTAAGTCACTTTTTTTTTCAGTGCCATTGTAACTTTGAATAGTCCCTAAACCAATGGTTGTAAGTTGAGGACCTGTACTAAACCACAAAATTGGTTAGTCCAGTGTTTGGGGATTTATAAGGAGGGGTCCTTGGTGCTCTCCGAGCCTGCTTGTTTTCTTGCAGACAATTCATTACCCAAACTAGGTATCAACATCAGAGCTAGCCTACCTCAGGGGTGTCAAACTAGATTTCTTTGAGGGCCGGATCAGCATTGTAATTCTTTTTCATGGGCTGGCAGGGGGTTGGGGCAGGACGGGTGCCTCTTGCAGCACCCTGCTGGCCAAAACAGGGTGCGGGGGGGCACACACAGCCCCCCTGCACCTCATTTTCACCCTCCATGGCCTCCTGCAGCATTCTGCTAGCCGTTTTCAGCCCATTTTTGGCCCTTTCTTGACCCATTTTGACCATTTTTTGGCCTGTTTTCAGGACGTTTTTGGCCTGTTTTTTGCCCATTTCGGACTGTTTTTTGGCCCATTTTGGCTCATCTTTCCAGCCAGTTTTTCACCCCATTTTCGGGTTGTTTTTCTGCCTGTTTTCCAGCCCATTTTAAGGGCATTTTGGAGACATTTTCTGGCCCATTTCCAGCCCAATTTCGGCTGGCAGGTTGCCACAGGATGCCATGGAGGGTGAAAATGAGGCATGGGAGGCTGCACGCAGCCCATTTTAGATGCCAGAGGCACCATGGGCCGGTCCTTTGATAGTTTCAGGCTGTCCCTGTGGTCCAGATTTAAGTACCCCGTGGGCCGGATCCAGCCCACAGGCCTTGAGTTTGACACCCCTGGTCTAGCTAGTCTACTAGCACTGATGATGTTACCTAGTTTGGGTAATGAAACATCTGCAAAAAAAGCAAGCAAGCTCAGAGAGCACCAAAGACCCCTCCTTAAAAATCCTAAACTAGGTAATGTCATCAGTGCTAGTCTAGCGCTACCCTAGCTAGTCTACTCACATTGATGAGGTTACCTATTTGGGTAATGAAACATCTTCAAGAAAACAAAGCAAGTTTAGAGAGCACCAACGATCCCTCATGTCAATCCTAATCTACAAATATTCTCTTTTATTGACTTTTAAGGAGACAAGCAAAATAGACATGTTGTCTTTTATTTAGTCCCTGAAGGTTGAGGGAGGGAGAGAGAGAAAAGGAGGGAATTCAGTTTTTGCCAGTCCCTTTAGTCATGGTATTCTGTTCCTACCTATTCTCTATGGTCCTTGCAGGCTGATTGTTGTTTTTTTTAAACTGTCTGACAGAATGCAAATGAGCCTAGCTTATTGATTCAGGGAAACTCCTGATAATACATTCTAGATAAATATGTGCATGGGAGAAAAAAATGGTGGACTGAAAATGAATACATTAGGCTAACCAACAGGGAATTAAATGAAATAAAAGTTGGAAGTTGCCTTTTTGTTTCCCACAGTCAAAAACAAATCATGCAAGGTATTAGATGGTGAAGAGTTTCCCCAAGACAGAGTGGAAATCCCACCGCATGAGTCATTTGGAAAGGGACGGGGGAAGAGGACTGCTGTTGTTTCTGCTGAATGCGGGTGACAGCGCTGGCTTAATTCTGCTTCTATCATCTCTATGCGGTCTAGACATGCATACCCTAGAGATGATGAGTTCATTGTAGAATTTTGGCCGTAGATTCCACAGAGAATGCAGAAAAGACTTTGAACAGTAATAAAAGCAGCCAAGTGTTGTGGCTCATTAGAGATGAACACAGAGAGGATTTAAGCTAAGCTATAATGAAATTTGACTTATTGTGTCATGTATTCCCAAACATTTTGATTTAGAAACTATGATTTAGCACGTTGGGTGAACTGTGCCTTTCCCAATCTGAGTGACCTCCAGCTAAGAAGGCTTCAACCTCCAAAATTCTCAGCAAGGGTCAAGCTGGCTACAGAATTCTGAAACCCCACATCTCTAGAGGGTTTCTTGCTTAGAGAAGAATGCAATAAACACATGTTTAAAGTTCAACATAATATGTGAACTTGGTCTCATGAGTAGATTCTTCTTTTTCAACATCCAAAATGGATGGGTATCATTGGTCGCATCTCCCAAGAGTATTACAGTCAAAGTTCAGTGTCATCTACAGTTCCATACAAGGGTGGGATTCTACGGTTCGGACTGGTTCGGGCGAACCGGTAGTTCCGGTGAGTATTTGGCCCCGCCCACCTGCCCCTGCTCTTTCCTGTGCTGTATTTCATTGTTGTACAGCACAGCTGATTCACGCGGCAGAACACTTTGTTGCACCTCAGCTGTTTTATTCACAGAGGCTGCAGTAGAAGGTAAGTATTAGAGCTGAAAATGGGCTTTTTGAAACACCGAGTGCGCTCTCTCTCCCAACCAGTTGTTACACCGGTTGAATCGCGCCACAGGTTCCATAGGGTGTCTTTAGGACACAGTGAATTGTTTTTGGAGCTAAACCTCCCCAAGGTAACAATGCAGTTCTATGCAAATCTACTCAGAAGTATTACATTTATTGAGCTGAACTCCTAGAACAATGTCAGCATCTTTCATATGTCTAAGGAGGACATGACTAAACTGGAAGACTATGCCTTGGTTGGCATTCACTGAAACCTTGATGACAGTGACCTTTATTTTGTAGATTTATTTGGGGGCAATTGTTTTGTAGCGTTCTATTTTCTGCATTATCTCCATCAAGCTACTGCATTGGATCACAGGGGGAAGACTAAATTAACATTGGTCTGTTTTATTTTACAAAGTAGCTATCAGCTTAAATGCTATGACTTGATATTTATTCTAGAAGGAGATGGCTGATTTCTTATTTATTTTTGAAATCATACTTTTTGACAGCAATTACAAAACTGAAGTATAAAATTACTTCTTCCCTTTTGTAATCTCTGAAAGTAATTCAAAGAAAGATCAGATAAAACAAGTTTATCTTTCTCTTGGATAGATAGATAGATATTTCTTCTTTTTTCCCCCATCTAGTCTCTGTAGGCGTTTGAATTATAACTTTCTGTAAATAATGTTGTTTATTTTTTTAAGTTCGGAATATATGAGTATGTGTTTTCCCAAATGATTTGCTGATGTATACTGCATCTTTATTTTTCTAGTTAGGTATTTTTATTTGTGGCTCTTTATACTGCAGTCTTATGCATGTCTTGTCAAAAGTAGGGCCCGATGATTTCAATTTAACTTATTCCTAATTAAAACTTAGGCTACAATCCAATATACAATTTCCAAGCAGACATGAACAGAATAACTGTTATTCTGGTGTAACTCGGCATAGATCAATGGTTTATACTCACTTATTTCTTCTTAGGTATTCTTCTGAAAATGGAGGACTTTGCACATTTTGGTGTCACTATGATTTGCATACACATTTGTGTATTATTGGTCCAATTAGATGGCAGCATCTAACCAATACTGGCTAATTAAAACAAAACAAGAATTTCAATACTGGCTAATTAAAACAAAACAAGAATTCCACCTAGTTAGCACTTGGATTATCCAGAAATCTCAGGCCTATAAACTACATTACGAAGTAAAAACAAAATCCAGAAAGCAATAACAAACGCTTTGAGACCATGAAGTCGCAAAGAATCAAACTCACTACAAACAACATGCTTACTATAAAACTTCAATATTATATAGGTCAGGTTGGTTTCATCAAGTTTGGGTGTGTCTATCCCACAGCTACATGTGACCCTGGATAGTTATTAATGAGTCCACACAAGATTGTAAACTTTTAACATTATTATGTGTTTTATACACTGTACATTAACTATATTACATGTTTTATAGGCAGCGCAAGACAATTCCTTTTCATGCAATATGGCCCAAGCAAGCCAAAAGATTGGATGCTTATGATCAGGGATGGGATTAAACTGGTGTTACTGCCAGTTCGGTGATTATGTTTTGCCAGACATGTGCTGCGCATGTGTGTAATACACCTAAAGCTGTGCCGCCAGGACAGCTGATAAACACTGCGTGCGGGTGCGCAGCGTTTGAAAAAGCACTTTTTTTACTGCTTTTTCAACCTCAGCTGTGCTCCGCAAAGCAGCTGAAGTTGAAAAAGCAGGAAATAAAGGTCAGGTAAGAGTCTGGGCAGGCGGATGGGCCAAACAGCAGCAAACGCAGAACCGGTTCTGTGTCTGCTGCTCTTCAGAGCTATCGGTTCTACAGAGCCAGGCAGAATTGGTAGCATCCCACCCCTGCTTGTGATCTAGATATTTTGAATGTCAGTCTTGCCTCAGCTTGAGCCACCAAGTAAAATCAATCCTTAAAATCATCGGGTTCAGAACAGTATAGTTTACTGGAAGCCAAGTGAAATACAGTAGTGCAAAGCCAGAGCTGAAATTTGCGCGCCAATACCCCAAGTGAAAGCTTTTCCCTGTGTAGGCACTTCCCATTGCTGGCTCACCCCACCGTCCAATCACTCTCCAAGAAGATGTTTTTGAAATTACCACTTTGATTGTTGGTTGGCTCGCAGCTGCATTCTTCTCATAGCAAGATGATCTTGAACATGCACCTTCACTTTTGTTTTTTTACGCACTCCCCCACCCCTCAGGGTCCATGGCAGACTGGTACTGAATGCAGGTGTGAGGTAGCAGTTCTGCCATTGACACTATAAATTCCTAGTATAAGGGGGAATTTATACTTCAACACATTTGAAAGACATTCTGATTCTTCAAGAAAAACCTTCAGTGAAATTTTTTTTATCATAATTGGGTAGAAATGTCCCTTGGAAGTTATGACTTGATCTATGCAATCCAAGATTTTCAGAAGATCACATTCCAAGTTCAGACAATAAAAAGCTTAAGCCCAGAATATAGTTTGTTGTTTTAAGGTTTTTTTAAAAAAATAATAATAATCATGATGTATTCAGTCATGTCTGACTCTTGGTGATTCTATGGGGCAGGTTTCTTCATATCTTCCGATATTAAAATTAATCATATAAATTTAATAAACAAATATATTAGACCCAAAGCTGTATTATAACCAAAAATCCTCTGAAAAAAAATAAATAATCTAAAGACATGAAACTCTCCCAAGATATTATGGAAATTGAGCAGCCCCCTATTTCCCCCCCAGAAATTTAAGGAGTTTGAATTTAATAAATGTACTAGACCCACAGTTGTATTATGATCAAAAATCCAAATGAACAAATGATTTATAAGTAATCTAAAGAGATGAAACTCTCCCATGGCATTATGGGAATTCGTCAGTCCCCTATTTTTCCCCCAAGAAATGTAAGGAGTTTCATACAATCATAATTACTGTCTCTGCCTTAATGCAACACTGAAACTTTTTAATTATGAACAATGGAGCTTCTACTTCATGCTGGTATTATTTTCATGCTCATTAAGATGAACCTCTTGGTGTGATGTTAAGAGATACACCGCCAGTAACTCTCGAGTTCTTATTGAAGGAGTCTGCTCTGCAATCAGCTGCAGATAAAATATACCTATATCACAAAAACTTGTATTGTTTCGCAGCTCTCTTATTTGTTTTTCAAATGCAATTATGTCTAAGTGAAAATACATTGATTGCATTTCCCCCCGTAGTCTAATAGGAAATGTATATATTTAAACATGAATATATATTTTTACGAAGATTTTCAGGAAAACCAAATGCACTGATCTCGAAGTTGTTAAAATATAGGAAAAGCAAAGCAAGAATGTTCTAATTGCAGCTGCTTTATTTCCCCAAAGGATTAAAACCATCTTTGGAATAACTGTGCTTCAAAGATTTCCAACTACATTTAGGATCAACATCCAAAGGGGAGGGAGGGAAAAGAGGAGGAACAATGAAAGTCACCTTTAACTCTTTCAGTTTCTAAGTAGTGTTTTCCCTTTATCTCATTTGCAACCCCTGACAAGCTTAAATCTCTGTACAGCTGCTAAAATTCCCCTTTTATTCCAGTAGACATAGTCCTTGACTTACGACCACAATTGAGCCCAGAATTTCTGTTGTTAATGAGACATTTGTTAAGTGAGTTTTGTCCCATTTTACCACCTTTCTTGCCACAGTGGTTAAGTGAATCACTGTGGATAATAAGTTAGTCACAGTGCTGTTAAGTGAATCTGGCTTCCCCAATGACTTTGCTTGTCAAAAGGTTGCAAAAGGGAATCACATGACCTTAAGGGCTCAGCAACAGTCATAAGCACGAACCAATTGCCAAGCGCCTGAATGTCGATCATGGGGATGCTAGAAATACTATAAGGGTGAAAAATTGTCATAAATCCTTTTTTTCAGTGTTGTTGTAACTTTGAACGGTCACTAAATGAACAGTTGTAAGCCGAGGACTACCTGCATTTTCCAAGAGCAGCCTCAAGGTGTTTAAAATTAGCAGGTTTTTGTCAACCAATACCTACTAGACTTTGTTCACCCGATAACTACCAAACATCTTGGTGACCGTAAAACCGAGAACACAGACAACAAAACCTGAGACCAGAAATTTCATGCTGGTATAGTATTCTGCCAGTTCAAGTATGGATGGAGGACATTTCAACCTTGCAATGGGCAAAGAACCATGGTCCTAATACAAGAAGACCTTAACTTACACTGGTGGCTTAACGGTCATTCTAAGATAAAATGGACCACCCAAAAGGTAATTGTGGCCTGTTGGCAGCAGCTGAATCAGATGAGGAGGAGGCATGGGAGTCAGCATCAAGACAACCTGGGAATTTCGAGGGGGAAGAAGGAATGGAGCTGTTAGAGAGAGAGAGGGAGAGTGGGGAGAGAGAAAGAGAAAGAGGAAGAGGGAGAGACAGAGACAGAGAAAGAGAAGTAGAGCCTGGGCCATCTGCCAGCCCTCAGATGGAGAGTCAACAGCCCCTGGGTCTGGAGGTGGCTGATGAGGAAGAGGAGGAACAGCTGGATCCAGTGCCTGATGCACGGATGCACGGAAGGAAGAGGAGAGGAGAGCGGTGGAATTATATGGGCCGATCCTTGGGATGGAAGAGTCACCGCTGCTAGCAAAGCCCCATCCTAGCTCTGGGGATAAAAGGCAGGTGGTGGAGATGAATAGATGTGGCAGAGAACTATTCATCTCCCTGCTAGACAGATTTGTTAGCCTGCAGTGAAAGATAATTTTTTTGCCAGGGCAGCTGGCGCTCCCCATAAAAGAATCATTGATTTAAATACAGAGGGTTTGTCCTGTTTGGGCAGCTGGGCCAGAACAGTACTTATGACCTTGTTCCAAGATTATGATGACCGTCCCCCCTTCCTCAGTTTCCTGCCTGAGCAGAGGTTTGGATTATAAGACATCCAAGGGACCTTCCAACTATGTTATTTTGGGTGCTTGGCCTACATTTACTGCCATTTGCAGCATCCAGTGGTCATGTGACTGTGATTTACAACATTTTTACCGAAAACCAGTGCCAGAGGTGGTATTCAGCAGGTTCTGACCAGTTCTGGAGAACCGGTAGCAGAAATTTTGAGTAGTTCAGAGAACCGGCAAATACCACCTCTCACTGGCCTCGTCCCCAATCTATTCTCTGCCTCCCGAGTCCCAGCGGACCGGCTGGGTCTTCTTTGGTTGCCCTGCACAGGAGAACGGAGCTGGAAAGCAGGTTAGTGGGGTGGGGAGGGAATGGGATTTTGCAGTAACCTTCCCATGCCACACCCACCAAGCCACGCTCACCAAGCCATGCCCACAGAACCGGTAGTAAAAAATTTTGAATCCCACCACTGACCAGCGCTTACTTACTGGGCTTTTTTTTTTTAATAGCAAAAACAGTGAACAATGGGTTTGCTTAATGAGCACTGCCTTCACTTAAAGACCGTAATGGGCAGGCTCCATCAGCATCCTAAGTCAAGGATTAGCTACAGTGCAACTACAATTCTAATTGCAAAGTGGATGTAGTTTAAGAAACTCTGCTTTTTACTCTAGGCAAGCCTACCCCCATTTCTCCCTTGTCCCACCCATAAATGGCCCCCAATACATACATTCCACGAGCAGATGTTGAAGCAGAAAATGATGTGCACCATAGGAAAGAGAGTAATTAAATGGATGCAATTAGCTTTAAATGTACTTTTTTTTCCACTGCAAAGCTTCAGGAAACTTTTTATTCAGCTTCTGAAAGTTCATAGTTGAAAATAACAGTTTAATTAGAGGTTTGGAGCCAGAAATGCAAGTATTCTAAACCATTGCAATTATAACTCCTGTGCAAATACCCCAAGCAAGAAAGATTGCTATTGTTCTGGCCAGATTTAGAACCAGAAAAGTTGCTATTTGCACCCATGTTTCCACAGCTTGCTAGTAATTCATAGGTTAACCATGTCAGGCTGACTTTTTCCAAGCGAACCTCCTGTTAACAAATGGTCTGTAGCAACCATGCAAATGCCAGTAATTAGTAGAAGAGATAAACCAAATCCATTAGTAGATGGAAGGAAAACTCAATCTGTTTTACAAATGGAAATGAAGCACCAGTCTCAATTATAGGATTTTTGCCCCCCAAAACATGCAATTTAGCAAGATGTTGATTTCCTTTTCTTGAACCTCGTTTTGTCTTGCTTGAGATCCTTCAGCTCGAAAACCTGTGGAATATATTAGCCAAACCAAAAACTGGCAATACATTTAATAATCAGGCTGTTCTAAATTAGCTCTTTTGCGGACGTTATTTTTCTAATAGTTTTTGGTTGGGGAGACCATTGTGCTTTGAGGATACAGGGATGTGTGAGTGAGATAGCAATATAGAGACACAATAAATGCTTAACCACACATACGTTTTCATGTTCATGGAAACATGCCACTGGCATTTGGGGGAGTGAGTATGGACAACCTTTGTGGTTTGAGAGTTACTTTGGTGAACATAGAATAACAGAGTTGGAAGGGACCTTGGGGGTCTTCTAGTCCAACCCCTTTTGAGCAGGATATCTATAACATTTCAAACAAGTGGCTGTCCAGTCTCTTCTTAAAAGCCTCCAGTGATGGAGTACTCACAATGTCTGTGGACAAGCCATTCCACTGGTTGATTGTTCTCACCGTTAGGAAATTTCTCCTTAGTTCTTAAAACTAAATGGTTTTAACTAGTGGTTAAAACACTGGTTTAAAAACTGGATGATTGTGAATCTTAAGTGCAGAAGATGGTGGGGTGTCTTTGGCCTAGTGGCTTTCTCTCTATCAGGTGCAAAATAACCAGCTCTATTCGTTGAGTTATTATTGCTGCTTATATACCAGAATCTAGATAACTAATGGTCAAAGTTGAATTGGTGCTAGATAAGAATCAATGGGGGTTGCGGGGACACTTAGGTTTCTTGTGGACTATGTGAACGGGGATTTGTACTCTCGTATCAGCATATTATGAGCCTGGGTGGCACAGTGGTTAGAGTGCAGTACTGCAAGCTACTTCTGCTGTAGCCAGCTGTCTGCAATTTGGCACTGTAAAGTGGTATATAAGTCTCAGTGCTATTGCTATTCCAAGCCAAATGGAACTTCTCAACCAACTTCAAGAAAAGTTCCATGTTCAATACATCATGGGAAAGCAATTATGCTGGTAGGAGTTAGAAATAAAAGGGAACCAGTCCACTAAAGAATATGGTGGCTGAACACTATCAAAGTTAACCAGAATATAGAGAAACTTGAAGGAGCAGTGCAAGATCTTGAAGATGTGAAGAAACCTGGCCATAGAATCGCCAAGAGTCGAACATGACTGAATGGATAACATCATCATCATCAGTCCAAAGCAGAGTTTACTAAAGCCAGGACGGAATTGGACGGGCACTTGTCTGGAATGGTATAGGGCTGTGATAGCGAACCTATGGCATGCGTGCCATAGGTGGCATGCAGAGCCATTTGTGCTGGCGTGTGCTGCAGGCAAACTTACCTCACTGTGCATGCATGTGCCTCACAGCTGATTTTCGGCCAATTTAAGGCCTTTTCAGCCTCCCGAAGGCTTGAGGAAGGCTTCTGCAGGCTTTGCAGGCCAAAAACTAGCCTCGTTTTGTCACTTCCTGTTTTTCCAAAAATACCGGAAGTGATGAAACGGGGCTAGTTTTCTGCCCGTAAGGTCTACAAGAAGGCTTCCTCAAGCCTCTGGGAGGCTGAAAAAGGCCTCAAACCAGCTGAAAATCAGCTGTGAGGTGCAGTGCAGGTAAGGGGGTGGCAGGGGTGGGTAGGTGGGGATTGCATGCACATGCATTGGGGGGTGGGGGCGTGCGCATTGCCTTCTGGGCACACAATTTTTGGCAAAGGAGCCCAAAAAGGTTAGCCACCATTGGTATAGGGTCTCCTGCTTGAAGGGAGGGTTGGATCAGAAGGCATCCAAGGTCCCTTCCAATTATGTTATTCTGCTTTGATACTAAACCAGATTGGGTTTAGTTGTGGCTTCATGTCATATGTGTGAACCCAGACACTGTGGGTTATAAACTACAGTTGAATGCCATATATGAACCAGGCCACAATGCCTTCATCAAGAAGCCATAGCTAAGGAAATGACAGTATAGTAGAATACATGAACTCACCTACAAAACATTTTGGCAGGAGAAAAGTATTTGCTGGTTTATTCCAGAAGCTCAAGGCCATGAGAAGATCATTCCACTCAAGAAAATTTTTCAAGAAAAATCAATATAGTCCATCTACCATGCATTGAAAATTTCTTCCTCCTTCCCTTTTGCAGAGGTCATTCAGATCCTCTGCAAAATGTCCTTGGGGAAAAAGATTCCACCACTTGGAATCCTTCAGATCTGTTGTTACATTGCTTGTCCCTGTCCAATGAGGTTGACAAAGGTTGATCACCACTGACAGGCAAGGCTCCAATTTCTTTTCTTTTTTTTTTCCTGAGTCACCCTTTTCCTGTTTTCTTCCTCTGCCCTACTGTTGCAATCACCACAAAAATGTGAGCGTACACATGTCAAGGACGAGACATACTTGACACACCATTGGTTCATGTTTTTTTTTCTTTTTACCCTCTCCTTGTAAGTCTCCATACAAGTATTCTTGAAAAACTGGAATGACATCAAAGATACAATCAATACAAAGCCGCAATTATTCTTTACCAGCTTGCCTGGAAAAGCAGAAATGGAATAAGGAGTGCCTGCCTGAGATAGCATTGAATGGAACAGATAATTTACTGTCTTATGGCTGAACTGTAAGGGCCTGCTTTTATGCACAGAGTCAGGAGTTTCTTATGTCACTGTATGGGGAATGAGGGCCTTCCTTGTAGCTGAAGTGAACAACCTCCACCCATTCCTGAATCAGCACAAAACTATACTGAAATTAAATTTACTGACCCCCTTACTGTACTGGTAAGACTACATTAGGAATACTGCACTCAATTTTGGTCACCACAGTACAAAAAAAATAAGCTGAGAGCAGAGAAGAGCAAGAAGGATGATTAAGGAACTGGAGGGTAAATCATACAATGAATCTTGTGGGAACTAGGAATGTCTTGTCTAACAAAAAGAAGGACTAGGAGTGACATGATAGCACTCTTCCAATATTCAAGGGGCTGTCACAAAGAGAAGGTCAACTTTTTCTCCAAAGCACCTGAGAGAAGTACAAGAAACAATGGATGGAAAATTAACAAAGAAAGATCCAACCTAGAATTAAGGAGAAGTTTCACTGACAATGAGAACAATTTATCAGTGGAACAGCTTACTTTCAGAAGTTGTGGGTGCTCCATGACTGGAAGTTTTTAAAGAAGAAATTAGATAACCATTTGTCTGAAATGGTATAAGGTCTTCTGCTTGAGCAAGGGTTGGACTAGAAGATCTTCAAGGCCTCTTCCAACTCTGTAATTCTGATTTGTATTGTGCTTCTGCACCTACCTTCCCTCCAGGCTAATGGATGACAAAAGCTAACAGAATTCCATTCCTTAGTCCTCTTAAGTGGAAAAATACTGTTTCAACACTGGTGTAAGGATTACTTCACCCATAGTTTAGAGAAGAGATGAAGTCATTATCACGGAACACAACCGAACAAAAGAGATGAAGGTGCGGAAGTGATATAGAACGACAGACAGATTAGATAGATAAGGACCATTCTGAGCAGCGGGTTGGGCTAGAAGACCTCCAAGGTCCCTTCCAGTTCCATCCCTGTAATTCTGTGACTTCAACTGAGACATTATAAGTATGAGAAGTATGGAAGCTACAATCTTGTAACAGGTTTCATAGGTTATTACTATTAGTTTGACTTGTTTGTTTCTAAGTAGTTTCTGAAAAAGTTGCCACATGGTAGGAGGAGGAGGAGGAGGGAGAAGGAGAAGGAGGAAAAGAGGAGGAGGAGGAGGAAAGGAAGGAAGGAAAGGAAGGAGATAAGGAAGGAAAGAAAGAAGTTTTGTTTTTTAAAAAAATCTTGTCCTGTTACTTTAACTTCCATTTCTGACTGAAAACATTTATAGGTTTGCCTACAATAAACAATTCTCAGGGCAGCTTTCTTTCTCTCTCTCAACAACAGTCTAATGAAATGCATTACATTTAATACAGTAAAGAATGAAAATATGCCTCCTAAAAAGTCAAGATGCAAAGAATAAAACTACCAGGCTAAAAATCAAATAAAACACTAAAAGAGGTCGAAATGCCAAGGGAGAAAAGGAAAGGAGATTGCCTGCTGTCAAAAAGACAAGAAACCAGATGACAAGTAAACCTCTATGTGGAAGGTATTTGAGAACATAAGTCTTATCACCTAAAAGCCCTTTCCAATCAATCTGCAAGGATATCCCCCCCAAAAGAAAAAGCTATCTAATGAAAGAACTCAAAGCCCAAATTGATAGATAGACAGCTTGATTTACAGTCCATGAACTTGTTTGTATCTCATCTGGCTAAATCCCACTTATTTTGCCCATGTCATGCGGGGGAATTCACTGGAGAAAGCAATTATGTTTGGAAGAGTTAGCGGTAAAAGGAAACCAGACTGCCAAAGAACCTGATGGCTGGACACCATCATAGCTGACACTAGTTGACATAGAAAAACTCAAAGAAGTAGTGGAAGATCAGAAGATGTGGAGGGACCTGGCCCTTAGAATCACTAAGAGTTAGACACAACTGAATGGGTAACATCATCATCAATCTGGCTGAACAAAAGTAGCCCCTGAGTTGAAGAACATGAGATGAAAACCCAACTAATCAGATGTCTTCTCAATAGTGGTCTATCAGATTCTTCTGGGAAGTCTAAAAGCAAGGAAACAATACAAAATTATTTTACCTTGCATATTGCTGATAACATACAGGCATCATGACTGGCACCTATGATTAGCTTCATTTGGAAATTTGTCTTATTTCCTTTGCAAGATGTTCACACTGTTGCTGTTTGGCTAATTGGTAGTAACATGGAGTAACCATGTGCCAATTAAAAATATTACCTTCCACCAGTCCTGTATCCATTCCCTACCTTCATTAGCTAATTGTACTCTTACAATTAGCTTTGCCATTTGTTATCATTGAGCAATAGTCCAAATTATATACAGTATATTAATATAAAGATTACTGTTGATTTCTCTTTTGGTTTGGGATTTTTTTTAACCAACCAAACATCTTGATAGCCTGTAAAGGGAAGAAAAACCATTGACTTAACAGCTGGAAATTATATTTCTAAAAATGGAGAATTTATAGTCATTCACTTGTTTGTACTTCCCAGTGGGCACAGAAAGAACCTTCGTCACAACATAACTCTACTCTGCATTTGTTAAAATACAGTGTACTTCCCCCAAGTCATTTATTATTCCATCCAACTGTGTAGGTTGATGAAGAGATAGTTCCAAGGTCAGTCACAATTTTCCCCTTCCTCTCTTTTCCCCATTCTTTCCAATCTCCAATTCATGAAACTCAAAAAAATGTGCAGTGAAGTTACATGCAGTATTTGGGATTGACCCGAAGTATTGTCTGTATGAATTTTGGATTTCTTTCCTATAGTCAACAGAACTATTTTATGGCTTTTGAATAAGGTTGAATTTCTCTTTTAATATCCTTTGATACAGAGAACAGAGAACAGATCAGATAACAGATAATCAGAGTTGGAAAAGACTTTGTAGGTCATCTAGTGCAACACCCCCACCCAAGCAGGAGACCCTACACCATTTCAGAAAAATGGCAGTCCAATCTCTTCTTGAAAGTCTCAAGTGATGGCACTCCCACAACTTCCGAGGGCAAGCTGTTCCATTGGTTGATTGTTCTCACTGTCAGAAAGTTTCTCCTTATATCCAAGTTAAATCTCTCCTTGTTCAGTTTCCATCCATTATTCCTTGTCTGGCCTTCAGAGCTTTAGAAAATAGCTTGAATCCTTCCTCTCTGTGGCAGCCCCTCAAATATTGGCACACTGCTATCATGTCTCCCCTGGTCCTTCTCTTCACTAGACTAACCAAGCCCAGTTCCTGTAACCATTCTGCATATCTTTTCGTCTCCAGTCCCCTAATCATCCTGGTTGCTCTTCTCTGTACTTTTTTTGAGTCTCAACATCTTCTTTATAATGTGGCAACCAAAACTGGATGCAGTACTCCAGGTGTGGTCTTCCTAAGGTTTTATAGAGTGGTATTAGTACCCTACTTGATCTGGATTGTATCCCTCTGTTAATGCAATTTAGGATCGCATTAGCTTTTTGGGTTGCTGCTGTACACTGCTGGCTCATATTTAGCTGGTTGTCCACTAAGACTCCAAGATCCCTCTCACAGTTGCTGCTATTGAGCCTGGTTATTGAGCCTGATACTAAAATGAGGTATGATTTTGATGAGGTACGATTTTTGTTTGTTTAACTTGATGTACCACCAACTGCCAAAATCTACAAAATGGTGATATGGAGTCTCAGTTAGTATTCAGGCATGTAAATCTCCTGCAATGAGCGATTTCAATGTCATCTCATGATTAATTGTGGTTTTCATGCTTAAGATCATCTTCTGTTTCCTACAATGTGATGTTAATGTTTCAAATGGCTTCAGCTTTTACAGTTTACTGCTGCTATCAATGTTTTAATGTTGTTTTATTTGTGTATCATTTCACTGGTGGCTTTCTAGATAATACTTAATGGAACAACAGCAACAATAATATAAATGGCATTATTTCTTTCTCCCATCCCATGCCAAACTGAAACAACACAGTCCCAAGATTAAGTTTCACTTGAGTAAGAGTTAAACCCAAGCTTTGAACAAAGCTTACCACAAATCTCCAAGATTTCCTCCTCATCCACCATTGCTACATTTTCCTTTATAGTCTGCATCAAAATAATTTACACAAAAGCCACACAAAACTGGCAGGCCATCCATATAGGACAAGCAGAAAGAACAAGCATTTCTCAAGTAGCTTACCTTCCCAGTCCTTCCCTTCCAGTATAATTTTTGCCTTTGTTGTTATTCTTCTTCTTTTTTTTTTCATTTTCTCCTTTTTATCTTGTAAAGGCAAGGACAGATGACTTGCCTACCTGTCAGGACTTGGATGTGTGAGTTGTCAGAGACTGGTGGAAGTTACCATCAGTGATATAAAGTTAGAGCAGGGGTGTCAAACTCAAGGCCCATGAGCCAGATCCGACCCTTGGGGTGCTTAGATCTGGCTAATGGGGCAATCCTGGAAATGGTGAAGAACTGGCCTGTGGTGCAGTGATGGGATTCAAATTTTTTTAGTACTGGTTCTGTGAGTGTGGCTTGGTGGCTGTGGCATGGCTTGGTAATCGTGGCTTGGTGGATGTAAAATCTCCATTCCCACCGCAGTCCAGGGGAAGTATACTGCAAAATCTCCATTCCCTCCCCACCCCACTAACCTGCTTTCCAGCTCCGTTCTCCTGTGCAGGGCAACCAAAGAAGACCCAGCCGATCAGCTGGGACTCAGGAGGCAGAGAATAGACGGGGGCGGGGCCAGTCAGAGGTGGTATTCCGAACTACTCAAAACTTCCGCTACCGGTTCTCCAGAATTGGTCAGAACCCTGCTGAATACCACCTCTGCCATGGTGCCTCTGCCAGCAAAAACAGAGCTCCGTTTTTTTCTGTGACTCTCCTGTAACCCTATGCCATTGTGCAGCTCCATTTTCACTGGCAGAAGGTTGCAGGAGGTCGTCGCTGACGAAAACAGAGCTCGGGAGCCCATTTTCGCTGGCAGAGCACTCAGACCACAACTGGAGTGAGCACTCAGACCTCAATACGAATGTCAAGCTGGCCACGCCCACCCTGACCCCTCAAGGTCAGACACAACCCTGATGCAGCCCATAATGAAATCGAGTTTGAAACCCCTGATCTAGAGTGTAGGAAGAGTTTTTTTCCCTCTATCATAGCTCATCTACAGCTTATCCTCTTTCCTACCCAGAATAATTTAATTTATAGCTTAATATATGGAACCAGTTTAGGCTTGGTAATTCTCAACATAGGGCAAGTGTGGACAGATCCCTACAGTTCTTGCCATCGCATTGCTAACTATGAAGTTAGTCTTCCCAAAATTAATGCTCGCTGATGGAGTTCTTCTGGGGTTACAATTCACTTGGAAAACTTCAGATACAGAGGAGATTAAAAGAAGAATGGCAGACAGCAGATGGAATGCAAAGAGGATGGGACATTACTAGTGGCTTAGGCTGGTGCCTTTGATCCTAGATCAGGGATGTCGAGATCTGGCCTGCAGAGACACCCTGGAAACATCAAAAGAACGGGCAGCAATGCCTCTGCCAGCGAAAACTGAGCTCAGGAGAGATGTTTTTGGCTGCGACAGCCTCCTGCAACCCTCTGCCAGTGAAAATGGAGCTCAGAGAAACGACGCTGCATGGCCCGCCCGGGCTCTGTTTTTGCTGGCAGAGGAGCCTGGTAGACCAGCAAGACAGCACACCCTCTTCTGAACCCACTGGTGGGCTGCTGGATGGTTGGTGAAGTTTGGATGAACACCTAGCTGTTGTTATGCCCTTGTTGGAGTCTGATTCTGAGGGGGAGATTGAGCAGCTGACAGGGAGTGGGAGTGTGGCTCCGGTGGCTGTGGAAGAAATGGGGGAAGGGCACAGTCCGACTGGGCAGTCAGAGGAAGACCCAGGCCACCCCTTCTTCATCCTAGGACACGCAGGGAGGAACGGAGAAGGGAGCAACGTGGCTTACGGGAGAGAAAAAGGCCCAAATTCCTTTCATTAGTTGCAGCTGGGAGAACAGGATAAAAGAAGGACATTTGCACACAGCACCTTCCTGGAAGCAAAGTGTGCATTATCTTTGCCGAGGCTTATCTGGGTTTTGGCATCCTCCCACCTGTGTGCTTTGTTATCTTTTGGAAATCTGCAATTTATTATCCTACCCTGTCGTGTTAATTACTTCAGCGTGGTTTGTGTTGGTTTTTTTTTTATTTCTAATTTATCTGTACTTTGGGTTTGGACTGCATTTCTTCCCTTTGTAGACTGTTTTTGGAAGAGTTTGATCTCCAGCCGAGGATAACTGGACATTGGAGGCCAAGTTGGAGATATTAAAGGGAATTTATTTAGTTTTGTGCCTTTGTTATTTTTGTACCATGCTCCGGGTCATCACAGCTGTGATCTCTGGTTGTGCTATGCTTTCCCTAAATAACTAACTTTTCCCCTGCTCAAGCTGTCCAGGTGAGTTCCATGCCACTCTGCTATACTCACCGGAGCTGCCCAAGTCGCTTGGCTGCTTGTTTAAAGCTGTGTTTCAGCCCCAAAGCGGCATGTGCGAATGAAGCGAGTGTGTCAACGAAAGTGCAGCCCACCTCTGTCTGAACCCCCTACCTAGATTCCCTCTTGCTTTGTGCCCAAGCCCCTTGCAGTGGGCCAGATCAAGGAAAAACCCAAACCGCGTAGGTTTCAGCAAGGTGTCTTGAATGCTAGCCTAGAGATAAACGCAGACTCCTGGAAGCTGTAAGAACACATTTCCCAGCCTCGTTTATAGTAAGGTCATTAAGGTGGAGTCTCTTTGAATGAATTGAAATGCTTCCTCCCACCTGGCTCAGTTGCAGTTACGAAATAACCTGTCAACTGCCTCCTCTTGATTGTTTATGTCTTACTCTCCCTTCCTTTCCTTCCCTTTCCCAGGCACCCTCTCTGATCCTGCAGCTGCAGCAGCCTCCTCGCTTCTCCTATTTAGCCTACGCTTTCAATCTGTGCAAGGGAAAAAAAGGCAGAATTAACAGCTGGAAGAATGGAACAAGTGGAAGGGGGCTCAAGAAATTGCCAGTGGGCAGGAAACAAAATAAAGGGGTGGGGGGCTAAGAGAAGAGCCCTTGCTTAGGAAATGCCTGGACAACCCCACAAGTAGATCCCATACTCCCTGACGCTTCCAGGTGCTTTGTAACCGATATCGAGCACAATTATATTATGATTATGCATGATTTTTGGAAAGATTCAGGTAAAGGGTTGCTGAGCCTTCTGCATTATCCTCATCCCAGAAAGGTCCTCATAAGGACCCCATTGAAGCATTCCCGTATCACACAGTTGGACATATACAGTAGCTGCATAGCAATATATTATCACCTCCCCAGATGTTGATGCTTTCTGTTAGTCATTAGTTTGTGAGAATAATTATACATTCCCACTTGCCTGTGTCGCTATGCTCGGCTCCTAGCAACTGCAGTTACAATCCTATTTAAGTTAAAAGAAAAAAGAAAAAAAGAAATGCAATAGAGTAGCTAAGATTGGTAATGTTGCTGATTTAACAGGAGATTAGATGAGTTAAGATTCATAAAGCTTTTGGTTAATGAGTGTGATTTTTTTCCCCTTTGTCTTCTAAGATGGTTTTTTGTTACCCAGCAAGGGAAGAAAAACACATCCTTTTCTTCTGTTGGCAGCGTAAGGATTAAAAAGTGAAATCTGTCTTCTAGCCTTTGCATTCAAAAAGTCAAGGCTAATGTATAATAAACACATCCAGCACAGGTTTTAAGAGCTCCACAGGACATATTTAATTAGTGGCCATTATTCTCTGATCCAGATAGCCATTGCCTGTTTATGCTTCTTTTAATCTTTTACAATGCAACACAATGTTGAAATGCCACCTTATCTCCATCAAGGAGATCTCCTTTAAGGGGTTCTTTAGGGAGAATTATCAGAGTTGATACCATGCCATTGGTGGCTTCTCACAGCATACAAAGATGCAGGTAAAATCTATGATGGAAAATATGCAAGATATACAGGCCCATTCTCAAATTTGAAGATTTGCTACCCAACCCATCCATTTTTTGATGGCGTTTCTCTAGTGCCAGAAGATTGAGGAATCTTTCATAATAAAGGTAAAGTAAAGGTTTCCCTGTCCAGTTTTGTCTGACTCTAGGGGTTGGTGCTTATCTCCATTTCTCAGCCAAGGGAGTCAGCATTGTCCGAAGTGTTAGAAATTCTGTATATAGCCCTACAGAACAGTCCTTGTGTGCTTTTCTGCTTAACTGCAATGTGGAAGCAGGAAAGCACATGTGCACTGTGCACTGTCTATTCTGTAGGGCTATATACAGAATTTCTAACAGGTTATGGCCCCCATCAAAACTGTCTATAGCAAATAAATGCAAGACACAGCAACAGAAAGAAAACTGCAACGGAATAAAGGAAAATGGCCAGTAATGCAGCTGCAATAAAGCTTTCATTTGCAAATCTAACACGAATAATTTTCCGTGGTAATGTGGCCAGCATAACTATAACATGGAACACTGTTGCTTTCCCATCGAAGTGGTATCTATTTATCTACTTGCATTTGCATGCTTTTGAATTGCTAGGTGGGCAGGAGCTAGAGCAAATAACGGGAGCTCACTCTGTTGCAGGGCACTTGGGTCTCAAACCCAGGCTGTCAGCTTTCCAGTTGACAAGCTCAGCTTCTTCAACCAGCCATCGTGCCCCATAATAATGATAATCTTTCCATAATATTACCTTTAAAAAACAGAAATCTACTATCAAAGTATATTGAAAGTTCTGCTTCTTCTTTTTTCTTGTTTTAATTCTGCTTTGCAGAGTCAGTGGTTTTCTCTGGCTTGATTAAGTATTTTTTTTTGAAATATTTTTTATTGTTTTATATCATACATTTCTTTTCTATTTTCAGCAGTGTGCTCTCTAGGTGTCCAAGGTGTTAACATACAAACATCATCATCGTCATTATGATCATGTATGTATGTATATATGTATGTATGTATGTATGTATATATGGTATTCAGCTTTGTTCAGGTATTTTCCCACGTCATTATAGTTGTGCTTTTAAAGTTGAAGCGACGTTTCAGCAGAATCTCATCTGCCATCATCAGGCTTCTGTATAGTGTTCATCTATGAGTCAAACTTTCACAGCCATTCCTGTTTTAAATTTGGTGCTAGCCTACTGCTGTGCCAGAATGGTTTTTTTCTTCATCCTGATTGGTTGGGAGTCTTGGTCTGTGTTTATTGGTCTTGGAATTTGCTGTGCTCTGCTTGATTGGTGTTTCTAATATCTTCTGTCTGTTTTGTAGCTTTTTTTTGTCTTGATCGGCTGGCAATATTGTGTTTTCTATATTGGAGGCTTTTAGAGTGGCTTGGCTCCAAGTAAACGGACGGCTATCATTTGTTAGGAAGCTAGGTTTCATCTGGGTTCCTGGTAGGGATGTGTTTGAGCTGGAGGTATCAGGGGGGTCTGTTTGTGCCCAGGTGTTTGCCTGGCTTATGGTGTGGAGATTATTTTTGTTTGTGAGTACAGGCTTCCAAATAATTGAGTCTGGTGGAATCATCTCTTCTATTCATGCTTTCAGGTCTTTTTTCAGTCTCTATGGCTTCTCTGATAATTCTGTGGCTGGGGTTTTCTATTTTGGTGCCATTGAAATTGATGCTATGACCTGTGCAGCAATATATTTAATGACAGTTTGAAGTTACAACAGCCCAGAAAAAAGTGACGTATGACAATTTTTCATACTTATGACCATTGCAACATCTCCCATGGTCAAAATTCAGATGCTTGGCAAGTGATTCATATTTATGACAGTTGCAGTGTCCCAGGGTCTCTTGATTGCCTCGTATGATCTTCTGAAAAGCAAAGTTAGTGAAGAAACCACGTTACTAACTTAACAACTACAATGATTCACTTAACAAGTGTGACAAGAAAGGTCGTAAAATGGGGCACAATTCACTTAACAAATGTCTGACCGAGCAACAGAACTTTTGGGCTCAATTTGGTCATCAGTTGTATTGAAGATTTGACATCTCAACCACACAGGGATGGGCTGCAGGGGTTCAGGAGAGCCCCTAGCTAAGATTCTGTGTAGTTCAAAGAACCCCCAAATCCCACTCCTGGCTGGCCCCGCCCACCCCACCCCTCCACTCCCAGGAGTTGAAATGCAGCCTGTTTAGAATGGAGATAAGTGCAAAGTGCGCGCAGAGGCTCAGAGAGGGCGAAAAACGGGTCTCCCGGAAGTTTGGGAAGGCTGGAAATGGGCCTGTTTCCAGCTTCCAGAGAGCCTCAGGAGCCCGGGAAGACCGTTTTCATCCTCTTGGAGGCTCGAGGAAAGCCTCCAGAGCCCAGGGTGGGTGAAAACGCCCCACTTCCTGCCATGGTGCAGGAGCCCAACTAAGCCATGCCCACCACTATGGCCACGCCCACCCAGCAACTAGGCAGAGAACCCGTTGCTAAAATTTTTGAAGCCCACCCCTGCAACCACATTACTCTTAAGGCATTTCTAGCATCTGCATAACCTGCTAATTTAGGAACATGAACGTAATATCTGGCAAATCAAACCCCAATCCCATTTCACAAGATCCATACAGATACTCGACTTACAATTGAGACCCGAATTTATGTTGCTTAGCAAGGCGATTGTTAAGTGAGTCGTGTCCAATTTTATCACCTTTTTGCCATGCTTACTAAGCAAATCACAGTTCTTAAGTGAATCACATGGTCGTTAAGCGAATCTGGCTTCCTCCCTGGGATTTTGCATGTCAGATGCAATCTAAGAAAGTCACCACAATGGTTAAAAATATATGCTGGTTGCCAAGCGTCCAAATTTTGATCACGTGACCATGGGGATGCTGTGGCAGTTGTGTGAGGATTGGTTATAAACCCCTTTTCTCCACAGCCATTGTAACTTCAAATGGTCACTAAAGGAATGGTTGTAAGATGAGGAGTGCCTCTAATCATTTCAATCCCACCCGCTCTCTTCCGCTAAAGTTAACAGTGATAAAGTGAATAAAGCAAAACATATTTACTAAAGGAGTCCCTATAGATTTTACTCCACTAGTTGTTGCTAGTTATGTGATATTCATCTCCATTTCAAGGCCATTGAGCCAGTGCTGTCCAGAACCATTTCTGTGGTCATGTGGCCAGCATGATGTCACAGACCAATGGTACCTTCCCACCAAAATGGCTATTTATTTTGCATTGGCATTTACATGTTTTTGAACTGCTATGTTGGCTGAAGTGAGGATGGGAGCTCACCCCATAGCGTGGCACTAGGGTCTCGAACCTGAGCTGCAGGCTTTTCTGCTGACAAGCCCAGCATCTTAACTGCTGAGCCACTGCACAACCCTTACATATTTTCTATCATTTGCTCAAACGTTCATTGTCTGTGTTCATAAATCATAATGGGGGCAAAGGATGTTGTGATGTGACTTGGATTTTGACTTTGCACTCCACATCTCTGCTGTGTAAAATAAATGGGTGGTTAAATAGAAACAAATGTTCATCTCTGCAATAGCAAATGTCCCAGAGTTTTCTTGAAAGTTGGCTGTGAATAAAATGTTTCCTCATGGCTTAAAATCATGCCAAGTCAAAGGCAAGGCTCATATAATACTATAGGTTGGACTTCCCACACCCATAACTCTCAGACAGCGGGGTCCAAGGCAGCTGAACATCTGGTGTAGACCCATGGAAGCACATTGTTAGCAGACCTTTGGTCTGACTCGTAGATCCTTCTCAGTTGAATAGGGCTGAGATGAATACAACCTTGGCTGCTTGAGATGTATGGACTTCAAATTCAAACTTCCTAGCCTAGGCTGAATTATGGGATTTGAAGTCCACATATCTTCAAGCAGTCAAGATTATATGCATCTCTATGGAACTCAGTCAGATTAAAGCAAGAGTCCTCAAACTTGACAGCTTTAAGACTTGTGGATTTCAACTCCCAGAATTCCTGAGCTAACATGACTGGAGGAGGAATTCTGGGAGTTGAAGTCCACAAGTCTTAAAGCTGTCAAGTTTGAAGACCCCTGGACTATAGTTCTGCTAACAATGTGCTTTTCAAGCAGCCAGGAAACACTGACATAGAGGAATGTTATATATCCATTTATTAGAAGAAACAGAGGAGGTCACATCTCTGTGTTGTTTATATGAGCTGTGTGGTTGTTTATATGTACTTGGGACAGGAACAACACATCATTATCTAAAGTGGAGGGATTGGAAGGGGGAAGCAGAGATGCCTATAAACAATCCTGGAAAATCTGCCCCACAAACCAAACCACATCGCCCACCATGCTAGGCCCATGGAGAGAAGTGTGCACCACTTAGAACATGGTGGCCTCTTATCTTCTGCAATGTTCTATGTTCTGAATATAAACCCTTCCATCCCCCACCATCCAGTCAGAGCTGAGGAAATTTCTTGGACGAGAAGCAAAACGTCTTCAAAGAAAAACAAGGAAGTCCAGTTGCCTCTTGAAAAAGCACTTTTGGTTCTGAAGAATTAGATCTCATTCCTAGAGATCTTCCAGGGTCCAGGAATATGTGAATGTATCAAGTATGTCTCTGCACATTTTTGAATCCCCCCCCCACCCTCCCTTCCTTTTGTCCAAAGCAGTGTTTCTCACTGCTTAACAAAACATTAGAATGTCTGGACTTCCACTCCTAGAATTCCTCAACCAGCTATGCTCAGTGAGTCCTCTTGAGAAGAACAGGGCTGATTTCAAGAGAGATGGCTATAAAGCAGGGGTCCCCAAACTTGGGCAACTTTTAAGACTTGGGGACTTCAACTCCCAGAATTCCTCAGCATAGCTGGCTGAGGAATTCTGGGAGTTGAAGTCCACAAGCCTTAAAAGTTGCCAAGTTTGGAGATCTCTGCTATAAAGCCACCCCATACACCAATGTTCTCAACCTTCACGGTTTGAAGGTGTGGATTTTAATTCCTAGAATTCCCCAGCCAACCATACTTAATCCTCCTGAGACCAGCATATACATATATATAAGGCAACCCACACAGAGCAGTGTTTCTCAACCTTGCTGGCTTGAAGCCGTGGTGGACTTCAACTTCCAGCAACTTTTTGTGCTGGCTGGGGAATTCTGGGAATTGAAGTCCAAACACCTCAACAGATAATCAGAGTTGGAAGTACCTTAATAGGTCATCTAGTCCAACACCCCCCCCCCCCGCTAAGCGGGAGACCCTACACCATTTCTCACAAATGGCAAATGTGTCCAATCTTTTCTTGAAGGTCTCAAGTGGTGGTGTTCCCACAACTTCCTAGGGGCAAGCTGTTCCTTCAAGCGGCCAGGGCGAGAAACGCGGGTCCAGAGATACCCATAACTCCCAGCCCACTGGAAAAGTCTATCCCATCCTAGGGGGACACCCGAAACAGCATGCAAAACATACCCCGATCTCTCTAGGCCTTCACACCTGCGTCTCGAATAACCAAGAGCAAGATGCAACCCGGGAAATCACCCCCCCACCCCACCTCACCTCCTCCTTCATCCTCCTTCCCCGGGCTCGCCCAGTTCCCACATTCTCCCTTGCTCGCGCGCCCTTGCTTTTTTTATTGTATATTTAATTTTTGCACGCCAGCAAAGCCCGGGAGCAGCCAGGCGCCCCCCGCACCCGCTTTTGCACAGCCTCTTCAGCTGCAGAAAGAGACGCCGGTGCTGCCGCGCCAGCCAGCGGGCAAAGCCAAGCTCGAGCAGCCGCAGCCGCCGCTTCCCATCCCCCGCCCGCTCCCCTCCAGCCTCGCCGCCACAACCTTGAGAGCTCATTTTTGCTCGGCTGGCCACCTCCGCCTGCCAGAGATTGATTCCACTCCCTCCCCCCTCCTCCCTTCTCCTTTGCTCAGTCATTCAGACTTGGAAAGTCAATAACAAGCTGACATCATCAGCGCCTTGTGTATTATTACACTGCTACTTTCAAAAAAAAAAAAAAAAAAATACCCACCGTCCTCGAAGAGAGGCGCACTTGCGGCGCCAACCGCCTAAGAGAAGCGCATGAGGTTTTTGGAAGCCTTGCTGGGAGAGAAGACTGCCAGCGGTGGGGGGAGAAGGGACATTTTCCGAATGCTTCCCCCCCCCATTCCCTCAGGGCTGCCCAAACTCCCTTGTGGTGGATCCCCCTGTGTGGGTCCTCCAGCGACCTCCTCCCTCACATTTTAAAGGGGCTTTGCTTAGTTTTATTTTTGTGAGTCAAAGGAAAATCTGTTCAGTTGTTCTTTCTTTCTTTTTTCTTTTTTTCCAGTAGCACAAATTCCCCCTTCCCCCACAATACTGGCTGCTTATGTGGTGTTCAAATTAATCTTCACACAAGGCTGGAACATTTGAGAAATAACTAAAAATAAAATGCCTCTATTCTTGTGAATCTTTGGAAGGTTTGTGGGTTGTTTTTTTTTTTTTTTCAGGGCTGATACATATCTCATTTTTTAAAATTTTCTGAAAGAAAAAACAAAACAGTTTTAGCTTAAAGCGAGAAAACCTGTTCACACAAGCTGTTTTTTAAGGGCATATAGAACAAAGGTACATCTCATTATCCAAACCCTATTATCTGAATCTTCATCATTTGATTCATGTTCCACAGGTATTCCTAATTTGAATATAGCTGATGAATCAAAACGTTTTTATACCTGGTAAATACATTTCTTTAGAACATTTACATGGCTGCCAAACTCACAGTGACTCCAGGTGGCTAGAAAAATAAAACTTTGAATACAATGTCCAATAAACCTCCATCACTTTCATGGCATGTGTGAAAGCTTCACTTTTCACTATGTACTACATAGATTTAAATGATCGGATCTCCCAGAAAGGAAACTCTAGTAAAATAAATACTGTTGCCCTTTGTAAAACTTTTTAATCTAGCCGTGCCCATGTCTGTGTGTGTGTGTGTGTGTGTGTATGACAAAAAAGTAAGATAACAGCTCCAAGAATGTTACTCTTGATAAACTTGATTATTGAATCTGTTCTATATTAACATACTTCAAAAGCTGAATTCTGATTGGTCAACACAACCCACATCCTGATTGGTCCACTGGACAGCTGTGATTGGGCTGCTAAGAATCAACTGCGATTGGCCAAGCTGATCGTGGGAAATTTAAAGCGCTGTCATTGGTCGGCGAGCCGCAAGCAATCCCTATATGAAGGGCTGCCACGGCTCCAAGATCTTGAACAGGTCAGTACGTTGAAATAAAGAGCTGAATGTACACTGGTCTCGCGTCTCTGTGGGAACCGATCTACCCGATCTAACATTGGCGATGAAGGTGGGATCGTGAGACAAGAGACCAACAGAGCACATGGCGAATCGGCACAAAACGACCGACAAGATGGCCAGCAGCACTTCACCACCCGCACCCTTCAACCAGGCTGCTGAGAATTGGGAATCATACATTGACCGATTCCTAATGTTCCTCGAGAGCAGCAACTTAAAGGACGCCAATGGGCAGAAAAAGAGGGCCGTGTTCCTGACACACTGCGGGCCCTCAGTGTTCAAAATGGCCAAAGCCCTAGCAAAGCCCACAGACGTGAAGGAGATGGACTGGGCTGACCTCGAACTGCTGTTGTGTTGCCACTACGCCCCTTCCATGCCCAATCTCATCAGATGGCACGAATTCTATCGGCGGGATCAGAAAGAGGGCGAGAGCATCAGCGACTTCGTGGCCACGCTAAGGGACCTCGGGGGGATGTGCAGATTCACCGACATGGATGAGGCACTATGAGACCACGTAGTCCTCAGGCTCAGGGACCCCATTCTTCAGAGCCGGCTAATGGCGAGGGCAGACATCTCAGCCACCGAGGCCATCGCCGAAGCGACTGCAGCTGAAGCAGCCAAGCAGTCAGCGGCTTGGATGCAGCAGATGAACGAGGTGGACTGGCCAGCAGCCATCGAAACAACCCCGGTGCCGGAAAAAAGCCGGGAAACCAGCCCCAGGATGACCACTACCACCCACCACGGAGATGTCGACTCCTTCTCCAAAACCGAGGACGAGGAGGAAGAGATCCACTGACTACAGGCGGAACGAGACCGGCGGGAACGGAGAGGCCATAAGTCGGGGTTCCAGTGTGCCGGGTGTGGAGGTGACCACCCCTGCTCAGAATGCCGATTCCTTGATGCTATCTGCCAGCACTGCGACAAACAGGGGCACATCGCCAAGGTGTGCTGGAATAAGCAGAACCACAGCCCCCGGCGACAAGATGGCACCCCCTCCCAGGACCAGAGACCTCCATGCTGAGAGCCAGTGAAGCCGGGATGGCCAGAACAAGCGGCTCAGCAAGATGCAGTGGAGAGAGGAGACGCACCAGACGGTCGTCATTGGGCACTCATCGACCATCGACGCCTGGAAGGTGCACGTGGAGGTAGGCATTGAGGACCAACCATGCGAGATGGAGGTGGATTCTGGATCCTACCTCTCCATGGTTTCTTGGCGCACAATTAAGCGCATGGTGCCTACCATCCACCGGTGCGAACTCGAAAGCCAGAAGCTGACCCTGAAGGACTATCAGGGAAACCGCATCCCTGTAGTCGGAATTGGACACTTTAAAATAACCTTCAATGGGTGTACCAAGGTGCTTCCACTCACCATCGTGGACAAAGACCGCCCGAGCCTGCTGGGACTGCAATGGTTCACGCCATTGGGGATCGAGGTGACAGGCGTCAACCACGTCACTGAGGTGGCCTGGAAAGAAGCACTCGTGAGGGTCTTCCAGGAGGTCTTCAACAGCAACTTAGGCAAATACCAGGGGTCCCCGATCTTTTTCAATCTAAACCCGAACATTGCCCCTTAAGGCACTCCGCCTTAAGCCATGGCGAGTGCCATTCGCACTCAAGCCCAAAATTGATGAGCAATTGGATAAGCTCATCATGCAAGGGGTCTTAGAGCTGATTGACCATGCCCGGTGGGAAACCCCCATAGTCACCCCGATCAAGCCGGATGGGTCCGTAAGGATCTGTGGTGACTACAAGGCCACCCTCAACCATGCGCTGCAGCAGAGTGCCTACCCCGTCCCATTGGTACAGCACCTTCTGCACTCACTGGGGGGAGACAAGGTTTTTGCGAAGCTCGACCTGGCGCAAGTGTACCAACAGCTGCCGGTCGATGCCGAAACCACAGAGGTGCAAACCATCGTAACCCACCGAGGGGCATTCCAATGCAAGAGACTCCAATTCGGAGTCAGTGTGGCACCAGGGGTACTCCAGAGTCTGATGGAAAGACTACTACAAGGGATAAAAGGGGTGGTGCCCTATTTCGACGACGTGCTGGTGTCTGCTACCAACAAAACCCAATTGGAAAGCTGCCTAAGGGAGGTGTTACAAAAATTCAAAGATTCTGGGTTAAAAGTTAAAAAAGAAAAATGTCAGCTGTGCACAGAAAAGGTTGAATTCCTGGGGTACCTCATAGACAAGCACGGGATCCACCCCACAGAAAAAAAGCTCAGAGCCATCAAAGAAGCCCCTAAACCGAGGAATAAGATGGAACCGTAGGCTTTTCTTGGACTTATTAACTTTTATAATGTTTTCCTGCCCCAAAAGGCGACCGTAACGGAACCCCTACATAGGCTATTGGATAAAACAGCCACCTGGACCTGGGGAAAGCGGGAAGAAAATGCCTTCAAACAAACAAAAGACCTGCTAACCTCAAACGCTGTCCTCATCCAATACAGCGAGACCCTATCGCTCACCATGACCTGCGACGCGTCACCCTTTGGCGTCAGAGCCATCCTCAGACACACACTGCCAGACGGAAGAGAAGCACCCATCGCTTTCTTCTCGAGAACACTATCCAAACCGGAGAGGAACTACAGCCAGCTGGACAAGGAGGCCCTAGCAGTCATCATTGGCATGAAGAGGTTCCACCAATACCTCTATGGTAGGACCTTTTCAATTATTACTGACCACAAGCCACTGCTAGGGATACTGGCAGGGAACAAGGCCACCCCGAACATACTGTCACCAAGGATGACAAGGTGGTCCGAGTTCCTTGCCGCCTACAGCTACCAGCTAACACAGCGACCTGGAAAGAACATCTCGCATGCAGATGCGTTGAGCCGTTCCCCCCTACCCAACCTGGAGGACGACCCGGCACCCACGACATCAGTTCTGCACATAGAGACACTACCCAACCCACCCCTGACCACGTCAGACATTGCCAGAGAGACTAATACAGACAAACGGCTGGGGCGAGTTTTGAGCTGGGTGGAAAAAGGGTGGCCAGAAAGCAACGGCGACGAACAATTTAAAACCTTTCAGAACCGGCAGACTGAACATTTTACGCAGAAGGGTTGCATACTTTGGGGGGACAGGGTTGTGATTCCTGAGACTCTACAAAAAAGGGTGTGGTCTATGTTGCATGAGGGGCACCCAGGCATAGTCAAAATGAAAGCCCTGGCCAGGAGTTACGCCTGGTGGCCAGGAATGGACAAACAGATTGAGACTTGGGTAGCCTCATGCAGGAAATGCCAGGAAACCAGACCAAGCCCACCTGCCGCCCCAATCCTGGAATGGGAGACCCCCAGGGAACCCTGGTGTAGGATCCATATAGACTTCGCCGGACCTACCAAGGGACACACATTCCTGATTATGGTCGACGCTTACTCCAACTGGTTGGAGGTGAGCACCATGAAAGCCACAACCATGGAGGCCGTTATCAAGAAACTAAACAAACTATTCACCACCCATGGGTTACCAGATGTGCTAGTGTCGGACAACGGCCCACAATTTACCGCACTAGCCTTTGAAAAATTCCTGGCAGAATGGGGCATACGGCATGCGTTGACAGCACCCGCTCATCCAACGGTGAATGGGCGGGTGGAACGCATGGTCCATTACACAAAAAATGCCATACAAAAAATCGAAACCAGGGACATACAGGACAAAATAAATAAAATGCTTTTAATACAACACATAACAGGGGGTGTTCTATATTAACATACTTCAAAAGCTGAATTCTGATTGGTCAACACAACCCACATCCTGATTGGTCCACTGGACAGCCGTGATTGGGCCACTAAGAATCAACCGCGATTGGCCAAGCTGATCGTGGGAGATTCAAAGCGCTATCATTGGCTGGCGAGCCGTGAGCAATCCCTATATGAAGGGCTGCCACGGCTCCAGGATCTTGAACAGGTCGGTACATTGAAATAAAGAGCTGAATGTACACTGGTCTCACGTCTCTGTGGGAACTGATCTACCCGATCTAACAGAATCACTTGACTTGTTCTCTTTATATCTATATCAAAGCTATTGATGATCAGGAAGGAATTATATGTATAATAAAACCCTTAACTTTCCTAATGCAACAAGCACAATTTTGCTATTAATATATACAAGTGAACACAGAGACAACAATTTTGTATTTGATTTGAATTCATCCATGTTGTTAATGAAAAGAGCTCCCTCCCTCTCCTACCTGCCCTATCAATTTTTGTTTGCATTCACCTATCCCTGAAGCTCTCACATAGTGGATTCTAATTTTTATTTATTTTATTTATTAGTATTACTTGCCACCCATCTCCCTTTGTGGTAATTCTGGGCAGTTTACAACAATAAAAGTCAGTAAACCCATGAAGATTAAATCTCCAAGGGATGGTATGGCAATGAATTCCATTACTATGACTGACTTCCTCAAAACTTGCCTTACTGGCTGGGGATAATAGGCAAGGTTGTCCTGCACACCTGGAGGAACCGAAGAAGGTGTGCATCTCACCATGGTTATGGAGTTCACAGGCAGCCTCATACATTGGTGTTCTACCAAGGTGTGTCTGTATTTCTCCAGGCCTAATTTATTTCAGTGTGATTACAGCAAATTGAATGGTGGAATCAAGGTAGCATCAGGCACAAGCAATCCTGGCTAGATCAACTTCATATTTATTGCTCCTTCCATTTGGGTATTGTGGTTAGCACTTTGTTGTTGATGTTATTTCTTCCTTTTTTGGTAGATTGATTACAAACACCTCTGCAGAGGTGAGTGGAGTTGTGCAGCTGCTTCACGATCACACAATGCTATGAGTTATGGAGGGCTGACACATTAAGCTAGGCTGTTATGGCTTTTTTCCACTTTTGCAAGCAGGCTATGAATTACGAAGATGAACTTCTGGGTTGGGTGACTGTTTAATTCCCTGTATCTATGCACTCACCTGTCTGATGCTGAAAGAACCTGACCAGCGCCACCACCTCCATCTTCTTTTTTAAATGAGGTTCTAATGGTTTTATTTGTTCCCAAAAGTATTTCATTGACTTTGGCTTGACAACAGTGCTATAGGATTGGCTGTAGATTGAATGGCGCTGTCCTATTTCCACATTCATCTACCTGGAATGTTTAGCAAATGCTACTGCAGGCTTTGGAAAACAGTTCCATAGAAAGGGAGTTGATAGTTTGACTGTTTCCCTCAAGTGATTTAGTTAGGACAGGAGTCTTCAAACTTGACAGCTTTAAGACTTGTGGACTTCAACTCACAGAATTCCTCCTCCAGTCATGTTAGCTCAGGAATTCTGGGAATTGAAGTCCACAAGTCTTAAACTTGCCAAGTTTGAAGTCCCTTGAGTTAGGAGAAGGCTTCAGCTTTCTGAACCTGGCTTAATGAAAGCTAAATCAGATCACCTTTCTCAAAATGTCCAATGTGAAATGGGCAGATGCACAGCCGCTTTATGCCCACCCCAGCTGTCTTTCTGGGAAGGCTGGGCATGCGAACCTTGGGGTGTCCTCAGACTGTGGGGTGGGACCCCATAGGGACTTGCAAGCAAATTTCAGGGGTATGGCGTTTGATTATTCCCCCTCCTCCTCTTTTGAGGTTTACTTAAACTCTGGATTTCCTGTCAATGTTTCATCTAAGTCCTCCCAAGCTTAACCCTGCTTAGCATTTTGAGGATTGCCAGCGAGCTCCACCCACTCACCACATTTAATCAATACATTTATCTGAGAGATCATTCTGTCCTTGCTAAAACTTTTTCATCTGCCTACAGTGCTACAAATGCAGCGCTTGCAGACCTGGCTCTCCTCTCCTCTCCTCATGATTTCTCAAGGGAGGTAGCTTCCTCAAGAGATAAGGACACCTTCCAGCTTGCTTCCTTTGATGGAAAGAAGCCATGCTCTCATTGCGCCGGGCTGCATCCTTCCTCCATATATGGCCTCAAGGTTCTACATTTAACCTTCAAAGCTAGAAACCTGCTTACAATAGATCAAGCAAACCTATATACACATTTGAGTCTATGGAGACATAGAATATGAAACCTAGGTTCAGTTTTAGTGGTGGAGAGTGACTTTGAGACAGTTTTTGACTCCTAGCAACTGCCAGGACAGTCCCTGTGGTTTTCTTGACAAGGTTTTTCAAAAGTGGTTGTGCGCTGTTTTCTTCCTAGGGCTGAGAGAGAGAGTAAATGGCCCGAGGTCACCGAGTTGGTTTTGTGCACAAAGCAGCACTAGATCTGATGGTGTTTTAGTGTTCTGCATTAACAGTGGGATACAATCGAGATCAAGTGAGATACTAATACCACTCTATAAAGCCTTAGTAAGACCTAGAGTACTGCATCCAATTTTGATCACCACACTATAAAAAAGATGTTGAGAGTCTAGGAGAAAGTACAGAGAAGAACAACCAGGATGATTAGGGGACTGGAGACTAAAACATAGGAAGAACAGTTACAGGAACTGGGGTTGGCTAGTCTAGGGAAGAGAAGGTCCAGGGAAGACATGATAGCAGTCTTCCAATATTTGAAGGGCTGCCACAGGGAGGAAGGGGTCAAGCTATTTTCTAAAGTGCCTGTAGGCCAGACAAGGAATAATGGATGGAAACTGAACAAGGAGAGATTTAACCTGGAAATAAGGAGAAACTTTCTGACAGTGAGAACAATCAACCAATGGAATGGCTTGCCTTGGAAGTTGTGGGAGTGTCATTACTTGAGACTTTCAAGGAAAGATTGGACTGCCATTTGTCAGAAATGGTGAAGGGACTCCTGCTTTTGGGGGAGGGGGCGCTTGGACTAGATGACATACAAGGTCCCTTACAACTCTGATTATCTGTATCTGTTAAATTTTATCTGGTTTCTAGCCCAGTGACTAGACCATTAGGAAATAGCACACAGAGCCATCTAGTGGTTGTGTTGCCACAACAGGCCACCCAGATAGGTTCAAAAATCTAGATGTTTAGGGCCAGTTGGAAGAGAAGCTGTAGTGTTTCTCAACTTTGGCAATTTGAAATTATAAAAACTTTCAATCCCAAGAATTTTTCCATCCATCATGGCTTCAAGTTGCCAAAGTCGAGAAATATTGTTGTAGAGCAGGGGTGTCAAACTCAAGGCCTGGGGCCTGGATCCAGTGCTTATATCTGGCCTGTGGGGTTGCCCTGGAAACATCAGTGGCCTGGCCTGCAGTGCCTCTGCCAGTGAAAACAAAGTTCGGGAGGGCCGTTTTTGGCTGCGACGGCCTCCTGCAGCCCTCTGCCAATGAAAACAGAGCTCGGGGAGGCTGTGCAAGGCCCACTCAGGCTCCATTTTCACTGGCAGAGGGCTGCAGGAGGCTATCATGGGCAAAAATAACCTGAGCGGGCCACCTGCAGGCTCCCTGGGCTGTTTTTGTTGGCAGAGGGTTGCAGGAGGCCATCACAGCCAAAAATGAAACCTCAATAAGTGACATTGATCTGGCCACGCCCACCACAGCCACGCCCACCATCACCCGGACCACTGAGGTCAAACACAACTCTAATGCAGCCCTCAATGAAATTGAATTTGACACCCCTGATGTAGAGGCTCTATTTGACAAGCATTAATGGAGAATATGGGTGAGTAATAACTGAACATAGCATGAATGCCATGAAAAATGAAAAGCAAGCATGTGGCGAGGTTGGGAAGGATCCAGGGGTGGGATGCTACTGGTTCTGCCTGGCTCTATAGAACCGGTAGCTCTGAAGAGCAGCAGACACCGAATTGGTTCTGTGTTTGCTGTTGTTTGGCCCACCTGCCCGCCCAGGCTTTTACCTGTCCTTTATTTCCTGCTTTTTCAACCTCAGTTGCTTTGCGCAGCATAGCTGAGGTTGAAAAAGCAGAAAAAAAAGAGGCTTTTCAAACGCTGTGTAACTGTGCGCTGCACTTTTCAGCTTTCCGGATGGCACAGCTTAAGGTTTTTTTACATACATGCACAGCACACGTCTGGTGAACGTGCATGCAAAGCACGCATGTGTGTGCAGAATGTAGTCACCAAACTGGTAGTCGCACCGGTTGAATCCCACCCCTGGAAGAATCCTCTTTGAACAGAAGGTGTGAATTCACGCAGAGATGAAGCACATCTTAATCAGTGACTAAGGGTCAGGTGAGTCAAAGAGGAGGGCTTAATTTATGGAAGTTTTTTTTCCATGAAGGACATTATATTAAAACTATAAAGAATGACAACGACTGAATTTTTGGAGCCCCTTCAAATTGTGATATCCTAAACTAGCATTTCTCAATTTTGGCAGCTTTGAAGGCTGGCTGTGTATTTCTAGGAACTGAAGTCCACATATCTTTAAGTTGCCAAGGCTGAAAAACACTGCCCTGAGCTGTAGTTTCAATAATGCCTAAATCCAATTCTGCTCCAAGTGGCAAGTGAACAAGCTTGGCTAATTTAAACCTAGATTAGTTTTTTGTGACTTTAACATATTCGTCATAGAATGAACGCTATTATCCTTCAAGGGGTTCTGTGACTAGGTTCACAAAAGATGCATACTAGCTCTGGTAAATAGTCAGCATAATCACTGACACCATATGTTAAAGTTGGGTGGCATTAAACTTGGTTAGCCTTTTTTTGCAGCGTAGCGTGTTGGTTCAACCCTGAACATTTGCTAATGGTTAAATGCATTGTGCAAACTGCTTCATTGTGTAATCAGGATAAAAGTCTGTTGTGTAATTACATCCTGTCCCTTTGCAACCAGCCAGTAGGACAATGAGTAGCAACTTTGGCTGGTAATATAAATAGCATAGACTAACCTAGCATGTTTCATCAGAAATATATAAGAATATATCATCTCAGTAATCCTAGTGCTATGTGCAATGCTATCTTTGTAAAATTCAGCTCCCCATACTTAGCATCCACTGAACTACCAAGGCTTTGTTGTTAAATTTAAAATATCATCTTGTAAAATATAGATCACTTTTATTTTCCCCATGTTGAATATTGGAATGAGGTTCTCAGAGTCATTTCAGTAACTCTTACTGTTGGGATATGATGTGATATTATCTATCCTTAGCATCCACTGAACTACATTTCTTTTCAGTGGTTGTGTGTGTTAAAATCCATAAGAGAATATTTAAGTCACACAAACACAACAGACACTAATACAAAAGTGTGACTATTCGAAACAAAAGACTAAGATGTTGAAAAAGAGAAACCTGATATGAAACCTATAGGGAAAAGGCAAACCAACCAATGTTATAGGAGAGAACGGACATTCTCCAACTGGCCAATATTTTGATGGACACCAGAATGGGAAATCAGGTTGGGTGGCAGAGAAAACCCCCACTTTTACCCACAAAAGAACAGGTTAACGAACAAGAAAATATTAAAAGGAGAAGGTTCTTTGTTTCTATTAGAGGTAGCTTTCTAGTTGGTGAAATTGATGCTAGTTTCTTTTAGTTTTTAGAACGTTGAGGTGAGAGACAAACATAAAATGGTAGCTCAGTGAGGAAATAACAGCCCAATCCAGAGATTTCTTTCATTTGAAAGGTACAGATGTTCGTAAGTCAGATATAACAGATTAACAGAGTTGGAAGGGACCTTGTACGTCATCTAGTCCAAACCCCCACCCAAGCAGGAGACCCTACACCATTTCTGACAAATGGCAGTCCAATCTCTTCTTGAAAGTCTCAAGTGATGGCACTCCCACAACTTCTGAGGGCAAGGTGTTTAATTGGTTGATTGTTCTCACTGTCAGAAAGTTTCTCCTTATTTCCAGGTTAAATCTCTCTTTGGTCAGTTTCCATCCATTATGCCTTGTCTGGCCTTCAGACGGTTTAGAAAATAGCTTGAATCCTTCCTCCTCTCTGTGGCAGCCCCCAAGTATTGGAAGACTGCTATCATGTCTCCCCTGGTCCTTCTCTTCACTAGACTAGCCAAACCCAGTTCCTGTAACCATTCGTTGTATGTTTTAGCCTCCAGTCCTCTAATCATCCTGGTTGCTCTTCTCTGCATTTTTTCTAGAGCCTAAACATCTTTTTAATAGTGTGGTGACCAAAACTGGGTGCAATATTCTAGGCTTTATAGAGTGGTATTAATACCTCACTTGATCTTGATTGTATCCTTCTGTTAATGCAATTTAGGATTGCATTAGCTTTTTTGGTGGCTGCTGGTGTACACTGCTGGCTCATATTTAGCAGGTTGTCCACTCAGACTCCAAGATCCCTCTCACAGTTACTGCTATTAAGCCTGATTTCACCCAATCTATATGTGTGCTTTTGGTTTTTCTTGCCTAAGTGTAGGACTTTACTTTTCTCTGCATTGAATTTTATTTTGTTAGATTGTCAAACTAGGGTCTAGGAAGGGGAGGGGTTTGAGAAAAATCAAGGTGTATGGTCCTGGCCAAGTCATCCAAGCCTCATCCCTCTGTGATTGGAGTGGGAGCCCAATCATACAGCTGCTGTTTTCAACCCCTTTCTCCCCATAGATAAAGTAATTTGCCATCCCTTTCTTCCAGGGGGTCCTTTCCCACTTCTTAATTGACAGCCCTACTCTTACTTTCTGAGTGGTGTGTAGGAATAGCCTTGACAGAGGAGGAAGAATCGCAGACCAGACTGCTGTCATGTAAAAGGTATCTCAGGCAACAGAAGGAGGGAGGGTGTGGGTGGCATTTCAGAAGGGACCTTCCCATGTTTTCCAGAGAGTAAAAGGAAAGGACGAAAAAATACTTTGAGTTTTGCAAGACCTTTGAAATAATCCAGAGAAGAAGCACACCCAGGAACGCTACCTCTATGTTTACCCTAAGATTACATTAACCATCTTGCAAGGCAAAAGTAATTTCTCCCTCCCTTCCTTTTTTACCTCAGGAAAACTTGAGGAGGGGGGGGGTCCCTTCTGAAACACTTCCAACCATCCCCTTATTTTGTGGACTGAGATATCTTTTACATCAGAGTTCCCCAACTTTTCTGGCTTGGTGGAGGTCAGGGGGGGAAAGGGCGCATTTATGCATACATGCGCACAAGTGAATGGGGCCACAAGCAGAGGTGTGATACTTGCAGCAATGCTAGTACAAGTAGGTTGTGCATGCCCACATGCACTGCCCAGCCACTCACATGGCCTGGTGGCCAATAGGCCAAAACCCCGGTAGTGGTCCATGGCCCACAGGTTGGGAACCCCTGTTTTGCAAGACAGTGATCTGATCTGCAGCTCTTCCTCCTGTCTCCCAAAATCATTTGCACATACCATACATATGGTACATATGTACCATACATATTCCATCCATGTATTAGCTCAGTCCAATCCTGCTTATTCTGATGAGATTTTATCTAGCTGGAAAAACCCTAGAGCTGAGCAGAACCTGGTCACCTGGATATATCTGTGCACTTTTTTGGCAGCATTATAAGGAATAGTTTGCCTGGGTACCTTCTTCTACTCTGTCTTTTGACTGCCTGTCCACTCTAAAGCCCCAGGACTCCTGAACAATCTTCCATCTCGCTACTTAAGAGGTTCAAAGCTGCTTAACTTCTGGACCAGGCCAATATTGACTACAGACTGCCATCTGCTGATATTCTTTTCAAGTTCAAAAGAAGGAGTTTTAAGTATGGGGAAGGATTGCTAGCTGACCATTATGGTTACTGATGGTTAGTGCATTGCTCTTGCTTTAAAGATGGGCGGACTTTTGTGACAACAAAATCGGCCTTATTCTCAAGTCAATGTTTTTAGCGAATTTTGCTTTACAGTATTTCTTAAGATGACACAATTTTGTATTACACAACTTTGCAAAGCTATTCTTGTTTTATTAGAATTGCCACATAGACTATTTGCTTATCCTTGTGTGGCTCAAATCCTTCCAGAATGTAAGAGCCATTGCAGAGCCTGGAGTCTCTCCTAGGTAAGAAAAAAATGGTATGTGCTTTATAACAGATGTTGGCTAAAATTGTAATCTTGTGCTCAAGGTCTTTAATAATCTCATCGTACCATTGATTTTCCAGACCTCTGTTCCTAGATAATCAAGATCCAGTATGATTAAAAAAAAGAACTATAGAATTATAAATGGCAGCCAATATCAGGATATGTAACATGAATTACCAAATGTCAACCACACATTGAACAAACCAGTACTTTACAAACTATCTAAGTCAAGGGTCTTCAAACTTGACAGCTTTAAGACTTGTGGAATTCAACTCCCAGATTCCTCCTCCAGTCATGTTGCTCAGGAGTTCTGGGAGTTGAAGTTTACAAGTCTTAAAGTTGCCATGTTTGAGGACCCCTGATCTAAGTTAACATAGTCTTCCTCAATATCAACAATCAAATGGATTGGAAGACTAAGGAGGTGGGAGTAATGTTTATTGATTTGTAAATACTGCAAACAGAAACACACTCAGCCACCAACAACTTGTACTTAGCAATTGTCTTGATGAATTTAAAACCAGCTTTTTATTTAAGCTAAAGAGATAGGTTCATTTCTTAGGAATTGATCTTTTTTTTCATCCTTGAATGTATTAAATTAAAGGTTCTCACACTGGGAACTGGAATTGGCTCTCAGCCTTGGGAACTGTACCAAAGGGCCATGATTCTGTTTGTCGCTTAACCGTCATTCTGTTGTTCTTTTTTCTGATGCTGTTTTCCCTTCAGACGGTGAAAAAGAGAGGCATGCTGATTATTATATGGTAGTTTTTTTTAAAAAAAATGTAAGCCATCCAGGATTACCTGTGTATGAGTCGGTTGGCTATATAGATGTGTTTAATAAATAAATGATACTGTAAAGAAAGGGCAGTTTTTAAGAAAATGAGATTGTTTACATGAAGCCTTCACATGTTTCCCAGACAGTTTAGATGTACCATTATATATTATGGTAAAAAGTGTGCAAAATGTAGTTAGCAGACACACAGAGGCATTAGGAACAGAAAGCACAAGTCTATCACATTAAGGCAATCAATCAATGAATGACTATCCAAATATCCACTTGATGATAACAACCAACAAGAACTTTCTGTATCTCTCTACTGCCATGGAGTGGACATCTAATTTTTTGTCACCCAGATCTGGCAACTATAATTTCATTTCTTTCTGTTTCTCCCACATTTTCTACTAATTCCAGGAAATGTTAAAGCTGCAGCTCCAGCACACTTTCTAGGAATCTCACTGAACATTCAGTAGCACTGAGTTTTAGGAAGTACCCTTAGGACCGGGCTTTGTGTTTGCCAACATAGTCAGACTTTGATCCCAGTGACATGGCCTTTTGAAATTTAAGCACAAGAAATAATTTCTTCTTCCCTCCCCCAAACGTCAAATAAAAGCCATCTCCTCATTTCTGCAGGGTTGGTGCAGTCCAGTGCGTGACACCAGTGAAGCCAAATCGAAGGAAAACAGATATGCCTGGGGAAGCTCTAGAAATATAAACAAAAGAATTCCTGTCTTCCATGTTATCAGTTATATAAAAAGCTCAAATCCTTTTGTTCAGCCAAGAGATTATATCAGAGGGTGACAAAACTGATGGCAAAGGTTTTGGGATGAGGATGGGGTCGGGGAAAACCCAGTTTATCTTCCTGTTGGGTTATGAAGTTCAGAATCTAGTTTCCTTCTTCTAAGGAATTTCTTTGATGGCTTTGTTATTGCTACATGATTAGTAACTT
>NW_020769337.1:3336502-3359254 GCF_900518735.1 Pseudonaja textilis | reverse complement strand
GTTTTCATAGTGATGATTTCTCACCACATTACTTTCCAATTATAAGATCTAGGCTAATCTAAAAGTAGAAATATAGAAATACCTCTGATAATTGAAGGTTGATGGAGGAACTTAAGACATGCCAGTAAGAAAGGTTCTGCTTTATTGATGAAATAATCATTGATGGCTAGACATCCTGTACTGTACTGATCCTATAGGGAATTACCCTATCCAGAGTTCTACATTGTAAGCCAATGAAAAGAAAATATATTGATCACAATTACTTTCTTCCAGGACTGAAAATACCAATGGTGACCTAACGGATGGTGTCAGACACTAAGTGCTGAGTACTGGTTTCGGTACTCAAAAGTTTTGATGTTTCTAACATCATTTAATTGTGGTTGATAACACAATGTTAATGCATTCTCCTAAACTTGGTAGAATATTTTGTAGGAACATTAGTCTGTTTGTGAACCTGGCCATTATCTTGACTTGCAGTGTAAACTAAGGCATCATCTTAAAACATAACAAAATTTCATTACTTGGGTGTATATTACCTTCGGCATTATGTTTTGTTAACCTGGTTTTGGTGTGTGATATGAATCCAGCTATAAGGTTGTAATTGATGTCAACTACTTTGTTATGAACCTGAACGTTTCACTTCCCAAGTAGACTGTGTTAACTTTTGATAAACAAATAAATCAATCTGCATAAAACACTTCCCGTAAATGGATAAAGATGAGCTACTAATTTAGTTGAAAATGATATATAATCAAGAATGGAAAATTCAACAAACACTTGCTATGTTAGTTGACAGGACTGAGTCACGTTGGCACTCCATATATTTACATGAAGTGAGCTGTTTTGGAAGTTGCATAAGTATGACATTTTTATTGACTAAAAGCCAAAGCATGTGAGATCCAGTTGGAATGAGAATGTTGCAAAATGGGGACCTAACACTGCTGCCTCTCCCCACTTTGTAATGTCATGTTTTCTCCTATGACACGAATGTACCAATTACAAAGCGTCATATGTAACGTTTTCGAAACCAAGCAGTATGAAATGGGGGAGGTCCAATGCAGGTAGTCCTTGACTTACAAATACCTGTTTAGTGACTATTCAAAGTTACAAAGATACTGAAAAAGATTGACTTGTGACTCATCCTTTCACTTATGACTGGGTGATAACTACCCCTATGGTCACATGATCAAAATCTGGGTGCTTAGCAACTAGCATGTATTTATGATAGTTGAGCATGCCAACGTTCATGTGATTGCTATTTGAGGGTTTCCCAAATGACTTTCATCAAGCACTGTCAATGGAGGAAGTGAAATTCGCTTAACAACTGCCTAATTCACTTAACAACCAAAGCTATTTGCTTAACTACCCCCAATTAAGGGATTAAAGAGTCATAAAAAGGGACCCATTTGCGATTGTAAATCAAGGACTACTTGTGTATAAGGAAAAGGGTTTGGGGGAATAAGGTTTGATCCTTTTCAACTTTTGAGATAAAGCTATGTCTGTTGGGTGGAGGTTCATACTTCCTTTCCCAGAAGTTCCCTGGCTACATCTTGGCCTGCCTCCTGTCCTTGTGTAGCTGCCACCATTTATCTTCCAGGTGGTAGAATCTCAGCTATCCAAAACATAGGTAAAATGAGGCTAAGTTATATATATCCAGGATAGAAAATGCTATGGTTCTCCAATTTCAGCTGTCCTCCTTTGTCTTTATTTTCAGCAATACTGCCCTTCTCTGAACCAGAAAATAACAAATAAATAAAGACACAGCAGAAAAATAATATTCACCTTTCATTCTTGCCCCTGAGTGAAATTAATAAGCACAACTATATACCTGGAATAGGCAGGATGTACCTGTCACCAAAACAGCAAGCTGCTTGAAATACATTGAACACAAGCTTATTTATAAAATGGTTCACCCGCTGCTTAAATTTTCTTTTGCAGATAAATTAAATCTTGGAGAAAGAAAGAAATGGAAACAGCAGACTTTTCCTACAGAGGGAACCCCAACTGTTAAACCTCTCCTGGCAACCAAAAGAATTGAAAGTCATTTTTCTTAAATATGTAGCTGTCAGCTGCTACCTGCTCACCTCCAGTTTCACTAGGGATAGATAGATGGAAATGGCCTTTCTCAGACGACGAGCTCATAATCCAATTCTCATTGGTCAGAAAGTGCTGGCTGCTGACCTGTCCAAACAATGGATAAAGGAAGGTGCACGGAGTTGTTGCACCAACCTAGTCAGATTTGTAAATAGAGGGAAGTGGCAAAATGGCTTACATCTGCGATTGCTTGCATCTGATCACACTTAAGACCAAACTAGATGGAACAGCTACCCATTTGTGTACACGAAGGTGTTCTTAATCACCTACAAACTAATGGGGAGGTGGTGGGGAATAGTGGTGTTCTGACCTAGCTCCCCCCAAACAACAAACCCTCTGAAGTGAACTCAAAGATTCCTTTAAGGCCAGATTTAAGCACCCTGTGGGCCGAATTTGGCTAACGGCCCTTGAGTTTAACACCCCTGGTATAGTGGACTCAAAATAGCATATAACTTGATTATACCTGAGATTTTTATTTCTTCTATTCAGTCCTGTTTGATTATCAGATACTGCCTGGATGAATCTTTGCAGTTTTCTTGGCAAGAATTGGGTTTCCAATTTTCCAATATTCTATTCTGTTCCTATTCTATTCTTGATTCCAATATTCTATTCTGTTCTGTTCTGTTCTGTTCTGTTCCATTCTTATTCCTATTCCTATTCCTATTCTATTTTATTCCTACACCTATTCCTATTCCATTCCATTCCACTGCATCCTTCCAAGGACTGACAGAGGGACTGGCCCAATGTCACCCAGTTGATTTTATGCTTAAGGCAGAACTAGAACTCATAATCTCCTGGTTTCCAGCCTGAGGTCTTTACTTCTTATACCAAACAGGTTCTTAATGTGGAGGCAATCCATTTTAATTCATAAAACATTCCTGCACTTGAGTAACTGTTGTCCATTCATGGCACTTTAAACCTGGTTCTCACTAAACCACAATTACAACAACCCAGTGCAATACAGGCACTTAACAATAATTGCTGGAAAGTTGAATTCAGCACTAGCAGAGGGCCTCATATCTTGACCCTAAAAGCTGCCTATTTAACAGGGGAATTCTGGGAGTTGAAGTCCACAACTCTTAAAAAAGGTCTGACTGAGAAATTGATAATGAGCTTGTGTTCATTGCATGCATGTTTGCTATCAGCATTTTTGTAATAAATAGCAGGTCCGTGGATCCATTCTTTGTGGATTTGATTTATTCATTTCAGTTTTAAAGCCTGACAGCTTGATGCAACTGGGAGCATTCAGATCTGAGATTCTCATTGAGGGAGGAGTCGATTCACCAGATATGTCAAATAAGCCTTTGGCTGTATGTGTTCTTAGAGAAATGATTTACAAGCCAAGTGCTGAGAAATATTAATGGGATCTCTGCTGTAAGAAGAATTAATGGATTTCTTTGAAAAAGTTATGTCACCCTTTGGGCTTTAAACTGGTTGCAAGGGAAACCAGGCAAGGCTGTACTATGAATTTACTATGAGTTTCCACCCTTCTTTTCCCTACCTTTCTTCCTTGATCAGTAAAGAAGTTTCTTCCTTCTTTTTTTTTTAAAAAAAAGCCACCTCCAACTTATTTTGGGATAAATATGACAATTTCAATGGGCAAGAAATTCTGCTGCTGATTTTTGGCAATTGTGGCAATTGCCAAGAAACTGAGATCTGGCTCATCAGATTGTAGCCTGAGTTACTCATCATCACTTGAGATGGATGGCATATAAATTTAATAAATAAATAAAACCTGAGGGAATCAGGTAGCTCACCCCTGCCTTGCTGTAGAGCAGGGGTGCTAAACTCACATCATCAGGGCCTTGTCATGTGCCATATCATGACTTTCTCCCCTTTGCTAAACCATGTCACCAAGGGGTGGGATTCTATAGGTTCTGACCTATTCCCTAGAACCTGTTGTTAACTTTCTAAGCAGTTCGGAGGACCGGTTGTTGGAAGAAATCTTTTGTTTTTTTTCCACCCTTCTTGCATTCTTGGCAGTATGCCTAGACTTACTGTCTCCAAAGGAGGCTTTTTTTTTCTTTGCTGGTACTTTCTTAAAGGGGAAGGGTTGTTTTAAGCTTTTTACACTGCTGTTGGGAGGAAATACTCCCCTGTTGGAGTTAGCACTTTGAAGAAATAATTGAATAATGAAGCAGAGCTGCCAGAAAGAAGCTTTTAATGACAAGGAACCAAGATGAGTGACATTCAGAAGGCTTCTTGGCTAGCCTGAAAGATTGACATTCAAACGTGAGTTTACCTACCCTTTTTGAGTTTTGGTCTAAAACTGGTGACCATTCAAAGTTACAGTGGCACTGAAAAAAGTGACTTATGACCATGTTTCACACAAGCGTTGCAGCATCCCCATTGTCATGAGAGGCCAGGCGAAGAGAAGCGCTCCTTGATGTGAGTGATGTCGAGTTGGCCACACCCACCCAGTCTCATGACCAGCAAGCCACACCCACCAACTAAGCCATGCCCACAGAACCGGTTGTTAAAAAAAATTGAATCCCACCCCTGCATGTTATGCATTCAGCCCAAGGGCCACGAATTTGACAGCCCTGCTTTAGAGCTTGCAAATAATGGAAGTCTTCTAATATAACTCACATCAACTTAGTCTGGCCTCTTCTTGAAAGGACCTGAAAGCAAAAAGTAGAATGAATCTGACTACACACAAGACCCTTTCTTAATTATTTGACCAATTAATTGAACAATGATCTATGCTCTTTGTAGTGATAATGTGGCAAAACAGTTATTTCTCTGAACATTGTGCACACAGAGACTGACTGTTGGCCCTATTTAGGGTAAGAAGGGCCCTGAGAACACTTGTAGGGTGATGGAGAAGACTATTTCAGGCATCTGGCTGATAAAGTCAGTTAAATTCCATTGTAGTTGGGATCTAGTTGTCCAAGTCCTAAAGAGTTGCCTTCGCTGTTTGGGAAGAGTTTGAACCTGATTGCAGGAGGTGACCAATGGTTGAGTCCAGGCAATGGTAAAATCCCAAGCCTGGACTGAGGAGTCAAACATCCTGGGAAAGAGATAATCAAGAAGCTCAAAAGGAAACAAGAAGACCAAAACTCTCCTCTCCAGCAATCCATAGCCAGATAAGCAGAGATTAATCCAGTGGTGGAATTCAATTTTTTTTTTACTATCGGTTGTGTGGGCGTGGCAGGGGAAGGATACTGTAAAAACTCCTGTCAGGGGTGGTATTTGCCAGTTCTCCAAACTACTCAAAATTTCCACTACCAGTTGTCCAGAACTGGTCAGAACCTGCTGAATACTACCTCTGGATTAATCCTAAGATTAATGCCAGATCAACAATCAAACAGTAAACAATATCCCAATCAAGGACTTACAAACTCAAACCAACAATCATAAAGAACAGCCTAATCAAGGAACCTAATGAAGGGATGTAGTGGCTTAGTGGCTAAGAAGCTGAGCTTTTCGATCAGAAAGATTGGCAGTTTGGCGGTTCAAATCCCTAGAAGTTCGAAAGCATGTAACAATGCAAGTAGAAAAATAGGGACCACTTTGTTGGGAAGGTAATAGCGTTCCATGCGTCTTCGGCGTTCATTCATGCCGGCCATATGACCATGGAGATGTCTTTGGTCAGAACTGGCTTCTTAGAGCCAGAAATGACTAACACCTATGTGCGAGGGGAAACCAAGGAACCACCCAGAACATTCCAACCAACACTGACAGGGCTACTTGTATATAAACAGCAAACCCCATTCTCTTCTAACACTGATGACATAATTTAGATGGGTAAGGAAATGTCTGCAAGAAATCAACCAAACTCAGAGAGCATCAAAGATTACACAGTTCAATCCTCAAGTATACTTTTCTAATGGTATCCTGGAGGAAGCAGTGGCATACCATTTCATATAATTGTGGAACTACATGAACTACATGAACAAGTCCATGGAAATATCAGAAAACAATCTTGATATGAAGGAGACTTGACTTTTTTTGGTCATTATAGTTGATTGTCCAAATCTTCAGCATTATTTCTGAAAGTCACACAGTAAATGCCTTATGGGCTATATATGACCTGTATGTTCTCAACCCTTGTGCTTTATTACACCTGGTACATTTTTTCTTGCTTCATTCTAAATAAAAATCTTGATTCAAAATTTTTGTGGCATCTATGAAACATCTCTTGACCCTTTGCATGAGTTAAAGGCTGAAGTGTTTGTTTTTAAAAAGCGTATTGTACAGAGCGTTGGAAGATTTTTCTGGGTGTGACAACTCTATTTACACTTGAAGGAGCAGTATGCAAACTTATTCTACTCCCACTTCTACTTTCCTATTTTCAGAAAATATTTATGTTGCTATTCTTCAAATTATCACAATGAATAAGGGTGGATCTTGAGCTCAATAAACTGTGGGTGAAATTGCACCTTTGCTCTGGATAAACACATACTGGCTAATTGACTGTTGTAATCTCTCTGTGTAAAAGGCAATTCCTGGATCACACTCAACAGTGCTCAAAGTTCAGTCACACCCATTGGGCCTCTGCAGCTAGGAAGATAAAAGGGTGGAGTTTCTATAGAGAACCTGGAAAAACACTTAGCTTTACCTAGTGAATTCTGCATCACACACCATAGTAATTATTATATATTTTGGCTCCCTCTTCACATGAGTTTCAACATCAACATAGGTTGATAACTCATGTGCTGTTTGGGTCTTATTGTTTCTGGTATAAACAACAGAATAACAGAGTTGGAAAGGACATAGAGCCGTTGTGGTACAGTGGTTAGAATGCAGTACTGCAGGCTAATTCTGCTGGCTGACTGCTGCCAGCAATTTGGCAGTTCAAATCTCATCAGGCTCAAGGTTGGCTCAGCCTTCCATCCTTCCAAGGTCAGTAAAATGAGGACTGAGATTGTTGGGGACATTAGGCTGACTCTGTAAACGGCTTAGGGAAGGCTGTAAAGCACTGTGAAGTGGTATATAACTCTAAGTGCTATTGCTTTAAGACGTCTTCTAGTCCAACCTCCTACTCAAGCATATCATTTCAGACTGGATATATGTGAGATGTGGATTTTCCCCCCATGGATGGAAACTCCTACCTTATCCCGCTTCCCCTCTGTGATTCCCACATTCCCCTGTAAAAGGAAAAGCATTATGATACCATCATGTCTTCATATTAGGCAACTCAAACAGAACAGTCTTACAGCCTCTCTTACAGTAGACATGTTTATTGATACACAATATAGAATACAGCATAACATGGTTGGAAGAGACCTTGGAACTCTTCTAGTCCAATCCCTGACCCGTGGCAGGAGACCCTATATCAGAGTGGGCAATTAATTTTCCCCAAGTGGCCACATGAGAAACTGGAACTGTTGTGGAAGGCCGAACCAATGGTAACCCGATTTAATGTTCTCTAACTCCAGCACTCCAAGTCCTCAGGCTGTTTATTTAGATTTGATTTCTAATTGGTGAGTGACCTCACATGGGCTGGACAGAGACAGAAAAAGGACTGGATGGATATCACCTAGGGCCATTAAAACGCCCAGTCTGCCCTATATCATTCCAGACAAATGACTGTCCAATTTCTTCTCAGAAATCTCCAGGATTGGAACCTCCCCAACTTCTGGAGGCAGGCTGCTTCCCTGATTAATTTCTCCATACTTATAGGTCCTTATTTTTTTATTTCCCATTTAAACAAATGCAGTGGCATAAGACTGAGGTCATGTGGTTGACTGATTGACCAACCAACAGCTGACTGACTAACTGACTGACTGACAGATGGATGGATGGACAGATAGAGATAGACAGACAGACCCACAGATAGACATAGAGATATGGATAGATATCAGATAGACATTAAAAAAATGAAAGGAATTGGGCTCAGTGTGAGGTTCAAAGGTGGTATTCAGCAGTTTCTGAAGAACCGGTAGCAGAAATTTTGAGTATTTGAGGAGAACTGGAAAATACTACCTCTGACTGGCCCCAGCCCCATCTATTCTGCCTCCCGAGTCCCAGCTGATTGGCTGGGTCTTCTTTTGTTGCCCTGCACAGGAGAACAGAGCTGGAAAGTAGGTTAGTGGAGTGGAGAGGGAATGGGATTTTGCAGTAACCCTCCCCCCAGTGTGGGGTGGAATGGAGATTTTACAGTATCCTGTCCCTGCCATGCCCACCAAGCCATGCCATGCCTACCAAGCCATGCCCACAGAACTGATAGTAAATTTTTTTGAATCCCACCACTGGTGAGGTTGTCTTTACATCTTATTGGTCACCTGTAGAGAATGGCTGTAACAGTAGATGCCCTTCATGGGACATCACGAAACATTTCTAAGAATTTAGGCAAGGACATCACTATTTCAGAAAAATGCCCAGCACCATCTTTGGTCACATAACACAGCTTCAGTCAAGTGGAACAAGACAACCTGGTGTCTTTCCACAATCCTTTGCTAATAGCTTTGCCAACTGGGACTGATAACAGTTGAAGTCCAAAACATCTGGTGGGCATCGAATTGCAGTTCCCGAAATAGAACTGAATTCCTCTCTGTCTGTCATGCTTTAGTGAGATTATAGTTAAGCCTTATGCTTACAACATGAACGTTAATAAGAGCAAGATGGCGACTCTGTCCTATACAACTATAAACATTTCCATTTTGTGCCTATTGATACAAATTGGGGTCTGTTTTCTTTTCAGTTCAGAAAATATGCCCACAATCTATCTTTACCCCTATCTTTTCTTTTACTCCTGCCCTCCCCCTTCTCTCTCTTTATTTTGTGCATGTAGGTTTTATAATCATCTGTAACGGTCATAAAAACTTGGAGGATTTAAAATTGAACTGTAGTCCCAGTAGCTTTAAAAGCATTAGCACTGCATAATTGTATCCGTTCGCTTGCAAATAAACCATGATGTACAGCTCCAATATTCTCACAGGGACATGACTCAGACTCTTTCTGCTGGCTTAGATGTTGCTTGAAAGCCGGTAGGGTACTTGATAATCTCTTATGTAGATGAAGGCAGATGAAGGCTAAACAAAAGAGGAAACAGAATGTGTGGGAGTTTAGAGGTGGAGAAGTCAAGAACTCTGTTTATGAGGATCATTATAATTCATTTCACATGGTTGCATAATTGAGAATTAGATAGCAAAGGAAAGGAAATATGAATGTCTTTGATGCTCTGTAACCACGCCGTTACGTGCATCTGCAACAAAACTATCACTCTTATCTCCATAGTTTCTTGCCCCTAGACTGAAGGACCACACATGTGAAGCCAGGGACAAGGTTTTCCAACTGCTGGCTTACCATTCTAGTTTTTAAACCATGGTTTAGGCCTTAGAATTATTTAAACCAAGCCATTGTGGCTTAATTTACGCCAAACAATGCATTTTCATGGGTTTGTTGGGTTTTGATGTATTTTTTTAAACCCTTTGTTAGTTATTTAGAGTCACATGGTATCTGGGCAGTTGTTCACATCAAATAAATAAATCATAATTGAACATGCAATGATGTAGGACAGCCAGAATGATCTAGAATAGCTCTCAAGTATATGATACTTCTTCTGTTAGTCAATTCCCACACAAAGATTCTATACTTAATCCTTGGAGGAACAGAGCACACATCCATTCCTATATGACAAATCTTGCTATCATTTAATCATAGAATTGGAAAGGATCTTGAGGTCTTCCAGACCACCCCACTGCCCAGAGCAGGAATCTTCACGCCAACCCAGACTAATGGCTGTGCAACCTTTGCTTGAAATTATCCAGTGGTGGAGTATACAAAAATCAGGAAGCCAGTGACTCCACTTATTTGATAGCTCTAATAGAACTTTCCTCCTAAACCAGCTTGTTTGGTTAGAGGTAAGGGGAAAAGAGATATATAGCTGAGGGATTTAGATTTCCAGTTTTAAAAAAAACACCTCAACTTTTTGATTAAGACTTTCCTTTTAATCCAAATATCACTTAATAATAACTTAATAATTTCCCCCTTAATCCAAATATCACACAGAACTGCACTTATGGGCGCTTATTCTAACCATTGTCAGAAATATCCAGACACCATCTCTTTAAAAAATCCAGATTGGAAGACAATTTGAAGACAAATTTGAGATGGCTGGGAGGGTGAGGAAAGTTATGAGGAAATCATTCAAATCTTTCTTGCTGTAGAGAACAAAATGTGCCACCTCCAAATACATGGGATTGTGAACTGCCCCTCCCCCAAAATACTTATTAGCACATAATGTATCAAAACAGGGAAGTTTGTGCTATAATCTAACAATGCAACAGGAAAGAGAACAACAAAAATATTACGCATAAAAAGATAATGCTATGAAATTGAAATTTGGTTTAAATTTCAAAAGTACTAAAGTAGGGATGTCCAATCTTAGCAGCTTTAAGACTTACAGACTTCAACTCCCAGAATTCCCCAACCAGCCTTGTTGGCTGGGGAATTCTGGGAGTTGAAGTCCATACACCTTAAAATTATCAAGGTTAAGAAACACTGACATAGACATTGCAAGGATTCTAGCAATGCTACTTCATTGTAGGGGAGTGTTTCCTAACTCCAGCAACTTCCATGATGGTGGACTTCAAATTCTAGGATTCCACAGTCAGCATGACCCTTGATGAGAATTTGATGAGAGGTTGGATACTTCTGCACTAAAGGAAAGTGCCAAGTAAGCTACACAGAACAACACGGAAGCTGTAAGCAGTGAACATCATCCTAATCTGTTTGTTCCAGTTGTATTTCCTGTCTCATCAGTACTCACCATCTGGCAGAAGAGAAGACCCTTATCCCTACCATAGAGCTACTGTACAATTTATAGGAGGGCATTCTTTTCACTCTTAGACAGGAGAGCGGTTATCTTAGCAAGAAGCAGAAGCCTCCAGAGACCTTCTGAAAGTTGAACTCTATGGTTCTTTGGATGACTCAAATTGTCTCAAAAGTCATCAAAGATCTTAAAGAGGCATCACTGATTTTTTTTTCATTGGCGGTTCCAACAGAATGAGGTGGAAGAGATTGCACTATGTTGTGTTGAGCAAATCAACCGCGAAGGAGACATAAACAAAGGGAATGACTTTCAAGTGCCCACATCCTAGTCTTTGACAAATCTGAGGCCAGAAAAAAGGGTTTAGATTTCAAGCAGTTGCCCTTGAACTTAGTACCTAGTATGTCTCATTCTATTTAACTGAGAGAAAAAACAGAAAATGTAAGTGACATATTTCCAGTAGAAAATGATTCTTATTAAATCCTGATGTTTCACTTGCAACCATTCACACATCTTTAAAACATTATTTTCACATGCATTCAAATGACGCATATAGGAGCTGGATGTTAAGACTACAGAATGTCCATGATCTTCTTCCAGTATTTTGTTCACTGATTTTTAAAAAAATTCTTTCCAGTGTTAATCTGTGACTTTCAGCTTATGATACCCATTACAGAGTTTTGGTTCCTGCCATAGCTATTCAGGTGTTCATAGAAAGAAAAATGTTTTCAAAAAATTCTAAAATTCACTCAATCTAGCATGTGGGTAGCAAAACAAATATGAACAAATATAAAGATTGTACAGCAAGTAGTTGTTTTTATTTACTTATTTGATTTATTTGATTTTTTATATTGCCTTTATTAGTTTATGAGTAATTCAAAGCAGCAAACATACATAATACTCCTTCTACCTCTTATTTTTCCCCACAACAACAACCCTGTGAGGTGGATTGGACTGAGACAGAGTGACTGGCTCAAAGTCATCCAGCCAGCATTTGTGCCTAAGATGGGACTAGAACTCACAGTCTCCTGGTGATTGGCCCAAAGCCACCCAGTTGGCTCTCATGCCTAAGGCAGGACTGGAGCGTACTGTGTCCTGATTTCTAGGCTAACATCTTGTAATTTGACAGTTGATCTACCTAACTCACTATGGTCTACATAGTGAGAGGTTCTTTAGGCAATCAAACTAGTGTTATATTTGTTATATTTATATTTGTGTGTGTATACTGGGGAGGTGTAAATGAAATCTGCATGGAACCTAATTTTGCATTGTCACTTTACAGGTTCCCCCCAAATGCACAAAATGTAGCATTAAATTTTTTGTCCTCTGTGATGCATAGGTACATACACACATGTAAAGGAAGTGTTTTTTGCACAGATACTGCCTTTCTTGGAAATGGAAAAATAAAAGAGAGATAATATTTCTGGATTGATTAGGAAGTGGGATCTAGAAAAGGAAAGAGTCAATATTTATTTCATTGCTCTGATTCTGCAGAAAATTATAATTCTCACAAGATAAACCCTCCAGCAGTTGGCAAGGAAAGAAGATACGGCTAGTCTTTGGTTGTGTCTGTTCAGTATGATCATTGGCTTCCTAAAGCCACAATATCCTGGAGCTGGAGATTAAGATGATTATATAAAAGGAATGAAATACCTTTGAAAGGGTAGTTGTAAGCATACTGCTTCTTTGTCTGATTTTGAGATCAACTGATCAGATAAAGCTATTGTCAGGCTCCCAACAGCAGTGCACAACTAAGACAACTACATCTTCAAAGTCTCATCTGGTTTATTGCAAGGAAAAAAGGCTCTACGTTACCCATTCTTGGACACTAGACATGTGTATCTTAACTTTAGACTTAGAATAACTAAGTTACACTATAACTTAGTGTAATAAATGTACACTAATCGGCATACATTAAAATAAAATGTCATTGCATACAGCTCTCAAAGTGTCACTGCCTCCAATATGCACTACATAAACACGACATAATAAATTAATAAATACAAAATTATGCATATACCCACACACCCACATATATTATATGACACAGAGAAACAACACAGTCTACTTCGGATGTATACATGTACATGGCAAAAAAATGAATCTTATAAGTTTACCAGATGGATAGCATAGGGAACAAAACTGTAACAGAATCAGATAATCCTGCAAGAGATACTTTGAAACGTCCTCCTGGAGGGGAGCAGCAGAAACAGACTGTAAAATGGGTGTGTGGGGTCTCTAACAATGCTTTGAGCTCTAAGCACATAGTATCTATAAGCAGTATCCTGAATAACAGGAAGCAAACTTCTTATATATTTTAACCCTCATTTATCAGTGATTAAATTAAGGCAGAACTTCTTTTGATGTCTTTGATCTTCTTTCAAACTGTCTCGTGTCTGGTGTAGGTCTGAGAGAGGTTGCTACCTATTTAGAAGATATGAAAAGAAAGTCCATCTGCTCTTGTTCTGCTATAGATTGGAAACATTGATTCCTATTTCCTGGGTCATTACAGCTGGCTGGTTCTTTCAGGTTGAGAAACCCAATCAGCAAGGGTGCTCTGAGGGATCTGGTAGAAGATTGCGTTTCTAAAGTCTTAAGAAGGCAACATATTGGAGAGATTTCGTTCAGTTCCTGTAATACCCAGCAAATTTCTTGAGGGCTTTAACTGCAGTTCAGTTAACTGAAGAATCATGACTAGTCTCTCTCTGCTGGGGGATACAGTGGCTGGTCTCAAATTTGGTCCATAAGGGGATAAATAAAAGGCTGGCAAAGTTAGGTAGAAGCTCAGAACTGATTGCCCCTCTCTGTGGTTTTTTGAGCAATTTCAGTGGCAGATGGAGAGAAAAAGATTCAACAGGAGTTTTTCCTTCTTTATAGGATGTAAGTGCCCTGACACAAAAATATGTCCAATAATGGGGGAATGAAAGAAAGCATAAAAGGTGTTTGGGTTAAGTTAATGACTTTCTTCCTGATTTGAATACCACCTAGTGTGCTGTCCTTCTGGGATTCAGAGAAGCCATCTAAGCAATCCTGCCTGGAATACTTCCAGAATGTAAGATATAAATGGCAGTGATGGTGGGAAAACTGGCAACCTTGTAAGATAATCCAGACAAGAAACACACTGAGAATTAGTAGCTCCAAATTTATTGTTAGGTTACATTAACAGAATCTGAAATTATATCCCCCCCCCCCCCATTTCATTTGCAGTCCAAGAAACTAGGGAGGGTTCATTCTGAGATATTTGCCCCATAGCCCCATTTCTTCTGTAGACCCGGCCGCCTTTTGTCTGCCTGTTGTCTAGTTGGTGCTCCTTCCTCCTGTCTCCCAAGGTCATTCTCTCATACCATTACAGAAGCTCTTAATAATAAGATCAGTTTAATAATGGACCTCATTATCTAGAGAGGTAGTATGCTCTCCTTCACCGGATGTGTTTGGACTAGACAGGTATCTGTCAGAAACATTATAATTTGGATTTCTGCATTGAACAGAGGTTGACTTTATGGACTAAATGGCCCTTTCCAGCCCTGTGAGTCTATGAATGCATCAAAATGCATCATTAATCTTCTACTGCAGACAGAATTTGATATGGAATAGTCATCCCCCTTCACTGGTCACAACCAATTGTGTGTTTCTCCCCCCCACTGATGGAAGGCAAGTGCTTCAGACAATGCAAAAGGGGAAGGCAATTCAACTGAATACAAGTTCTTTCCATCAGCAACAAAATCAAGTAACTATTTAAAAAGCAAAAGAGGCGAGAAGCATAAATAGGATTCTATCAACACAGACAGAGGCAAAATTGCCATCCGGGCTACATTTTGTCTTATCTACTGCCTGCAATCAATGATCTCAAATCAAAATGGCATGTGTTAGATTTACAGCTGTTGTTTTGGAGGAGGAAAGGCCTAAATTGCAAATGCTGTTTGGAAGGTGTGCTTGTAATCTTGCTGCGCTTGGTGGGGACTGAATGTGAAGTTGCCCACATGCAGCAAAGCACATGTTCTTTTACTCTGGTGCCATAAGATTCTGGGCTCAGCTGGCTGCATCCTCTTAGCATCCAGCTACAATCGGGTGGAAGTGAAGAGCGAGACAAAAATAGCTTTGCCATCCTTCCCTCTGCCCACAGAAACAGCATGAAGCATCCTCAAATGGTCTTGCTGAGCAAATAAGCAGAGAAATGATCATGTTCTGTCTATGCTTAGTTTTTAATGTTGTGTTGACATTCTTTCTGCAGGCTTCTTTCATTTTTGCACTTCTAATCTTCGAGAAAAGCTGGAAAGGGGCCACTGAAAGGAAATAAAAGGGAAAAAACTTGTTTCTGACCTTTCCCTTCCCATTTCTTTTGTCTTCTCTCTTGAAAAAATGATGGCCATGATGATGTTATGATGATGACGATGATGATGGGCATATTTTTTGCCCCAATGAAACTTGATTTCCTTTAACGATCTCTGGGAGATGGATTATTTTATCAGTAGACTTTAATTTCTTGTTTCATTGTTAAGAATTTTTTTTAAAGAAAAAAAAAATCATTAACATAATACCCTAACACAAGATAGAGTGATGACCACTAGTTTAGATGACTTTAAACAATGATTAGAATAGTTTATAAGCACTGTGTCAGGATTCCGGCAGTTACTCCAATTAAATCACGAGCCTCGAGCCACTCTCCCAAAACTAAAAAGGATTTATTAGAAGTTAACATTCTGGCATTAGCTTGGGCGTAGCCAACTCTGAGATATGTAATTCACTGTCACCCTTGATCCTGCTTCCCCCCCCCCCCACCTGCCACCCTTCTGAGTGTATCATCCAACAAAAAACGTCCATAGCCAAGAGTAATCAATCACACTCTCCAATTAGATTTTTGCATGGCAGAAGCTTCAATCATTTAATCAGCCTCTGAGAAAATATGAATAGAATGTACTTTTGATTCCACATAGCTCCCTGCTCTTTGAAACTCCACTCCCTTCTTTCTGTTGACAACTATAAAACGTGTATACAAAATGTTTTATGAGTTGACACACTATCTCTGATGACTAATCAATGCAGTTACACTGCTTGTTCAGAGAAAAAAATGCGACAAGATAGGGAGTCTTGGGAAGTAATAGCAGATACAGGCTGGATCAGGACATTTTCTGGATGATGATGATGATGTTATCCATTCAGTCATGTCCAACTCCCTTCTATGGGGCAGGTCTCTCCACATCTTCCAATTTTGCACTACTCTGAGTTTTTCTATGCTCTGGCTGGTTTCAGCTTTGATGGTATCCAACCACCATATTCTCTGGTGGCTGTCAGCCATGATAGTCTTCCTAGCACAGGGCTGCCATTCTGGAGGGTTGCACAGACTCTTGAGATCGATACCTACTTTGCTGATAGAGCTGCAGCGGCAGACTAGTGCCAAACAGCTGAACGGTGCTGCTGGGAGGAAGAATGAAGAAACCAATGGCAAGTGCACAATCGTCTGGAAAATGCTCCTTTTGAATCAGCTGTGGCATGTCTCCTTTTCCGGCAGAAGATCACTGGGTGTGGTGGAGGCAGAGTTTTACACGAATGCCTTAGGTCGGGGGGGAGTGGTGTTTCCCTTATGTGGAAGAAGATCGCTGGGTGTGATGGAGGCGGAGCTGTAGAGTGGCTTTATTGGTGGTGGGTCATGCTGAGTGAGCAGATCTGACCTTTTTGCACTTTGGTGCTGGTCAGTTTGTACCGCATTTCCACGGAAGAGATAAAAGGCATTGACAAGAACAAAGCATGTTGTTGTTTATTCCCGGCAGAACAGCGGAACCTGACAGTGGTCTGGTTTCCTTTAAACACTAACGTTTCCAACCAAAATCGCTTTCTCCAGTGAATTCCCATGCATGACATGGCCAAAGTAAATGAAACACAGTTTGGTGATTTTGTCTTCCAGTGACATATTTAGTGTGAATGTAGTTATGTCCATACAACGAAAGATTTTCCAAAACTTTACTCAAGAAGGATTGCATCTTTTTTGGCAGGATGGTTTATCCCTCCAAGAAGCTTCATTGATAGACGTGACCCCCAATATTCATGTAACTGTTCTATAGAAAAATAACATGGTACAGAATAAAAATTCATATCCCCAAGCCATTACCCTGGCACACCTGCAATAATCATATTAGGTTGTTGTCCTAACCAACTTTCTTCCAAATAACAAGAGTTAAATGACACTGATAAACCTTAGTGGTTATAACTGCTTCTCTTTGATAAGTGTCTTTATCATGAACAGGTTGGCCAACATTACCTCATTTTTGAATCCACAGCTTGCTACACAATCTCATTTTTTTGAAGTGAAGCTACTCTTTGTCTTGATGGGTGAAAATGCCATTTCCAATTGTTTGACAGAGAACTCTGCCTTGAGGAATGAAAGAAATCCAACAAGCTTGTCCAATAATCCTTGTTCCCCAAAAGTAGAGTCAGAAGCATTTCACTACTATTGATTAACTCCTTCTATCATTCATTTAGTTTCTTTCTTATTTTTATATCAATTCCATTTTTCTTTCTTCCTTTGCATTTAGGTCAAGTTTGTTTGATATGTTAACATAAGGCTGCCTGATATTGCCTGCAAGACTCTATACAAGCACTAGATGGCAGTGAAGGGATATACAACCTCCACTTTGCTGCCCTTTAGTGGTCTCTTGGATTTATGCAGCTCAACTACTGTAGTAATAATAATATTAGACAAGGAAAGCATATCAGGCTCCATCTCCCATTTTCTCATCTTTGTTTTTAAGTTGCTATAATCAATTAGCACAGGGACCCCAACACCCCTGATCCATGGACTGGCACCAGGCTTGGCATGCCAGCACACAGGCTGTGCACACAAGTGAAACCCCATCTATGGGATGCAGGCAGCACACAACACTATGCCTCCTCCAGTCCACAGGAAAACCTTTCTCCACGGAAGTGGTCCCCAGTACTCAAAAGATTGGCCGCTGGATTAACATACATGTAGTCCGTGACTTATGACCACAACTGAACCCAAATTTTATGTTGCCAAGTAAGACAGTTCTTAAATGAGTTTGGCCTCATTTTACAATTTTCCCTGCACATGGCTTTTAAGCAAATTATTGCAGTTGTTAAGTTATTAACACAGTTGTGCAGTGAGTCTGGCTTCCCCTTGACTTTCCTCATCAGAAGATCACAAAAGGTGATCACATGACCCAGGGACACTGCAACCTTCATAAATATGAGTCAGTGGTCAAGCGCTTGAATTTTGATCACATGACTCTGGGGTGCTGCAATAGTTATAAATGTGAAACACTGTCAAAGTCACTTTTTTTTCCAGCGCTGTTGCAGCATCGATCAATCAGTAAATGAACTGTTGTAAATTGTGGACTACCTGTAATAACAAAAGTGAATAAGGGTTCTCTTACAAGAGGATTCATTTTTGGTCCCACCACAAATCCCCCCCCCCCCCCCCCGCAAAAAAACCCTCCATAGATGGATCATAGCAAGTCAGTCCGCATTGTGGTCATAAATTTGAAGATACCCTGTACTCCTAATTTCAACTTGTAGCCATCAGGTCAAGAAAGATCCCAGAAAGATAATAATTTTATGAGTGGTGAATTTCAGTTCAGCCTCAAAGATCCTCTTGCTTTGCACTCCCTCCGTTGTGTCTCACCTGCCTTGCTTTGCTTGTACAAAAGTGCCCCTAAGAGATTCCTGCAGCTTTAGTTTCCTCGGCGTAAACATTTTGGGTACTTCTCCTTGGTTTCTTGTCAAGAGTTGTAATTGAAGTCACTGCCATGCATCGAGCACCTCACTTAGTAGATTGCTTTTTGAGATTTATGTGGAATTAGATGAGCCATGCGATAATTTATTGCCAAACTGAGAGAGAAATGAATAAGCCACAGTCATGCAATTTGTTTTTTTTTTTTAAAGATTGATAGAGGTTGATCTCATTGCTCAACGTAAGAAGGTGGGAAAGCTACTTTTTAATCTTGAAAGACTGTCAGCTTGATTTGAAAAAAAGGAAATCTCCAACTGTTAACAGGCTTCCATATGGCTCTGTGGACTACACAGGGCTGGAGTAAAATTTCCCTACTAGAAAAATGCAAGTTTTGCTTTCTAGAGGATGCATATTTGCAGGGCCGTTCCCATCACATTATTTTAAATTTGAGGTGAGCATCATTGCAATAAAAAAAAAAACACACACTCAAAATATTTGTACTAGAGAACAGCAAAGACAGGTGTAAAGCACATTGTTTTGAGACTGGAAAATAAGCAAATTGAGGCCTTTTTTGACACAGATCTCATTTCATTCTTTTTTAAGCTGGGGAGGGCCATAATGTGTAAAAATGTACTAGCAAATTATCAGGTGCTTTGTTACACATGTAGCTACGTTTCCTTTCCTTGACTTTCTTCCCTTAAATTTCTTTTTACATGGCTTTAAAAAAAAAATAAACATAGACTGACCAAAAAAAGAGAATTATTTAGAACTATTCAATAATTATGGATTTCCTAATTTGATTTGATTTCCTAATTTTCTGCAGTTAATTTTTTTTTCAAATAATTTTATTAAAGATTATGAACAACATGTTATTTTAAAATAAATAAAAACAGGTGATAGGGTTTCTTTTAGTAGAGGAGATTTACAAGTTTTTGTCTTTCTTGTTTTCTGTCTCCTTTTTTTATAACTAAAATAGAAAAAGAAGAGGGGAAGCGAGAGGAGGGGAGAAGAGGGGAAGGGAAAGGAAAGGAAGGGGAGAGAAAATGTCATTAGATGTAGGATTATCACTTGACTTTTTTGACCTTCTACAGATATCCCATGACTTCGGAACATGTAGCTATACATTAAATCCATATCAACCCAAATCCAAAGGCGACACAGTGATCTGCAACCAAGTTCAATCCTTTATTTGTTTACATCTAATGGACAGAATCTTGCCAGACTAAAGCTATAACCTTCTTCCCAGTTAGATATATCCTCAGAGATTCTAGGATATGGCTAGCCTGAACCTCTTCCCCATTTCTCCATCCAACTTGGATCTGTGCAGTCTTTTAATTTGGGCTTCTCTCTGATGAGATTTACAGCTTGGGAACTCCCTGGGAAAGTTCTGTATTGCTAAAATTCCCATCCATTGATTCCCCCAGGGTGTATAGTCCATCACAATTCAATGGCTACAAAATAGAAGTGAGTATTGGGATTCAGATTTTCTAAACTTTCACAAGGGAGTTTGTTAAAATCTCCTGATGATCGCCATTTGGCTGGATGGTGTTGATGGTTGAAAATTTTTCTTTGAAATGTTTTACTAATGTTCCAAAAATACTAGGGTAAAACAATGAAGAACAATACAAAAAGTAAAACAATGATGACCCCTCAACTTTGTGATCTAAGCCATGTCCCACATGTAAAACACTTCAGAACTTTGATCACTTTGTTGCAACCAGCATCTTGACCCTTCACACACACACACACACACACACACACACACACACACACACACACAATGTCAATCACATGGCTGGAGCCATTACGTTGACTTCTTCTGTGGACATGTCTATAGAATTTCCTGAGGACAAAGATTGTTAAACCAATGTAATTATTTTGTGTAAATATGCTTACAGTGACCCTTCTACTGTATATGGATGCTCTGATGAGCCACAGAGCTACTTGTTGGTTCTTGCAGCTCACAATTGCACTAACCTGGGAAAAAGTCACCCCTTTTGAAGTTCTCTCCACTTTCTTAAGAAAATATCTGGTCTCCCGTGAACAATTTCTGCTGGAAACTATTGCCAAGTCCACATAACTGGTGCTTTTTACATCAGTCAAGCAGTCAATAATGAATATGGTTTGGGTGCAGCTGCCAATTGGTTTTTAAAAAGGGTATTTTATGTTATCAGGCTTTGGCAGTAAGTTCTATACTGTAATAATGAATTTTGTTTTCCCAGCAGTTTTTCTCTCTCACAAAACTCTTTATTGAAGAACCAGGTATATAAATGGCTCAACTGATTGAGTTTAGCTTTTACCATAACATGACTGACTGGGCAAATTTAGCTTAACTCTGTGCATGATTGGATCTGTTTTGGTCTAAATTTTAGAATTGTGCATGCTCTGAAAATAAGTCAAACGTACTTCAGAACTTCAAAATAAACATACTTCTGAATTGTCTTGAAATCATGTCCACCTCTTATAAAAGCAACCACGATTTTTTTTCCAGACATCTGCACACGCATGGAAAAAATGTGGCTGCTTTAATAAATCAACTCATTAAAACAGCCACATCTTAAGTATGGCTGCTAATGTTGCCATTTTTTGAAGGTTACCCAAATTCTGCAGGAATTCTGGAGTGTTTTCATAGCATATACACACAGCCCTTATGCACCTTTAAGAACTTAAATCAATGAACTTTCATTAGATAATCCTCCAACACATTCCTCTTCATTGATGAGTGAACTATGTTGTAAGAACATGTCAATGTATGCACGAGACCACTTTTCTGGAGCCATAATTGTTCTTCATTTCTACCCTTGATGTCGCTTTGGCCAGTGACACATCCCAACCAAAGAAAAACCCATAAAAAAGAAAGACAGTTTGATAAAGTGGTGAATGTACTGGCTTAGGAATCAGGAGGAACCGAGAGATTTTAGGTCCTACCTTAGGCATGAAAGCTAGTTGGATGACTTTGGGCTAATCATCAAGAGACTGTGAGTTCTAGTCCTGCCTTAGACATGAAAGCTGGCTGGGTGACTTTGGTTCAGTCACTCTATCAATCCTATTCACCACCTAGGTTGTTATGGGGAAAAGATAAGGGAGGAGTATTAGGTTATTAATAAAAAAGGTGGAGTAAAATATTAATTTTTAAAAATGGGTATAGTACTGTACATCATTAGAGCGGCATGGTGGACTAGTGGTGAAAACGCTCACCTCCCACTCGGAAATTTGAGAGTTCAATCCTAGGTAGTGGCAGTTGAAGAAGAAGAAGAAGAAGAGTGCAAAGAAAAAATATATGCTGTGAATTCTGTATGGTGTCAGGAAGAGCATTCAGCCATCACCCTGACTCTACCCCAAATTAAGGGATTACAGGGTCATCATTATTCAGGGATGTGGTAGCTCAGTGACTAAGATGCTGAGCTTGTCGATCAGAAAGGTCGGCAGTTCAGTGGTTCAAATCCCTAGCACCATAACAGGGTGAGCTCCCATTACTTGTCCCGGTTTCTGCCAACCTAGCAGTTCGAAAGCATGTAAAAATACAAGTAATAAAATAGGGACCATTTTGGTGGGAAGGTAACAGCATTCCGTGCGCCTTCGACATTTAGTCATGCCAGCCACACAACCATGGAGACGTCTTCAGGCAGTGCTGGCTGGCTCTTTGGCTTGGTAACAGAGATGAGCACTGCTCCCTAGAGTCGGGAATGACTAGCATGTATTTGCGAGGGGAACTTTTATCTTTACCTTTTATATCATTATTAAGAAAAGGAAAATAGGTAAGCAGCTGAGAAAAGAGTTTGTTTACACCAGCTAGGAATACTATCTGGTACACAGAAAAAGAGATTAAAAACACTTTCATTTCCCCCACAGACCAGCAATTCATTTGGCTGCAACAGACTTTAACGGGAAATAATAAAAACCCATTTTATTCAGGCTGTATCTAGCATAGTTACAGGTCAAGGCACTCCTCCAACAGGCTGTTGAGCAGCATAACACATTGCTTTGTCACACTGGCATGTTCTGTTTCCTAGGGATTTCTAACCATTTGGAGCAGTCTTGGGAAGGTCAGGATTTCTCACAACTTTAGGGACAAACCTGGCATCCACAGCCCTGAACTTTAGCAGCGTTGTTGGATAATAGTGAAAAAAATGTATTGTTTTTATCCTAGAAAGTAGAGCATTATAGCCTTTGTTTATTAAATTTTTACATATATGAAAACATTGATTTTTGAAGAAGAAGAAGAAGAAGAAGAAGAAGAAGAAGAAGAAGAAGAAGA
>NW_020769337.1:3287847-3318968 GCF_900518735.1 Pseudonaja textilis | reverse complement strand
TTCTATTCTATTCTATTCTATTCTATTCTATTCTATTCTATTCTATTCTATTCTATTCTATTCTATCTGCTATCCTAATAGAAAGGTTCTTACTTTAGAATTGTACAGCTACATAAAATATAATGGCCATTCTTATTTTCAAGATTATAGGTCTGGAGTCATCCTTTCTTCTCAAAATGAGAATCTGGGAACTCAGCTGTGCAATGTTTGTGTCTGGGGACATCATTCTATTCTGGCTTGTCATTAGAAGAACTGCTAGAAAACTTTAAAAATTGGTCCCTGGATGTGATTTTTTTTTTTGGCCGTTTTCTTTCTCATTACTCTTTGCTTTAAATTGTGTCCTCAACAATGTAACTTTGTGGATAAGTTAGTTCTATTTTGTTTTTATGGAACTTTTGTGTGACAGTTTGGGACAATTTTTGGCTGGAGGATGAAATTATTCTAAGTAAATGCACAAACAATTGTTCTGCATGAAACAATAGAACTCAGAAAGATGGACTTACAAAGTACTAGATGGAACTTTTTAAAAGTCATTCCAAAGAATAAAGGAAGATTGAACTATGTTTCATAATGCCTTTATAAAACAAAATAAAAGTATACTAGTAGTCAGCCATACCATATACAATGAGCATTGTTGAAAAATGGAGATGTTCTAGGTAGTAGAAATATTTTATTTTTTTCCCAGTACAGAGAACTATACGAAGTACACAAAAATTGCTTTGGAGGTTGTATTTTGGTTAAATTAGGTGTTGTTGAAGTGCTAACCTATTTCTGTGAAATTAAATATACAGTTTTGAGATGGTACTAAGTGATCTGAAAGAAAGGTGTTATTTACAGAATATTTAACCATATCAGCTATATTGTGACTATATCAACAAAATATGCAAAAGTTTGGTTAATTTTAACTATGATTTATTTCCAGGGAGGTTTGGTGTTTCTGGAATGTACCTATTTGGTTAGTCCATTCAATGCATTGCACAAATCCAGGAAATAAGTACTTATTAACCAAGTTAATGCTGTTAATGTTAGCAGTGGCTTTTATAGTGTGTGTGAGAGATACCAAATCCAATATTCTCCTCTGTGTTCTTTGAACAAATTTCATAGTAGCATTTTTATTGATATTTTCATAATATATTGTAAGATTCTGAATATCTTATGATATTCAGAGAAATTAAAGAAATTCTGTACCAAAACAAGGACAAATATGGACACAAGTTGTTTATATTTATTTATAGTATTTATATGCAAGTTTACTATGATAGGTTAAGTAGAATTAGATTTTCATATATCTAGTTTAAACCTTAATATGTTTAACCATGCTTTCTGGTTTACTATGCTATGAATCAAAGGGATATGGGATTTATACTTCAAGCTAAGACAAAAAAAAAATCAAACAAGCTACATTTTGTTTAAAATATATGATATTTTAAATTGGCTTGGTTTGCACATGAAATCTTGACACATGATTTTTAAGCCAAGGTCAATTCAAAATGAATCAGACCAGTTTATGGCTTCTATAGCATGTGAACTCAGCTCTCAGTTTAGGTGGTGGGGGGAATATAACTGGGAACATTTTTTGTTGTTGCCATGAGAATCTGCAAAACGTTTGCTGGAAAAAGAAAAAAAAAACCATCGTCCATAGGTCCAGACCCATGATAGCTCTGCATTTTTAGCATTCTTCCTCTTTTGTTTTTTTCTTGATTGAAGACTTCCAGGTTTCCATATGGATCTGGAAGAGACAGAAATGCTGCCATCAACTTGTCCTGGTCTTCTTCTAAAACTTTCTATGATTTTAAGATATTTTGTTCTGTCTGTTTATTTGTAGTGGTAAATGCTGTAACGTCTTTTCAATTAAATTAAACAGCAAGGGTGAGGCAGAGAGAAGAAATTCAGGTGAATCACCAGATGAAAAATTGTTCTACTCATCATATAAAAGTCTCTTCCTTACCCTTCCCACCCACTCATAGACTATTGTCTAATATTCTTCCAGATGTACACACTAATTCAAAAGACATGCAAAGAGCCCACACTTCCACAGAGAAAGAAATAGGCTATCTGTGTGTTTTGAAAAGAATAGCATCCCAGCTGTCAACATTGTTTATTTTTCATCATTAATATGAGGCATTCTTTTCTAAGTTTTAAATTCCTGAGTGGAGTGGATGTTTTTACATGGTAAATACTTAGTGGCTTACATGGTTAGGATGCTAGGTTGGAGGTTAGCAAGCATGTTTTTAAGACCCGAGTGTTGAGTGCCATGGGGTGTGGATGAGCTTCCATCCTTTGCTCCAGCTCCTGCCCTGGACATGAAAAGATCTCCCAACTGGGTGTTCTCTGGACAATGGTGATGTCATTGGCTAATCCTTTCAACCAGGGGTGGGATTCAAAAATCCCAGCAACCGGTTTGCTGCCCAGTTGCTGGATGGGCAGGGTCATGGTGGATGTGGCCTACCAGAACTTATGGGAGAGCTGTTTTTCACCTTCCCAAGGGTCTGGAGGCTTCCCTCAGGCCTCTGGGAGGGTGAAAATGGACTCCCCCAGGCTCTGGAAGCCCCCTGGAAGCCAGAAACAGGCCTGTTTCCATACTTCTTGTACTTCCAGAAGGCCCATTTTCTCTCCCCCCAGAGCCTCTGTGCAGATCCTGTGATTACCTGCATCGAAAATGGGCCATGTGAAGACTTCTTGGAGGGGTGGGGTGGGGTAGGCGGGGCCAGCCAGTCGGTTCAAATACTGGTTCGACGAACCAGATGCAAAATTAACATCCGGTTTGCATGAACCAGTCCGAACCAGTAGAATCCCGCCCTGCTTTCAATCCAGACGTGCCTTAAATGGTGCCTCCAACATGAGTGCAATGCAAGTAAATTGGGATTACCCATTGTTTAAATGATTTTCTTATTCTCTTGATCACTATGGGAGACACACACCCTAGTCATCTCTGCCTTTAGCATGGGTCTCTTGCTAGCTTTCCTTCAATTATTTATGGAATTATTTACTCCCAGAATTTCTAGCTAATATGGTGGGGAATGTTGGAGACTCTGCATTTTAACCCTGTCTTTGAGCCAGTGTTACACATTTTTCTCAGGCTCAGTTCTCCCCCCCCCCCCCCCCACGAACTATAGACTCAATGTATCTGGAAGAAACTATGCTGAGATTTATCTGCTTGGTTTTTGTTAATCGTTCTGTAGAAATCATTATAGTCCTACTGATACTTTTGATATTGGTTTGTGTTTCCTAAATGGATTAGTCCTCATTGTAGCAAGAGAAGATTTTAGGTTTTCAAAAGTGAAGCATTTTGCCTGCTCAGTAGAACAAAACAAGGGATTGTAGACATAGTGTTTAGAAAAGATTCCTTTTGACATGTATTTTGGAAAAAGGTGTTAGATTTATATCTTGCTTTTTCTCCTGATCAAAGTGGCTTGCGAGGGAATCTACCTCTGTGTTAGCTCCACAGCTAACTCCTTTGAAATTGGTTAGGGTTGAGAGATAATTCATATAATGGTACATGAAAAGGACTCTGTGAGGCAGGGCATAGAGATGCTACCAAGGGAACAGTCAGATAAGGGATAGCATAGCCCACAACTGGATAATGGAATAGGGAAAAGGCTCAGAAGACACCCTGCCTAGTTTCTTGGGCTGTAAAGGCTGGAGGTGGGGATTGTAATTTCAGGCATGCAAGATTAATACAATTGGGGTATAAACCAGATAGGAATTACAACCAGAGGAACTAATTCTAATTTATTGTAAACCTACATTGACAGAATCTTGGAAGCCTGAAAGTACAATCCTCATCCTTCCAGGAAGGGATTGACCTGTCACTTACTCTGTTCCAATCTGTCTTATATTTTCCATACAGGAAAAATTGAAAACAGGAAAGCTACTTTTTTTCCAGACATTTCTTTTCTGCTAAAACTTTAGAAAGGACCAGATCCTTGCTTTATTACATAATCTTGCCACATTTGTAAGTTCTTCTTGGAATTTCTTGGAGTCGAACACACATCTCTGTTGTGGGAATCCAGTTGTTGTTATTATTATCATTGTTGTTGTTATTATTATTATTGATTTTTATTCATTAAACATGAAATTCAGTCAATTGAACATTTAAAAATGTATTGTAAATATTATTGACTGGTGCTGATCATTGATATGGGTTGCTGCCAGCATCCTAGGTATCAACCAAGTATCTTCTTAAAATGTATGTTGTTCCGAGTAGCACTGTCTTTGCAGTTCCACTGGTGCTACAGCAGGAAGCGGCAACTTCTTGATGTATTTTGCAAAATTCTTGGACATGGTACCAAGTGCCCCAATGACAATGGGTATCACTGTTACATGTTTCATCCTTAATCATGTCATTTCGATGGTCAGGTCTCGTGATATTTTGTGATTTTTTTTCAGTTCTTTTTCTATTATTATTATTATTGTTCTTGTTATTGTTGTTGTTGCTGTTGCTATTGCTATTTATTTATATAGAAACCAGGAACCTGGTTATCAAGATTGGAATCAGATTGATTAGCGAGGACATGATTCAACTCAGAAGAACAATTTCCATTGGCCTCAAGGCATGAATCCTACCCAAGTTATAGTTCATCTTCAAATTGTGTATGAATTCCATCTGAGTATGAAAAGAAAGGGATGGTTCGGAGGGATATGATTCTCATTAAATTTAGGAACCAGTGATGATGGATGATGGAAGTTGCAATTCTCTAGTTTCTGGAGAGACGCCTACTCCTGCGTTAGCCCGTTAATTCTACACACATTTTTATATCAAAATGCTGACTTGTTATTTTGCAAAACATTGACTACTGAATGATTTGTGTTCCATCATCTTTGATCAGATTTTAGAGCATTCAAGTGTTGCTTTCAACACTTGTGAATTAAACAAGGGCATGGTATGATTCATTCAGGAAGCACACTAAAACTTACTCATGGTGGAAAATTTCTACAACACACAAGCTAATCGAGCAACATAGATTCTTCTCTGGTTGCTAATTTGTTGGGATGGTTTGACTAAACATGAATAGGTTGACTGCCAAGTCAAGAAGAGTCCTACCACAAATAACACAAGCGCATTACATAAGATTGCATAATATCAAAAGCCCGCTACCAAGAGATCATTGTATTCAATTAAAGCTATGGTAGTTCATTTTGTTCTTGTCCTCTCTTTAGGGGAAAAAGGTTTAAGTCAAGATTCTGGCAAGATACACTGGTTATTTGGATTTGTGTGTGTGGAAGGGTGGGCTGCTGGGGGCTCGCAGGGGCTTGGGAAAGCTCTAGCTAAGACTCTGCGGGGCTCAGAGAGCCCCCATAATCTCAGGAAGACTAGAATAATGAACTGACACCTTTTCGAGGCATTTTTCCTTTCTAGGCATTCAGCCAAGAGCATTTCACACCTCGTAAACGTGTCAAGTTAGATAAAGCGCGGAGGGAGAGCTATTGAAAAAATCAGACAACATAGCAACTAGCTTCTGAGGGATTTAATTCCCAAATAATAAGAATGACGTAACTCGCCAGAAACTCCACTAAGACTCCAAGATCCTTCTCACAGTCACTGCTATTAAGCCTGTTTTTACCCAGTCTTTTATTTAAGTATTAAATGCTTGAAATAATAAACAACTTTTTGGTATATTATCTTTTTTTAGGTAATTAGGGCAAAAAAGCCAACACCAAGTTGGCCACACCCACCCAGTCACATGACCAACTAGCCACGCCCACCCAGCCACATGATCACCCGGCCAGTCATTAGGGCAGAGAGCCCCTTGCTAAAAAAAATTGAAGCCCATCCCTGTGTGTGTGTGTGTGTGTGTGTGCATATCTTCAAGTCAGTGTTGACTCCTGACAATTGCTTGGATAAGTCCGTGCAGTTTTTTGGGGCAAGAATTTCAGAAGTGGTATGCTATTCCCCCCTCGCCCTTCCAAGGCTGAGAGAGAATGACAGGTCCAAGGTCATCCATCTGACTTTGTGCCTGACATAGGACTAGAACTCACAATCTTCCAGTTTCTAACCTGCTGCTTTAATTACTACAATCAACTGGCTCTATATGGGTTCAGTTAAGGATCTCCTTAACCAGGAGACCTTTTTAACAAGTGAAGGGATAGTTCAGATAAAATGGGAAGGAGGTCAAACCTACACTGAGCGAGGTAGGACATCAGGATGTTCTCCTTTATTTTGGTTGGGGAATGTTTGAAGATTCTGTTGTCAACCCCGAAGCTGACCTGACTGAGGCCATTTTGTGGCTTCAGTGATGCTCCACTGGAGTTGAGGGATAGGGAGGGGGGAATAGAGATAGCTGGGTTTTGTAGCCAAAATAAAACACTTTCTCCTGGGAACCAAGGACATTCCCATAGGTGGTCGGAGAGAGGAGGAAATGAAGTTACCAAGCAACCAGATGGCACCTTGATTGGACCATGTAACTGATTGTTTGGGGAAGGGGAAAAATGTGTACTTTTAATTAGGTGAAAACCATGGAAACATTCAGAGTTGGTTTTCACCAGCCTGTGCCAATATGATATATCCAATAAAACTATTCTTTGAGGAACCTACTTGCCTCTGAGTTCTGTTTGCTATGGGTGTATTATTTGGAATCCTGACATTTGTTTTTTAAAGCATGGTAAACCTGTTTTAGAGCCAGTGTTAAACATTTTTGCTCTCAGCCAGCAAAAAGAAAATCCAAACAATTTTATGGGAACATTCTCAGGTTTCCAGAAAAGGGATCTGCAAACTACATATTTAGAATTCCTAGGGATGCATAGAGATTGTAGCAAGTCCTGCAAATATCGGTGGGCATTTCATCAAAGCTGAAAACCCTAATGTCTAAACATGATGGGGAAAAATGTATGGCTTAATGGTAGCATTAAATTATAGAAATGAAGAAAGGACAATTTCTGCATATTTTTGTCTTTTAATACTGGTTGAGCAGCACTTTTTTCTTTAACTCGTTGTTATAAAACAGGAAAACAATAAAATTAGGACTGTGCTGGATGTACAACAGTAGAAAATTAAACATGTGTTTATTTCCCAATGAACTATTTTTGTAAAAGGTTATCTATTTCATATAGATTTTATACATAGTTTACCATGTTTTATGCATTTTAATACAGTTTACACTATCCTAATATTTGCTCATTTAATATTTATGCATTCATTTACAAGCAGGGTTTTCTAAAACCAAAAACTCTATTTTTTTTTTTTGAGGGAGGGGTGCTAATTGGTAGGTTTGGATTTCTGAGAACATAGGCATTCCTTGGCATTTTCATTGGATGTCTAAGGACAGATTTCTCAATTAGAAAATACCCATTTATCAGAAGACAAATTGCTAAAATTGTTCCTTACCTCTCCCTCTAGGCCTCTACAGGCCTCTCTACAAGCTTTTATGTTTCTTATTAGTTTTTTTCTTAAGCCAAGTCAAATAACTGTGTCACAATTTCCTATTATTATTATTATTATTATTATTATTATTATTATTATTATTATTATTATTATTATTTTATTTTCCAAGATTTATTTCTGTTTTATATAGAAGGGTTAGAGGCATTCAAAGAAATAGAGATGACTCTGGAGGCAGGTTGCGTGCTACTGTTTTCATGTACCTGTTTTTAAATCCAAATAATATTAAATTTAAGTGGGGCTGCTAGCTTTTCAGTAACCAAGAAAGGAATCATTATGTCCTACCTTGGAACCCCACTTTAGATTACAGAGTTGGAAGAGACCACCAAGTCCCCTCCTTGCTCAATGTAGCAATCTAAATTAAAGTCTTTACACATGTTTGTTGTCTAGATTCGGCTTGAATACATCTCATTTTGAGCAGCCCGCTAACATTCCAAATAAGCAGTATGAAAACTGGATATATTTTTTGGGTTTGATTGATATCCCACCTTTCTGAATAAACTAATATTCAGAGAAAAAGGAAAATGGAAGCTAAATACAGCTCTTGAGAGGGAGCAGATTACAGTCTGGAAACAAATAATGAATGTCAGGGTTCCAACTGCCCTAATTAAATCATGAGCCTCAAGCCAAGCTTTAAGAGAATCCAAAAGATTTATTAGGAGCAGCATGTCAGCATTATCCCAGTTGAAACCAACTCTAACACACGTGATTTACACCTGTGACCCTGTTACGCCCCTCCCCCTGGATGCATCATCAATCAGATTCTCCAATGAAGCATGTTCACAGGCTGGGGGTCATCAATCACATTCTCCAATGAAAGATTTTCGAGGGCAGAAGATCTGGTAGCCTAGCTACAATCTTTGTGAGATATGCATGGAATGTATTTCTGGTTTTCCCCACCCCATACTTATGGCAACTCGAAAACAGGCATAGGAATTCTTTTTAAAAAAAAAAAAACAAGTTTTATTCAATTTTCCACATTTTAACATCTCTTTTTAGTGAACAGCATGATTACAGATTTCACATATACATACAAATATGACCATCATTACATATTCCATTTTTGTATTCAATTTCTTATCTTAGCAATGCTTTTATACATTTTCTATTTTATTATATTATTCCAAGTGCTTATCTCATTATTTAATTCACATATATTAACTTCATAATTATTATACTTTAATACTTTTAACTGTCATATTTGTATATTCCTCTTAAATTCTAATTAATAACACTCCTTCTATAAATTGATTTCCCTCCTAAAATATCAGTTTAAGTGCGCCACCTCTAAGTTACATATTCATTAATTATCTCCCCTTTTAAATCCCATTAAATGTTTAACATTTTGTTACCTAAAACATTAAAAATAATAATCCCATTTAAAACTACAGAACATATATAAATCAGATTCTGCATGGTTTCCCCTTAATTTCATAAGGTTTATCTACAATTTCAGAAAAAACTCTACTCATTTAATCCTAAACTCTGATGTTAATTCCATTTTACCTCTCCTCCTATATAATTTCATTTATTTCAGTATATTTAAAATATTTCAATATATTTGATAAACATATTCCATTATTTCTTACAATTATCTCTTTTCAAAGAGGAAAGGAGCATTGAATTTCATTGTTAAAAAACAGCAGTTCTATTTTCCATCTTATCAACCTACGTATATGTCCCCATTTCACAACTACAAATTTATTTATGTTACTCCCAGCACCTTGCAGAATCCCCTCTCCCAATATCAATCAACCATTATCTTTATGTCTTATTAAACAATTTCCCCATTTTTTTAGAATTCCCATAGTTCTTTGTTCCCTAGTCCTGTTTCTTATCCCTTCTTTCCCCTAGTACTTTCCCCTTATTCTTTCACTCCAGTTTTCATCCCTCTCTCTATTTATGGCTCCCTTCCACCCTTTGAATTTCTGCTGATTCTTTTTCCCTTTTTAAATTTTCCGGATATTTCCCTCTTTATTCAGTTTCCCAAATCTCCAATATTTATTTCCAACTCTTTTCCTCTTTCCTTCCAGAGTTCTTTGTTTTTGATGGTAATTAAAGATGGCCCCTTCTATGATTTGCCCCACCTCCTCTTCTGTCCTTTGTCTTTGTTGTTCATACTCTGCAATCACATTTTCAATAAATTTTGAAGCAAAGCCCAGCATTTCACCTTGTTCTTGTAATATTTCTTTCGTGATTCTAAGTTCCATTTTTAATGCCAGAAGATATATCGCCATTTTACAGCATTCTAATTAGCAATTTAATTCAAATAGTGTCTTTAAAGTTAATTTCCAACAGTCAGTTTTTATTTTCTTCCTCTCAAGTTTTAATCCTCAGCTAATCCAATGCCAAATCTTCCTGTTTCTTTCTTTGTTTCAATGTTTCAATTTTTCAAAATTCTTGTTTTATTGTATCAATTTTCCTTACAGTTTTAAGAAACAGAGTCTTTTGAAAGAAAAACATGTTAGATTTAACTCAGATGGCACTCTTTGTTCTGACAAGTCCACACCCCCACTTTTCTTTTTTCTTCCCAATTATTCAGAGCTTTTTAAAGCACAATCTTCCAAATATACTTATCCAAATTGATTAGATGATTCCTTCTCCAGCTTCTACCTTTCTCTGTTCAAAACCCCGCTGCTGTCAAAAGCAATTCACACCTTTTTTTCCTCTTTTTGAAAATTCTTTGAAATGTTAATCCTGGGGGTACCTTCCATTCGATTATATCGTCCTGTTCCTCCTGCTGTTCGCTTCTTTCTCTCTCTCCTGCACAAACTTATTCCAGCCTAATCTTCCCCTTCAAGGTGGCCATTTTAGACCACCACTTCAGATGTCTTCAGGAGGGAGCAATTGCCAGGTCGGGGAGGGGATTTGTAACTCCCCTCTACCCGGCTGATGGTCTCCCCTTCCTCCGCTGCCCCAGGAGGCGGCTTCTGCCCCAAATCTGGTTGATTGGGGCTCTCTGATGCCAAAGCACAGACCAAAGCCACACACAATCGCGGACAGCAGTCCGTCTTCGGGGAAGCTCAAAACTGAAAGCCAGGCATAGGAATTCTTTACTAGTTGACAATGAGAAGACCTTCTTTTGTATGTCTAAGAAACAAACCTTGACTGCAGAAACATTTTCAGAAGAATCTCTTACGAAGGTAGTCCTTGACTTATGACCACAATTGAGCCCAGAATTTCTGTTGCTAAATGAGACAGTTGTTAAATGAATTTTGTTCCATTTTGCAAGCTTTCTTGACACAGATGTCACTGAGTTACTGCAGTTCTTAAATTAGTAACATGGTTGCTAAGTAACCGTGGCTTCCCCATTGACTTTTCTTGTCAGAAGGTCTCAAAAGGTGATCACATGATCATGAGGATGTTGCAACAACTGTGTGAAACAAGGTGTTGTGGTTAGCTGGCAGCAGGTGTGGATGGCTGAGGAGAGCGAGGACTCAGATGAGGGGCCAGGACCATCAGGGAGTAGACTGCTGCCTTCAGAGATTGTGGGGGCTGGCAGCAGTGATGAGGAGGTTCCCAAGGAGCCTGTGCCAAGTGCAAATGCACACAGGATTGCTCGGAGGAAAGAACACTTACAACAGCACAGGTGACTCAGGAGTAAGGCTGCAAGGTAATGGCTCCTCCTTCAAGAAGATAAAAGGCAGCTGTGAACGAACGTACTTTGCAGAAGGCAAAGACATTTTGAACTCAGCCTCGTGGACATTACAGTTGGTATTTGAAGACTCTTGTATTGTAAACTATTTCTTATCTGTGGCAGACTTGCAAAAACTTGTCAAGGTTCTTTCTTGTTGGAGCTAATTAGTTGGAAACAGCCTTTTATCTGTGAAGAAACAGGATTCTTAGCTGAAACATAAAAAGGTTGTACTGCTGCCTTTGTCTTGTGTTCGCCGTCTTGGAACCAGGTTTGGGTCAGAACATGAGGTCACTATTTTTCAGTGCCATTGCACCTTTGAATGATTACTAAGTAAATGGTTGTAATTCGAGGACTAACCTGTATTAATGGTAGACATGCTGATAACAGCAGAGGAACTTCTACTGTGGTCAAGCATAAATCAATCATCCTTATATTATCAGAAAGCTTTTCCTAAAATCAAACTGGAATCTATCTTCTTGTAACTTAAAACCAATGGTGGGCTACCGCCTAGTTGCATGGGTTTGGGCGAACTCTTTGTTGTGATCACTGGCTGGGTCAACCCACCCGCCCTTGTGCTATTGTTTCCATATTTATTTATTTTATTTTATTTATTTGTCAATTGTTTACGAGATAATAAGTAAAAGTGTATACATAATTATGAATACATGAAATGAGTACATATAAGAAAAATGAAAGAAAAATAAAAGAAACAATAGGACAGGGACGGTAGGCACATTGGTGCGCTTATGCACGCCCCCTACAGACCTCTTAGGAAAGGGGTGAGGTCAATAGTAGACAGTCTAAGGTTAAAGTTTTTGGGGTTTGGGGAAGAAACTACAGAGTCGGGTAGAGTATTCCAGACATTGACCACTCTGTTGCTGAAGTCGTATTTCCTGCAATCAAGCTTGGTGCGGTTAACCTTGAGTTTGTATCTGTTGTGTGCTCTTGTGTTGTTATGGTTGAAGCTGAAGTATTCATTGACAGGTAGGACATTGCAATGTATGATTTTATATACCATGCTTAAATCAGACCGAAGACGGCATAATTCAAGGTTTTCTAGTTCTAGAATTTCAAGTCTGGTGGCATAAGGTATTCTACAACGAGTAGAGGAGTGGAGAACTCTTCTTGTGAAATATTTCTGGACTTTCTCAATTGTGCTAATATCAGATACGTAATGTGGGTTCCAGACTGATGAGCTGTATTCGAGTATTGGTCTAGCAAATGTTTTGTATGCTCTAGTTAGTAGTGTGATATTACCAGAGAAAAAGCTACGTAAGATTAGGTTAACAACTCTTAATGCCTTTTTGGCTATGTAGTTGCAGTGGGCACTAGCACTTAGATCATTAGAGGTGAGTATTCCAAGGTCCTTTACAGAGCTTGGATCATCAACAAGATCTTGACTATTCAGCTTGTATTTTATTTTCGGATTTTTTTTGCCAATATTTGTTGAGATTTGAAGTTGCCATTTGTTTGACCATTCTGGTACACAGTCAAGATCTTTTTGAAGGGTAGCAGTATTGTCTGTGGTATTGAACAGCTTTACATCATCAGCGAAAAGAACGCAGTTGCTCTTAATATGATCACAGAGGTCATTTATGTAGAGTATGAAGAGAGTTGGTCCTAGAACACTGCCTTGGGGGACACCACTATTGACAGGTACAGAATTTGATAGGACACTCCCAATTTTGACCATTTGTTGTCTGTTTGACAGGAATGCTTCTATCCAGTTATGCAGTTGTCCAGAGATACCATAGGATTTTATTTTTAGTAGTAGTTTGTCATGTACCACTGAATCAAAGGCTTTATAGAAGTCTATGTAGATTGCATCTATTGTTTTGCCCTGATCAAGTTGTGTAGTCCATATGTTTTTGCAGTGTAAGAGTTGCAGATTACAGGATAGTTTTTTTCTGAAACCAAATTGTTTATTGGAGAGTAGGTTGTTTGTCTCTAAGTGGAGGATGATGGATTGGTTAATAATTGATTCCATGACTTTACAGGTGACGCAGCATAAGGAGATTGGTCTGTAATTTTCAACCAGGCAAGGGTCTCCCTTTTTGAAGATGGGGATGACTGTGGCTTGTGACCATAGGTTAGGCAAGGAACTGGTCCTGAAAGATTTTTCAAAGATTATGCTTAGAGGTTTGGCTATGGCAGTAGATAACTTTTTTAAGAAATAGGCACATATTCCATCCGGTCCAATAGATAGGGATGGTTTTAGATTGCGTAGTGCTTTTTCAACATTGTCTTCTGTAAAATCGATATGTATTAGATCACTGTAGTTATCTGTGGTTCGGCTAGGAAATGCTGGGCATGATCCATTGCTGTTTACAAATACTGAGCCAAAAAATGTGTTAAAGATGTTGGCTTTAATGGTGTCGTCGTCGCAGTCTTTACCATTAGGTCCTATCAGGGGTGGGATGGACCTTGAATCTTTTAGTTTGTTGTTTACAAAATTGTAAAAAGCATTGGTGGAATTGGTGCTTAGAAGGTTTTCCTCTTGTTTAATGTGATAATTGGTGCATTCAGTCTTTATTTGGTGGCATAAATTTTTTTATCGGCTTTTGAAATTGGCAACGTGACCAGATTTGTTTTTCCGCCAGAGTGATCTCTTTTTGGATTGAAGTTTCCTTATTGTTATGGGCAATCTGTTTTTTTGTTTTGTTTTGGGAGTAGTTGTTGGTACATATAGTTTGATGACTCTTTTGACTTCAAGTAAAAATATGTTGTAATGGTCTTCAACAGTATTGCATCCAGTGAATAGAAATTGCCAATCAAGGGATGAGAGATCGTTGTTTATAAGATCATAGTTGCCTTTATTGAAATTATAATTGGGGATCACATCATTGTGGTGGTTTTTGTGTGAACGTATGTTGAGACAAAAGTCAATCATATTGTGCTCACTGCTGGAAAAGGGTTCTTTAGTTTGTATTCCGTAAATTAAATTCAAACTATTGCAGAAGATGAGATCGAGGCAGTTGTTTAGTCTAGTGCTGTTGGATACTAGTTGTTCCAGTCCCAGATTTGTAACAGCATTGTAAAAGGTTGCATGTATGGTTTCAGTTGTACATTCATTTAGGGTCCAGTCAATATGAGGCAGATTGAAATCACCAAGAAAGATAAAAGGGTATGGGCAGGATGCTGCCCATGTTAGTAGTGTATTTAGCTTGTTTACATGTTCGATGTCATAATCAGGTGCTCTGTAACATAGTAAGAATCGAATTGTGATATTTAAGGATAGTTCACAGATAATGGTCTCAGGAAGAGCAAGCTCCTGGGTAACTTGGATATTTTTTAGATGTAAGGACTTTTTGTAGAAGATAGCAATACCACCTCCTCTACGAATTTCACGATCTGATCGGTAAACATGATAGTCTCTTACTGTGGTAATGGAGTCGGGGAGAGATGCATTGAGCCATGTTTCACAGACAAATATAATGTCGAATTTAGCCATATTTAGTAGGAGGAAAAATTCAGGTATTTTATTTACAAGGCTTCTTTCATTGCGTAGCTTGCATTTAAGGCCAGCAGTAGTTGGAATTGAGGTAGTTAGGGGCGTGCGTGCCTAGTCTTGGGTGATGGTGGATTGGTTGAGGTAGGGTTGTGGTTGAAGGTTAAAGCTGAGTTGCGGGATGTGTGACTTACTTTTGATACAGTCAGCATGGTAGTCAATGTACAGGTCCTTCTCTCCATTGTCGAGACGTTTTTTGAGTTCAGTGCGGAGTACTGTATATATATATATAACTAACTTTCTGGCTCATTCCCCCCACCCATGCTGTCCAGCTGAGTTCCGCACCACCCCTTATGGGCTGCCTGAGTTGATTAGCTGCATGTTTGAAGTTCCATTTCAGTCCCAAAGGGGCGCGCGCACGAGTGAAGCGAGCGTGAATGTGAGCTCACAGCCAGAGAACCAGTTGTGAACGTAAGTGCAGCCCACCTCTGTTTAAAACCATTAGGGCACATGTAAGATTCTGAGATAATCAAATAATTGAAGATTCTTTTCTTTCTTCTGCGTAGCTTTCCCTAATTTATTTGTTCTCATTTTTACTCAGGTTCCTTTATGTTCTGTCTGTTTCTTTGTAAGTTATGTCATCATCTTTTTTCTTGTAAAAATGTGTACTCATTTTGACAATTTTTTCTAGCCACAAATGACAAATGGCAATAGATCAATGCTGTCATCCCTGGTGAGTCAGTATTAGTTTAGCAAATTATAGCATTCTGAGGCAAAAGGAATCAATGATGAATTTCTTTTACACCCCCAAATGTACGAAGTATCTTTAATCTTCTGCAATCTTTCTCTGATTGGACTAAAATTGGTTTCTGAGTTTTTAGTTAAAAGAGGACATATTTTATTGTGAAAGAAAAACAGAAGTATCTTAAAAATGTACTTTTGTTAAAGGTGCCTTGCTGAGGAAACTTCAATTCTTTTAGTTAGCATTGTGTTCAAGTCACTTTATCAGAAATCACCAGCTAATTCACTTCCAAAGCCATTTCCAGTTTTCAATATGTTGTTCAATTGTGTCAAGCATGGGAATTCTTCTACATTTTCTCCTTACCAAAGATCGTTTAATTAAACAACAACATTTTTTTTCCAAAGAAGAAGAGTCTCTTAGAGTGATGGTTTTTTTCCCATGTATTTAGACAACCAAGATTATAGGTAGCCTTCAACATAAAATCATAATGGAGCCTATTCATCATGGTTATAAATCATGATAATCATAAAACTGATCCCCCATGTGACTGATCCAATGTTATGACCATTTTTATGGCAGTTGTTAAATGAATGTGATGGTCATAAAGCAGCCACTGAGATTGTTAAGCAAATGCCATGGTCATTAAGGGAAAAACGTTTTGCAGTGAACTGTTCTGCTAAAAATTAATGCTGGTTTTCAGTAAAACTTTTAAAATGGGCTCAGAGGCTGTGGGACAGTGCAAACATCTGTAAATGTGAGCCAGTTGTGTTCATGTGACTGTGGGAAGGGGGAGGGGGCTGTTGGTAGTTTAGAACCAGGTCATAAGTACCCCCAAGGAGTTCCATTATAACTTCAAACAACCACTGAAGCTACAGCCAGTTTGGTTTAGTGGTTAAGACATCAGGCTAAAAAGCAGTAGACCATTAATTCAAGTCTTACCTTAGCCATGAAAGCTGGCTGGGTTGTTTTGGGCCAGTTACTCTCTTTTAGCTAACCACCTCACAAGGTTGTTGTTGTGGACAAAACAGGAGGAGCATATGTTTGCTGCCTTGAGTTATTTATAAAAATAATAAAGGTGGGTTACAAATGGTTAAATAAGAGATTTGGTTGCAAATTATACTATTTGTGTGTGTGGAAATAATGTTTTTCAATATTCAGTCCTTTCTCCATTGATTTGCAGTCTCTCTAGGTTTTCATCTTAAATCCAGAGAGAAGACACACATCCCCTTCCCATTCGCCTTTTTAAGTAGCAATGTAATCCTCACCACTGACAGTTAAGTCTTGCTTCCAAAAAAGTGTTGGGGAATTTTTCCTGCAGCCAGATGAATCAGATAAATGTTCCACCCAGTTTCACTCCCCACACATTTGGTGAAGAATTTGGAAAGCCACTTATTGACCAATTCCATAGTGCAGTGCTTGACAGAGAATGCTTTCATTCCAAACAATTATTGGAGACTTTATGATGGAGCTCCTAGGAATTATTTTCCATGATCACCCTGAAAACTTTCCTTTCTCAGGTATTTGAAGGGTTAAACATGTACAGTCTTAAGTCACTCTTCTTCTTTTCGTTCTCACTTTTATGCTTGCTTCAAAATCATTATCAAAATCAAATATCCAATATCCAATAATTAACAAAGATAACCAGTATAACTTGCAATGATTAGGGTCCTGGCTTAGAAACCAGAAGACTGTGAATTAGTCCTTCCTTAGCATGAAAGCCAGCTTGGTGATTTTGGGTCAATCACCAGAAAATGGTGGTTTTTAGTCCTGCCTTAGCATGGAAGGAGACTCAGTGACTTTGGGCCAGTCACCAGGACACAGTGAGTTCTGGTTCTGACTTAGGCATGAAAGCAGGAGTAGGATTCTACCGGTTTGGCCTGGTTCGGATGAACCGGTAGCTCCAAGGATCACCTGGGATTAAACCAGTTTCTTCAATGAATAGCTGTTGGGCCTGTCAACCCACCCCTAGTCTGTGCTTTATATCCACGTTTTCAAGCTCAGCTGATTCACGTAGCAAAGCGGGTTGCTGCATATCAGCTGTTTAACACACAGGGATTGGCAATGCAGGCCTCAGCTGGTGTGGGGAAAGCTGTGCACGCACATTAGGCAAAGCATGCCCATGTATGTATAGAAAGTTAGTACCCATCCCCAAAAGAATGAAATATTTTGGGAAATATTAAAACAGCAGAATATTATATTTCCCTAAAGGAGAAATGGAGAAACATGCTCTTGGAGGCAGAAAACAGCCTCCAAGTCTTTCTTAATAACCCCATCAGATATTTTGTGCCCATTAAGAAAGATTGGGCCAGCCTATTCAGAAACCAGCCTCAGTTTCCCTGCCCCAAGCAGAAACTGAAGAGGCCAGATTTTAGAAATGGAGATTTGGTAATCCATTCAGAAAGACAGAAACTCAAATAAGCCACAAACAAAAGGTTGACAAAATTAGCTCAGACAAGCAGCTAGGATTTGCATTTTCTCTTTTGCCTATAAAGCCAGCTATGATCCGACATAACCCCTACATGACCCCATAGGAATCTGACAACAGCCAATAAAATATTAAAGGACATATTCTTGCACAGGAACATGAACCTCAAATACAAAGCTCAAATACAAAGCCCAAGGAAGGTATAAAAACCACCCACTCTCAACTCCATTTTGTCAGCTGCCCAGAACCACAAACATGTGGTCTCAATAAACCATTTTTCCAATCAGCCTCCATGTTTCCAATGTTTTTCTCCCAGCTTGGAATGGAACCAGATGGATATTCCTTCCTATACATGTATGGAAGATATGTGGACAATACAATATAGGAGATAATAATTTAAGATAAAACCATAATAAAATCATCATAATATGGCATATGAAGTATAGATTACCTCCATGATGGTATAACTCAGGCAACACTCTATCTTAACAGAGTGGCTAAAAGTCTATACGCACAGCGACTGAACTGCATATTACATTACTCACAATCAAAAACTACAGAGGTAGCAATTGGACTGCAACAGTTCTATTAAGAACTCACTGACAAAAAGATATTGAAGCCCAGATCCCTATTTTGCAGCTAAACTATTTAAAGCAGTTAGTCCCCTTTAATAATTTGAACAAAGAAGTTAAAGATGAACAGCGGTAGATGCAAACTATTGTCCTAAAACATTTGTTTAAAGAAGAACCCATTACATCACCAATGTGAAATCTATTATGAATGTATATGCTAATTAAATGCAATGCATACTACACAAAGGCTGGATTGTCCGTTTGGCTCAGAGGTGATATTCAGCAAGTTCTGATCAGTTCTGGAGAACTGGTACCAGAAATTTTGAGTAGTTCAGAGAACCAGCAAATATCACCTCTGACTGGCCCTGCCCCTATCTATTTTCTGCCTCCCGAGACCAAGAAGAACAACTGGGTCTTCTTTTGTTGCCCTGCACAGGAGAATAGACCTGGAAAGTGGGTTACTGAAGTGAGGTAGGAATAGAGATTTTGCAGTATCCTTCCCCTGCCACACCCACCAAGCCACACCCACCAAGCCACACCAAGCCCACCAAGCCACACCCACAGAACCAGTACTAAAACTTTTGGAATCCCACCACTACTTTGGCTAGTCTGATAGCCCTAGAAATATTTCATCTTATTGCATTCAGAATGGCAGCGTGGATCAACCACAAACATTTTTTTTCTGGATAGACTTGTAGACCTTCCTTCAGCCATGTTTGTTAAACCTAATTGAAACAGGTGGCTTTCAGGATTTACTTTACTAATTAATCAGGCAAGATCTCTCCGAAAGCCTTGGAAGCTCCATGGGTTGACAGTGGAAATGTTCTACTGGCAGGACCTCCTCTTGTCTAGTTCTGTGGAAGAAGGCAACAATAGGGAGGAATTCATTGTCATAAACCATGAACATCTGGTATGCATTTGGAATAAGTCCAGAGACAGATTTGCAGCAGAGATCTCTGCAGTGTTGCAAATATTTGGAAAAGAGCATGTTCCACTGAGTTAGCAATTAGGTACTTAGTTATATTATACATGCAGCGAGCCAAAACTAAGTTTAGTTCACCCAAAGGAAAGCCATGTCAGGAATCACATATGTACATATGTCTCCTTTGGAGACAAGGCCATAGACAGCACACAAGAATATATAAGAAGCATGATTTGATATCTGGCTTCTTCTTCCTTTATTAGAAAGACACTGTGAATTTGATATGGAGATAAGTAGAAACAGAAAGGAGACCATATTGTTGGAAGCTGCCCAGAGTCACTTTGCTTTAGATTAATGGCTAAATAAATAAATTGGTGCTCTCTGAGCTTGATTGTTTTCTTCTAGATGTATCCAAACTAGGTAATAAACAGACAAACAAATATACCATTATTTGAAATATACACTTTAATCCTGATTTTGAATAAGTGGATTGAAAATAAGATCTGCTTCAAATTTTAAACTGATAAATATAGATGATGATGATGATGATGATGATGATGATGATGATGATGATGATGATAGATAGATGATAGATAGATAGATAGATAGATAGATAGACAGACAGACAGACAGTGGAACCTCAGGCCGTGAATGCTCATGTTCGCGACCAAATTGGGTGGTGAAGAAAAAATCCACCTGATTTTTGAATTGATTAACAATTCAAAAAATAGGGTGGTGAACTAAATTGGTGTGGAAAGATTTCATTTCCCCTTTGGTGCCATTTTTTTTTGTATTTTTGCCCGCACATGCACAGACGGTCGTGCTTTCTGTCACAACCAAATCAGATTGCAGCCAAAATCCTGGAACGGATTATGGTCGTGACCTGAGGTTCCACTGAACATAGAGATACATCAATATGAGGGCAGATCATAGCTCAATAAAGAATAAGAGAGTTGTAATCTTGGAATCCAACCTCTTCCTCAAGCAGGAGATCCTATATACCATTTCAGACAAATGGCTGTCCAATCTCTTCTTAAAAACCTCCAGGGTTGGAACACTCACAACTTCTGAAGGCAAATTATTCCATTGATTGCTTGTTCTAACTGTCAGGAAATTTCTCCTCAGTTCAAGGTTGGATCCCTCCTTGGTGAGTTTCCATCCGTTGCTTCTTTTCCTGCCTTCAGGTGTTTTGGAGAATAGGTTGACTCCCTCTTCTTTGCGGAAACCTCTTAGATATTGAAACATTCCTACAGTATCATGTCACCCCTAGTCCTTATTTTCATTAAGCCAGAACATTAAGCCATGATTAGTACATGCCCTGTCCTACCTGCTGTGAGTGATATCAACAAGCACCTGGTTTGTTGATGGGAACAGAAGACAATATATTCTTTGTATATTATTTTATTGATTAAATTATTAAAACATTGGACACAGTGTGATCTTTCTGACATTCCTTTTTGCCATACATACTATCATACATGATGGATATCTTTTATACATTGGTACATTTATACATTTGTACAGCTAACTTATAGCCATTATCTTATCCTTCATATTCCATTATACTTATTTACGTAGCTTCATTTATCCATTCTGCAAATCCTACTCATTTTTTATTTTTATCCTTTCTGTTCCCATCATTTATAACATTTATTCCATATCTTGTAATATTCTTTCTCATCTTTGTTTTTCAATTCCAGAGTCAATCTATCCATTTCAGCACACATCAGTATTTTCTTTATCACCACATCTTCATCGGGGATTTCTCTATCTTTCCATTTTTGAGGAAAAAACATTCTTGGTGCCGTGATAATATGTACTATTAATAGGAGACAATATTTTTAAGGTCAGGCTAAAAGATATATGGCTAATGCCAACTCAGTCTGCTCCTCCAAAGGCTAGCCATTCTGAAGTAGTGAGCAGACTCTTTGCCACATAGATACAGAAGTAGCCCTATCAGAAAGAATGGAAGGAAATCTGATTGCATGAACATCTGTATACAAATACAAATGTATTTCAATGAACATATATTTTTTATGTTAAGACCAGTGTCACAAGTGGGACCAAATAGGTGACAAGAACTAGTTTATCTTGGCTAATTCGGTGAAATAGGGTCAGATACCAGTTCAGGGAGAGCAGATACCAGTTGTGTGTATGGGAGGTGAGACTAAATTGGGAAATTGAAAAACATCTCAGAGGAAACAGATAACAGATAATCAAAGTTGGAAGGGACCTTATAGATCATCTAATCCAATCCCCCACCCAAGCAGGAGACCCTACACCATTTCTGACAAATGGCAGTCCAATCTCTTCTTGAAGGTCTCAAGTGATGGTGCTCCCACAACTTCCGAGGGCAAGCTGTTCCATTGGTTGATTGTTCTCATTGCCAGAAAGTTTCTCCTTATTTCCAGGTTAAATCTCTCTTTGTTCAGTTTCCATCCATTATTCCTTTTCTGGCCTTCGGGTGCTTTAGAAAATAGCTTCAGCCCTTCCTCACTGTGGCAGCCCCTCAAATATTGGAAGACTGCTATCCTGTCTCCCCTGGTCCTTCTCTTCACTAGACTAGCAATGCCCAGTTCCTGTAACCATTCTTCATATGCCTTAGTCTCCAGTCCCCTAAACAAAGGCCAGCCACTTTCAACTACTTGTTTTCTGTTTCTCTGTTATGTAAAGAAAGAGTAGAGAGGAAGGAAGGAAGGAAGATTCCTGATGTTCCTTACTAGCTTCCCAGAAAGAAACTCAACGGGGAAGCCAACAGGAAATCAAAAGTTACCCCACTTTCACTGCTTTTTTGCCCACCCATGGTAATCCTGTTTCTCTGTTAGATAAGGAAATCTCCCTGAAACCGTGAGTCCACAATTTGTCTATTTCTAACTATAACTAGTACACACAAAATTGTTAGTTTCTGGTAGCTGGGCTAAACTCAAACCCATCTCACTTTTTCAAAAGCCGACACTAATTGTATTCTGAATAAACAAGCATTGTCAGTGAATCTCTTAAGTTCTGCATATTTAACAAATTGAAAATGATTCATCCCAGGCATGGAGATAGGCAATTTTTTTCTTCTTCTTATTTCCTGTTAAAAATATGCCTCTTTTTTCTAGGATAGGATAAGACAGTAACACGCTATTTATGTAGCAAATTCATAATAATGGATGTTTCTTTTTTTAATGGACAGCAACAAACAATGCAACATACAAATAGGATATTTCAAAAGATGAGCGAGAGTAGATGTTCATTAGATGCCCTTTAAAAGTCGTAGATCTACTAAGCTCTCTTCAGCTGTTATCTTGCAAGTAAATTAAAATGACAAATGACTATTATCTGAAAGGTAAAGTATCATGGAAAGGCTGGAAGCACATCAGCTCTTTCCTGCTTTTAAAAGCTTTTTAGAGCTAGGGAGAAGCTGTTTTTTTTTTTTTTAATCCCCTGGTTTGCTTTGTATGTGTTCTAAAAACAATTCCCATCATTCTTTCTAAAACTCCTGGAGTAGGATATAATTCAAGCTTTCGAACATGTGTGCCTTTCTGCAAATCAGGGAGATCCACCATGAATTGTTGCTTTAATAAAACTATCTTTGCTTTTGCCAGGGAGATGCTGCAATATATACACATGGCCCACTTTACAGTGCTCATTTATTTTTTAAAAAATTAAGCACTGAGGGAGGAAGGAACTGGCAAAAAGACCTCCCCTTTAGAACAGATGTGACTAATGGACTGGTTTCCAGTAATTTATATTAATAATGATTGTCATAATGTTTTTTTGTATATTTCAAAGCCTTCGACAGGTTTATGGTAGAAAATTGCTGTTGCTTTCTCAAGGGACTAGCGTTATGGGACTACCACAGCTTTTTAGATGACTAGATGAAATATAGACAGATGGGGGGGGGTATAATTTAATATCAGTGTCAAAAATTGAACAGGATCTGAGACATTGATTGGGATAGGGTCAAGAGGCCATTGTTTTCAGGGAGAAGATGGAGAAGAAGAAATTCGTCTTGTTTGCAAGAAGTTTTGAAAAGTTTTGGGGCACTTTTTGAAATAAATGAAGTTTTTCTCCCCCATTACAAACCTACCTCTTTCATGAGGAATGACATTGAATTCTAAGAGCTTGAGTTAATCAGATAGTCTACAGGATCCATTTGATTAGGAAAAAATTATAGGCTTCCTGGGTTAACTAAAAATACAGATAGTCCTTGATTTATGACCACAATTGAGCCCAAAATTTCTGTTGCTAAGTGAAACACTTATTAAATAAATTTGACTCCATTTTACGACCTTTAATGCCACAGTTGTTAAGTGAATTGCTATAGGTTTAAGTGAATCACACGGTTATTCCCCCACTGACTTAGCTTGTTGGATGACAGCCCGGGAAGGTTACAAATGCTGATCACATGACCATGGGAGACTGCAACCAGCATAAATATGAGCCAACTGCCAACCATCTGAATTTTGATCACGCGACCAAGGCGATGCTGCAAAAGTCGTAAGTGTGGGGGAAAAAAATCAAAGTACTTTTCACAGTATCATTGTAACTTCAAATGGACACTAAACGAATGGTTGTAAGTCAAGGGCTATTTGTATAGTATTAGAGGTGGCTAAAATGGGGTTAGAGAGCCACAGTGGTTAGAATGCAGTACTGCAGGCTAATTCTGCTAACTGCTGGCTGCCAGCTGTTTGGCAGTTCACTGGTCTCACCAGCTCAAGGTAGACTCAGCCTTCCATCCTTCCAAGATGGGTAAAATGAGGAGCCAGATTGTTGGGGGAATATGCTGACTCTGTAAACTGCTTAGAGAGGGCTGTAAAAAGCACTGTGAAACAGTATATAAGTCTAAGTGCTATTGCTATTTCTAGGTAATTTATCAATGTTTTGCATAAGTCAATGTTTTGTATAAACCTGACCATTAAGTTAAACTATAACATGGTTTATTAATTCTGGCAGTTGGGTCAGTTCCTTTCTGGCAGATGGTAGTGGGGGCCAGCGTCATCACACATGCTGTGGTTTAAGTTGTTTAGACCTGTTTGCCAAGTTATTTACTTTATTCAATTTTTGACATTGCTCAACACAAATGACTCTGGTGGCTCACAAAGCATGGAAACAAGGCAAAAACAAGTAAATAAGAATGCAGTAAACATTAGGTTAAAATAAATACAGGATAGTTACAAAAAGGCATTCCAGACAACACACAAATTTGAAACGGGGGTCCGTCTCCTACACGAAGCCTGCGAGTATAGTACCTTTAATTACACCTCAAACCAGTATAGCTCACAAAACAGAGATGTCACATAACATCTGTCTAAGGCAGGGGTGTCAAACTCACGGCCCATGGGCCGGATGCATCACGTGCTGGCCACACCCACCCCTATTTTAGCGAAGGGAAAAAAAGTCACAAAACATCATATGAGAACAAGGAGTCTACGGAGTTATGGTGGTGCAGTGGTTAGAATGTAGTATTGCAGGTATACTCTGCCCCAGAGGTGGTATTCAGTAGGTTCTGACCAGTTCTGGAGAACTGGTAGCAGAAATTTTGAGTAGTTCAGAGAACTGGCAAATACCACCTCTGACTGGAAATTTTACAGTATCCTTCCCCTGTCATGCCCACCGAGCCACACCCACAGAACCATAGTAAAAAAAAATTGAATCCCACCACTGCTCTGACCTTAGCCAGGATTTTGTTCCTGACTGGCTCAAGGTTGACTCAACCTTCCAAACTTCTGTAGTTGGTAAAATGAGGACCCAGATTTTTTGGGAAAATATGCTGACAGTTGTAAACCACTCAGAGTATGTTGTAAATAACCATGGAGTGATATATAAATCTCAGCGCTATTGCTATTGCTACAGGGAAGGCACTCTCCTCCCCACTGCCAACACCAAATAGAATGGGTGATGAAAGAAAAGGATCACCAAAAGATGATGTCCTCAAATCCCAAGCTCAAAGTCAGTCTTGACCTGTTTGGTCACCAAGGTTCACTTCCATTTGGGCATGGGGTTTCATTTAATTAGCCTTCCTTGCACGGAGGCAGTGGAACCAATGATGACAAAACAATATAGTTCTGCTAAGTCTTGTTGACTTCCTCAAGAGTATCCAAGTTGATCCCCATTATGTTGCCCACATTAAAATACCTGAAGCAACCACTCAGTGTTGTTTTTGTCAGTTTTATTTGACAGGTCATAATGAGATGTGTGTTAATTTCTCCTTCCCTACAAATCCTTGGAATTGCATGCGTTACAAAGAGAATCTCCAGAAGCTTTGCCAAGCTACAATTCTCAGAATGAAGACAAACAGAAATACAAATAATAGTCTTTAAGAACAAAGCGATGGAGCCAGGCACTCATAGACCATACCTGGTCTGAGAAGGGTCTCACAACATGAATCATGCTTCTCTTAATGTTTTCATGGTATCTAAAAAAATCCTAAACATTCTCAGGCATCATTACCAGGGACCCCAACCTACAACATTAGTATGAATTGACAAAAAAGCTGGAATACCTTACAGAGGGAAATGAATACTGCAACAAATCCCTACTAAAGTGCCTTCAAACAACCAAAGATGTGGCAACAGACAAAGAGTAAACCATGCTCTATTTGATGTCACAGCAGTTTTCACATTCATAGGCCCAGAATTAGCCAAAGAATCCATGACAGCACTATTACAGTGCATATCTGACCTAACAAATTTACCAAGACTAAAAGGAATGGATAGACCATTGTCCTGAGCAAATTATCAATAATCAATATTAAAAAGGGTAGGTTATATGAACAAGCAGACTGATCTTCTTGAAAGCCATCTCTTATATTCTTTGTTCAGAGTGTAACCCTTGTACAATCAAATCCCAGTTGAACTGAATCCTGGTTCAATAGCTTTGGCACGTGAAAATAACCTTTAAAAATGGAGCTTCCCTCCTTCCCTTCCCTTCCCTCTCCTCCTGTCACCAACCTACAACCCATCCTGCCAAATGCAATATTAGTATCTTGGCCAGAATAACAGGGACAGGGGAGTACTTATACCAGCTATTTCAGCAGCCTGACAAGGGATCCTGTTAATTGGCTACATCTGTTCTGGGAATCTGTCTGCCCCAACTTGGCGGACATAACACAGAATATTTATGTTTCAACAAAGACTTGATTGAGAGAACCAGGTTTCTCACTAATTTTAATCAACGAGCTGGTTCTACTATCTATTTTTGATTAAAGTGAGAAACTTATTAATAGTCAGGAAGTGTGAAAAAAGGCTCTGAGGTTTGCTTCAGGCTGAGCAGATAACAAGAATGCTGCAGACAAATCTCTCGCTCCTCAATATTCTTAAATTTAGAGTAGATAATCTTCCTTCCTTCCTTCCTTCCTTCCTTCCTTCCTTCCTCCCTCCCTCCCTCCCTCCCTCCCTCCCTCCCTTCTTTCCTCCCTCCTTCCTTCCCTCCCTCCCTTCTTTCCTCCCTTCCTTCCTTCCCAAAAACTATTCCAGGCTTGCTAATAATGGCGTACAAAATTAATGGAATCTAACAAGTATTTTCAAGCATAATGCTAATAATGACACCAAATGTAGTAAATGGAACCTATAGAAAGAGTTAAAGCCAAATCGATATGACTAAAATACAGATTTTTTTTAAAAAAATAAGAGAACAGAAGGCACTGTATTGAAAAGATGGTGGGCTTCCCAGGGATGGGCACTTTAAAGCTGGTTGTTCCCTTCCAGGAATGATTTTGCAGCTTGAACTTCTGATTTGGTGGCTAGGAGTCATGGAGACAATGACATTGCCTAATGAGGGAATCTGGAAGATGCCAACTCTGACAGTTCTGGATCGAGCAGAGAGAAATGAAAGGAGACAGTATCACAAATAACCAGGCCCTGTGCCATTCTTGGGCTTTATAAAGTCTTAAAAATAAATAAAGGACAAACCTGAAAAAAAGGCAAGCCTGGAAGATGTTCCTCAAAATAAGGAAAATGATCTAAGGAAAGTTCGAGAGCAAAACCAAGAAAATAAATAATTACATTAATTAAATAAATGTAATTTAATTAAATCATTAATTAAATCAATTTGAAGTTCAGCTTTATAATAACGGACTACATCTATATATGTACTGTTTCTGTAGTTATAGGTTATAAGAAGTATCTGGGTTTGTCCCTGGAAACTGTTTGGTGACAAAGCAGAGGTGAGATATAATCACCTTGCCCTGATTTTCGGGCTGGAAAAAAACGGGTTAAGAAGGAAGAATACAGTATATACCAGGGATGTCCAACTTGCTTCGTCACAGCTGTGTCATATAATGTATCAGGACTTTCCCCCCCTTTGCTAAATTGGGCGGGGGTGGGGCCAGCATGTGATGTGGGCTGTGAGTTTGATACCCCTGGTATATATAGTACCTGACTTATCCCTTTACAAATCGCTAAATTTGCTTTAGTTTTCTGCCTGTCATATTGGAGCCATAGTGACCATCATCACAAGACTGTTGAGGAGATGGGTGAGTAGAACATTGGAGCAGACCATGTTTCAGAAGAAATAAATGATCTAAATCAAGGGTGTCCAACCTTGTCACTCTAATATTTGTAGATTTCAATTCTCAAAATTCCCCAGTCAAGCAAGCAGAGTAATTCACGTGAATACTGAAGTGACCATTGTTTATCTTATCTGCATTTTTTAAAGCATAAAGATTCTGGATGGTATGCAATAAATAAAATCATCAGAATATCTATTTGAGGTTTTAACCAAAGAGACCTCTTTCCTTAAAAATGTTAAAAGCGATGTTTCACAATTGCCCTCCATGCTTTACCGTTTGCATACATGCCATTGATGTTATACACACCATTGGTAGTGGGATGACCCAATGCTAAACTCACAATTTTTACCTCTTGACCTCCCCTGAGAGTAATATTTAATGGATACTCATTTAATTAATGGATTAATGGAATCCACTTAGTTAATAGACACCCACAATTTTCTCAAGCCAAAGACCTGCCATTGATGTCTATGGAGTTTCTCAGTCATCCAGGTCATGGTTGTCCCAAAGATGTTTTTTCAAGAGGCAACTGGACTTTCTGGTTTTTCTTTGAAGATGCTTCATTTCTCATTTAAGAAGCTTCTTCAGCTCAAGCTCTTGAAAAAGCATCTTTGGGACACCTGCTATTGATGTAGAATTTGATGTGAAATGCCCATCTCCTATGAAAATGGCCATTACTAATTGGGATGACAGTATCCAAAATAGCATGTCAACAAAGACTGATTGATGTTCAGGATAGTGTATGAAGGGTGTCATTTGCAGGAAATTTCATATTTCGTCCCCTCTGTGTTTGGGCTGGAGGCTTTATTTGAATCACCAGGGAAAAGAGTACGTTTCAAACGCAAACAATGGTTTTTCCAACAATAGAAGAAAGGAAAGTTCAAGGAAAGCCATTTTGCTGAAGGTTGAAGGCTCTTGATTATTAAGGCTAAAGCAGACCCAAGCCATGTCTCTGGTGCAATATGGGAACTTTGAATGGGCAAAATTAATCAGCAGTGGAGTTGTTGACTTAGAGACAACATTAATGCTTTTGGTTGCATAATAGTGTTGTTTTTCAGGGTCAGCAATTGTTGTTTTTTAATTGCACTGTTAAAAACAGAAATGGAAAATTTGTTGGCTTTTCTTTTTAATTAATCAAAAATATTTTTTGTTGAACTTGACTTAGGGCTGATCTGTTGGCTCTATTTTTTAACCTCTGACATAAAGATTAATCAGTAAATATTCTTTCAGCCCTCAAGAAACTGAAATTTGGTGAGCTGAATTAATTATGAAAATTAAGAAGGAAGAAAAAAAAACCCTTCACACTGCCTCTGACTTATTTATTTATATATTTTCAGGTCTTAATCTGTTGTCTTAGGATCAGCTGCTGCAGTGCTCGTGAGATAAAGCTGATATCAAAATTTAAAAATGAGTTAAACAGCCACAGATGCCAATCTCTCGTACACTTCTTGGCAAGAATGATTAATTTAAGACATCAGGATTTGCCTCTGTGTGTAAAGATCCGCCGTCCTCCCCATGCTACAATAGATCAGCTCAAGCCAAAACAGTGCTTACTGACATTACTTTTGATGTGCAAAATTGTGGATGAGCTGGTGTGAAAAAGCAAAACAATATAGACAGGGTGGGGCTTCACAAATTGTAGCAATGGGTTCTCTGCCCAGTTGCTGGGTTAGCATGGCCATGGTGGATGTGGCCTAGCTGGCCTCCTGCACCACAGCAGGGGGTTGTTTTTGTTCTCCATGGACTCAGGAGGCTTTCCTTAAGCCTCTGGAAGGGTGAAAAAAGTTCCCTGGACTATGGACACTTTCTGGAAGCCAGAAATGGGCCCATTTCCAGAGTTCGCAAACTTCCTGCATCCAAAATGGGCCATGTGGAGACTCCTGGGAGAGGTGAGGCATGCGGGGGGGGGGAGCCCGAAGTGGGATTTGGGTGTTCTCTGAACTGCACATAATCTTAGCTAGGGGCTCTCCTGAACCCCTGCAAACCCGCAGTAGTCCACCCCTGAATATAGAGTAGGTCAAATATTTGTTTATAAAAAAAAATTATATGGCCACCCAACTCACTCACAGTGACTCCAGGTGGCTTACAGAAATAAAACTCCAAATACAAAATCCACTAAACCCCTACCCACCCACCCACCTTGATGACAACAATCAAATCAACTATTTGATTGCCCATATCACTGTGGGAGCTCCAGGCTTGTTGGCAAAATCTTTTGGAAGAGGGTCAATCTGAAGGTCAATCTTATTTCCACAGGGATGATATTTCATGGGGGGAACTCCCATGGAGAAGACCCTTCTCATTTGTCCCATCAGAAAGCAATAGCAATAGTACTTAGGCACAGTGGTTAGAATGCAATATTGCAAACTCACTCTGCCCACTGCCAAGAGTTTGATCCTGACCGGCTCAAAGTTGACTGATTCTCCATTATTCTGAGATCAGTAAAAGGGGACCCAGATTGTTGGGAGAAATATGCTGACTCTGTAAACTTATTAGACAGGGCTGTAAAACACTGTGAAGTGGTATATAAGTCTAAGTGCTATTGCTGTGGCTATTTTCACAGGCACAGATAGTGTACCTTTATGATACAATAGTACCCTGCCTGCTTTTTTAACCTTTTAAATTCAATGAAACATGGTCTTGAGTATGGATGGAGAAGTTTGTAGATAGTGGGGTGTTTTTAGCCCTTCATTTGATGCTTTGTCCCGTAAATCTTTGAACCAATGCCATTCCCTGCTCCTTGATCCAAGGAATTTTGATCTCATAAGGGTGAAGCTGAAGAATAAAGATCAAAGTGAGATGGTGCAAATTTGTAGGGGAACCTCTGAGTGCATTAATACTAATTAGATATTAAAATTAATTAAGATATTAACAAGAGTTGATGTGTTTGATAGTCTTCTACCATTCTATGTCCATTGTGACAATCACATTCCTAAAAACCATTTTGAAAAGTCTGACAACAAGAACTATAGTCCACAATAGACCCCAGCAAACTCATAATCATATCAGTTAAAAAGCGAGGAGATACATTCGCTTGATCTGCTAACTTGATAAGTGATACCATTGGTTTGTTTTCTTTGGGGCTTATTGTATTTTGTGAACATTCGTCCCACTTCAGTTCATGGTATGTGCCCAGAAAATGGATTAATTTTATGGCATGCTGTATACAAATGCTTGCCAGTAATTACATTAATATTTAAAACAGAGGGCAGCTAACATTTTGGAAAAGAAGTGCAGTGGAGAGGAGACTAGATTAAATACCTGGGAGGACTTATATTGCTATTCCTGTTGTAGTTCCCTCCTAGAAATGATGGAAAGTATATTTGATTTACAGTATACAGAGGAATTATTGAGTCTGTCATCCGCACCTCTATAATGGTCTGGTTGGGCTCTGCAACCAAACAAGACAGACGCAGACTTCAATAGATAATTAGAACTGCAGAATAATAATAATAATAATAATAATAATAATAATAATAATAATAATAATAATAATAATA
>NW_020769337.1:3266063-3287837 GCF_900518735.1 Pseudonaja textilis | reverse complement strand
TAATAATAATAATAATAATAATAATAATAATAATAATAATAATAATACTTCTATGCTCAAAACGATGCTATAGAGCACTGCACACCAGAACAACTAGACACAAGGACAGTTTCCCCCCGAATGCCATTATTATGCTAAACAACGAATTCTCACAATACTGTCAACTTATTTACTAAGACTGTATTACTAGTATTCCTCTCATCCTTCCTAGTACCTACAGTATCTCTTCCCACTTATGACTATAACTGTGTTGCTTGTATCTTTACAATTTATATTGTTTTATTTGTTTCCACGTGTGATTTGATTGCTTATTAGTAACCTGTGACTATCACTAAGTGTTGTATCTTATAATTCTTGATAAAAGTATTTTTTCCCTTTATGTACACTGAGAGCACATGCAGCAAAGACAAATTCCTGGTGTATCACACTTGGTCAATAAAGAATTCTATTCTATTCTATTCTATTCTATTCTATTCTAATTCTATTCCATTCCATTCCATTCCATTTTATTCTATTCTTGGTCAGGGGGTACATCAGGACACACAAAGAAGAGGGATGCAGGGCTGCAATTTCAAGGAGGCTCAGATTGTCAACTTCTACTTTAGGATGACATGAGACTCTTCATTATGTGTTGCCAACAACTAACAGGAGAAACCTTATGACCAATATTGATCTGATCTATCACGGTAAAGCACCACAAGATGTTTTCTAGCTTCAAAACGTCTGAAGATTTTGCATAATTTTAAAGATTTCTGTCCTGTTCAATTTTTCCTCCCACAAATGTGCGCCAATCAATTTGGCAGAAAGTCTGTTTCTTCTTGCCAGACCTGAAGTGTCGTCTTTGGTCAATCTGGTGTGGATGGTTTTGGAGAAGTGCCTGTAGAAGAATGCTGAGAGGTAGCCAGATTTTCTTTGCTGCTTTCCTTTGTTTTCACAAATTCCATCTTGTTGCTTCTTGTTGCTACAATAGACACCCGGTTAAATATTTAGAAATTTGAGGCATGACACAACTACGATATGTCTATGTAACAGGGTATATATAAACAACAGATCCTCTGGAGTTTGTAATGAACTCATATCTAACCAAGCAACCATTTTTTCAAAGGAGGCTGCTTATTCTTGTGAAAGTTACCCTCACAAATAAGCCAGATGTTCTGAAAAGAAGCTGTTATTTGCATATTGCTATTTGCATATTAGTTAATTATGAGAATTCTGGCTTCTGTTTCATAACTGGTATTGTTGTTCAACAGTAGGACATTTCTTATCCATCCATGTGTTTGACATAGCCAAAGACACAAGCTGATGTTTGGGGGGATTGTAGGAGCATATGAAAGCACTGTTCCTCTACTCTTTTACCTCCCTCTCACCAGACATATATTTGATAGCAAGTCAGGGAGTGTGTCTTTAGGTTGCTTTTAGCAATAGTGTCCAATGGCTATGAAAAAAAAGGGCTGAATTCCACTTTAAAGCATGTCATGCTATGGCTACCATGTACAGAAATTTCATAAATAAATAACATACTGTGTAAAAATTCAGTCTTTTCTCTCACTTCCAAATCTATTTTGAATCAGGCAATTTAACTGCCTTAAATTGAGTTAGACTTTTTATGTACCAAGCCAATGTAGTCTACTACCTGGTCTTTCAGTTTGTTTTGATTAAAGTGTATGAACATTGTGGCCTATAGTAGAACACTGGTTGATGAATTCCCCCTGTATTGTTTATTTTACGAAATGCCTATTGCCTCAATATAAACATTTTTTTAAAAAAAATGCAATATTATTAAAATGCAGTGTTTGATGAAACACAGACAATGGAATAAAAAAAAATATGGAGTTTGCCATACATTGTATCTTATTTGCAAAATCCTGGTGAAAACTATTGTCTATCTCTTTCCTGAAAATTAGCAAACCGGAGACCATCCTGAACAAATAGGACAAATAGGCTGAAAAACAGCATCTATCCTAGGGCAGTAACTCTATTGAATTCTACTGTATAGTACAATATTAATGCAATATTGGGAGTATTCAATTCAATGCACAGAATGTGAAGGATGTATGTTTGTGTTTATTTTCATAGTCATAATGTACACTGAAGATAGTATTTAATTTCGTTGTACAGGGTGTAATGACAATAAACTAAACTAAACTAAATCTGTTGGAAAACTATTCCAAACAGTTTTAATAGAAAGAAAAATAAGGAACAGGAGGAAGAAACTATCAGATAAAAGAAATCTAAACCCAGGACAGAAATGTAATTTGAGAAAGCACTTCAGACAACTGTCCTCAGTTCTCACAAAGATAAAGAGAGGGAATAGGGTAGTGTATCCAGAGTGGTCAGATTCTGTTACTGTAACCTCACAATAAAATAGTATTAGTATTTAAAACATTGATTCCCTGTTCTGATCTTCTTTGAAGGGCTGATATCCTACTCCCTCCCTTTATCTTTGTGAGAACCAAGGAGGGTCCTATCGGAGACATTTCCCTCCCCCCCTTGGTAATATTTATATTGAACATTTTTCAACAGTTTATAACATATATACACTCTTTATAACATTACAGCATCGCAAGTATATATATATATATACATCTGTGACAGGAAGGGCATCGGGCCAGATGAACACTATACAGAAGCCTGATGATGGCAGATGAGATTCTGCCGAAACATTGCTACAACTTTAAAAGCACAACTACAATGACGTGGGAAAATACCCGAACAAAGCTGAATGCCATACATGTAAGTACCCGCAAAAATTTAAGAAAACACACACACACACACACACACACACACACATATATATATATTGCATTGTTAATCTTTGCTTTTATTTTCTAACCAACTGTGCCATGCATCCCAGACCAAAAAATATTCTGATTCATCTCTATCTTTTAATTCTAGTGTAAGCTTGTCCATCTCTGTGCAGTCTAAAATCTTTTTTATCACTACTCCCTTGGAGGATATACTGTCCTGCTTCCAGTTTTGTGTGTATGATTCTGGCCGCCGTCATTAAATGCAAAATATTTATCTTTTTTGCTGTATTCTTCTCTTGTTATCCCTAACAAAAAGAGTTCAGATCTAAACTCAATTTGTTGGCTCATTATTTTCTCTAGCCATTTTTAAATTCTAGTCCAATATCTCCTGGCTTCCGGGCATGTCCACCACATATGATAGAAGGTACATTGACACTATTTACAATTCCAACATCCTGGACTTCTGGTTGGGAACATCTTTGCCAGTCTAGCAGGGGGTAGATTTTTCTCAAATTACATTTCTGTCTGGGATGCCAAGAGCCCTAGTAGCACAGTAGTTAGAATGCAGTATTGCAGGTTAACTCTGCCCACAGCCTGGAGTTCAATCCTGATGGGCTCAAGGTTGACTCAGCCTTCCATCCTTCCCATGGCAGTAAAATTAGGACCCAGATTGTTAGGGGTAATATGTCCAGAGATTGCTGTAAATCACTATGTGACTGAATATAAGCCAAAGTGTGATAGATAGATAGATAGATAGATAGATAGATAGATAGATAGATAGATAGATAGATAGAATACTTTATTGGCCAAGTGTGATTGGACATACAAGGAATTTGTCTTGGTGTAAATACTCTCAGTGTACATAAAAGACAGATACATTCATTAGGAGTTGATAATCATAAAGTACGACGCTTAATGATAGTCATAGGGTACAATAAGCAATCAAATCATACTAGGAAACAGTCAATAAAAATCGTAAGGATACAAGTGACAAAGTTACAGTCATACAATCACAGGTGAGAGGGGGATGGGTGATAAGGAGTGATGAGAAGATTAGTAGCGCAGACTTTGTAATAGTTGAACAGTGTTCAGGGAATTATTTGTTTAGCAGAGTGATGGCTTTCAGGAAAAAACTGTTCTTGTGAACTGTTCTTGTTCTGGTGTGCAGTGCTCTATAGCTATTCTTTTATCTGACTATTACCTTGGTTGTATCTCTTCCTTCTGTCCTTTAAAGTTATTCTTTCAGTGGAAGCAATAAACTAACCAGTGCCCGCACCAGCCTGAATACAAGGGAAAAACAGGCAGAGAAAAAGGACCAGATGACTATGACATACCATTAGCTGCTCTAGTTCGCCACCTGTGGTGCACCCTGTATATTACTCGAGCGTGAACTGAACGAACTAGCAACCAAACTACCATGCTGTAATTGTAGACTCCTAACTTTCATTTAAATTCCTTCTGCCCATAACAAAAAGTCTGGGGCAGCTACTAGAAGGTTTGAATTCCAGAATACCATTTTAAATCAACAGATTTAAATAGAGCAGAGTATCTATAGAGCAGAGCTAAAAAAAAAAGATAAAATGTTGTGCGGAACCATATAATCAAAGACATCACCGTTTTTTACAGGTACTTAACTCATTGGTTGGACACACTAGAAAGAGACAATGTTTCAATTGTACCTGTCAACTTGACTCCATCCTGATGCTTCTGTACATAGTCTCCAGTAATACAGGTAGTCTTCGACTTACAGCAGTTCAGTTTAGTGACTGTTCAGTTACAATGACAGTGACTTATGAGCATTTTGCACATTTATGACCGTTGCAGCATCCCCATGGTCACGTGATTTACATTTAGCTGCATGACAACTGACTCATGATGATTACATGTTTCAGAGTCATGTGAGTCCCTTTTGTGACTTTCTAATTTACTGTACCTCTGTATGGTTTGCCAATTGCACAGTGTCAGATAGGAAAGCACTCCAAAGGGTTAATGTCATTGCCCAGAAGATCATTGGTTGCCTTCTCCCCTCTTTGGAAGAGCTTTATAGCTCCTGCTGCCTTAAGAAAGTTCAAAACATTCTCAAAGATCCATCTCATCCTGGGAACCCTTTTTTTTCAACTGTTACCATCTGGCAGATGGTACAGAATAATAAAAACTAGGACAAAAAGGCTGAAAAACAGCTTCTATCCCAGGGCAGCAACTCTATTGAATTCTACTGTATAGTGCAGTGTTGGTGCAGTGTTGCAAGTTTTCAATTCAATGTGTGGAGTGTGAAGGATGTGTGCTGGTGTTTATTTTCATGGTCATGATGTGTACTAAAGATGGTGTTTGATTTCATTGTACGAGGTGCAATGACAATAAACTTAACTAAACTAAACTAACTAAATCTGACAAGCGAAGTCAAAGGGGAAACCAAACTGTGTGCTACTAATTTAAGAATAGCGGTGATTCACTTAACAAATGCAGTGAGAAAATAGGGCAAAACTCACTTAACAAATTTCTCACTTAGCAACATCAATTTTGGGCTCAATTGTGGTCGTAGGTTGAGGACTACCTGTATCTGAAATATACGTTGCCAGGCTGTATCAGATCCATCAAATGCTTCTACATTCATTATAAACACTGAAGATGCCTATTCTAGGTAGCCAAAACGGGCCTGAGGAGCAGTTATGGGGAAGGATTGCAATTCAGATATGAAGGCAGATTTTGAATTTTTCACCCAAAATGTACTTTAAAGTTTAACTTCCCTTTGAAATTTCTGCTTCTCTGAATTTTGCAAGGCAGCTTGCCAATTCAAAGAAACAAATCCCTCAACCCCACCCCCCTAAACAATATGTTAGGGCAGATCTGCCAAAAAAAAAGCCTATATTCATGAAAAGGATAAACAAAATGCAATAATAGGAAATAAAAATGTACATTAAGCAACACTGAAAACAAAAATGTGTATTTGCTTAAAGCACGTTTATAGTGTGAATTTCTCAAAATTATACTCTGAAGTGCAACAGTCCAAATTGACAGATTGACAAACATAAGAAATGGAGAGAAATTGAAATTGATATATTTACTTATGTCTCTTATGTTGTGCAAATGAGTGTGAGAAAGAGAGAGGGAGAGGGAAATTTTTCTCCAGCACTGCTTCACATCAGCTGCTGAAAGCAATATGATATACTCAGAATACATGATGCCATTTTTGTGGTTAATGCAGAAATAATATCATATTAGCACAAATCCCCACTGTGTACCAGACATTCTGTTTATCAAGAAGGCCGTTAAAAGCCTGCTGTATATTTCAAAATCTTCTAATTAGAGCCTTAAGAAACAATTTGCAACAAAACAATTTGTCTCCTTGTGGAATAGTCTCATTCAGCTGAAACTTGGCTCTGCTATATTAGTTGCTCTAAAATTGATCCATCTTACCATTAATGCCATCTTTATACATTGGGGAAGTTCCTTTCCTTTCCTTTCCTTTCCTTTCCTTTCCTTTCCTTTCCTTTCCTCTCCTCTCCTCTCCTCTCCTCCCCTCCCCTCCCCTCTCCTCTCCTTTCCTCTCCTCTCCTCTCCTCTCCTCTCCTTTCCTCTCCTCTCCTCTCCTCTCCTCTCCTCTCCTTTCCTTTCCTTTCCTTTCCTCTCCTTTCCTCTCCTCTTCCCTCACCTCACCTCACCTCTCTTCCTGCCCTCTCCTCCCTCTCCTCCCTCCTCTCCTGCTCTCCCCTTCCTTACCCACCTTTCCCCTTTTCTCTCCACCTCCCTTTCCCATAAAAGTGAATGTTGCAAATGATTGAACTATGGATTTTTTTTTGCAGCTAGAGTTAGTCTTCAACTTACAAGTGTAATGGAGTTCAGAATTCCATAGTATGTTACAATGGTTGTAAGTCAAAGAATCCCTGTGACCAGTCTGATTTACAACATTTTGTGTAGGGTCATTAGGAAAACATGGTGTTCATAAAGCAAATGCGGCAGTTAGGCAAATACCTTGATTGTTAGGCAAACACATTATCCACAAAGGCTCTTTTTTTTTTTTTTTGCCAGCAACTAAAACTAGACGCTGGTTTTCTGGCAAAGAAATGTTGTAAATCATGGTGATGTGATCGCACGATGCTGCAATTAGCCATACTGATAAATGAAGGTCATCTGTCCAAAATAAATCACGTAATTATGGGGCAGGAACCGAACCATCAGAACTTCAAAACCAGGTCAGAAATACCTTTCTGGGGGCTGTTTCAATTTGAATGGACCCTAAGTAACTGGTCATAAGTCAATAACTACCCATATTTCACTATTGAGCTAAACTCAATGCTCAGGATCCACCAACAATCTAGTCCCATGATGGTGAACCTATGGCACGCGTGCCACAAGTGGCATGTAGAGCCATTTGTGCTGGCATGTGAGCTGCAGGCAAACTTACTTCACTGTGAATGCGCGTGCCTCACAGCTGATATTTTTGGCTGGTTTGAGGACTTTTTCAGCCTCCCAGAGGCTCAGAAATCACCTCTGCCAGGCTTTTCAGGGCAAATTATAGGCCCGTTTCATCACTTCCTGTAATACCAGAAGTGACAAAATGGGCCTATAATTTGTCCTGAAAAGCTTTGCAGAGGCTTTTTCCAAGCCTCTGGGAGACCAAAAAAGGCCTCAAATGAGCCGAAAAGTCAACTGTGAGGTGCAGTACAGGTAAGGGGGTGGCGGGGGAGATTGTGCGTGCATGCGCAGGTGACATGGGGAGGGGCACGCACATTGCATTCTGGGTGCTGGCATGTGAGTCCATGCACTCTGGCGCACGTGCAATTTTTGGCACAGGAGCCCAAAAAGGTTAGCCATCACTGGTCTAGTCTTATGAAGCTTGGTACTACTTTTCCAGTGTCTTAGAAATGTTTTGACAGAGATCATTTGGAATTAATACAGTGTGATTGGAATGAATCAACAAATGACCCAAAATGTAAACACGTTCTTGTTTGAAGTGCATTTTCTGTAGATCAGTTGCATCCAATGAAGAAAAATAGTCATCGTTGCTGGAACAGTTGCATTTCTAAGACTCAAGCATATAATTAAAAAGAAAAATGAATAGAGTTCAGCCAGCTCAGATAATAATATCTTCAGCTAAATCCAAGCCTTCCGGTAAAACACTCAAAATGCATGCCATTAAACGGCAGGGTTCACTTTTATATTTCACAAATTGGAATGCACTTAATTAAGAACACAAAGTATAATCGTGTGGGCACTTAAAACATTTTTTTCTGCACAAAAAGATGCATTCAGGGCTCTTGAATCCCATCTATTTCGTATTTACATACATCCATACATTCCTTTCCAGAGTAAACAATGTTATGCACAGGGCAGAAAAAAAAAATAAGACACACTAAGCCAATGAAAGTAAAAGTGGAAAATAAAAGAAGGAAGCCTTGCTAGAACTAATCAACACCATTCACTACACTTTTCCATAACTTTTTACAGACTTTTGCAAAATCATCTTTAATTCTCTCATACACCTCTAATTCCAGAGGTGGGATTCTGCCAGTTTGGACCGGTTCAGGCGAACCACTAGCTCCGAAGATCAGGTGGGAGTGAATCAGTGGTGGTATTCGACGCGGTTTGGCCCAGTTCTGGCGAGCCGGTAGTAGTGATGAGCAGTGGAGACCGAACTGTTGGGCCCACCCAGGCTCCCATACTCACTTTTATCTGCTGAATTTGAACTGCAGTTAATTTTCACAGCACAGAATAGTGCCGCACGGCAGCTGCTGAAGCAACCGGGATCATGCAGGCTTGCAGGAGGCGAGTTAGAATACCTCTGTGCCTACACAAATACCTCTGCACCTGCACAAAGTGCGCGAATGCACACAAAGTGTGTGCACATGTGCGAAGCGTGCCCACCAAGCCACGTCAACCAAATTGGTGGCAAAACTTTTTGCATCCCAGCACTGAAGTGAACCGGTTCACTCTGACGATCATGTGGGCCCACCCGCCCACTCTTCACTGACTTTTATTGTCCCAGCTGATCAGCATGGAACAGTGGATTGTCATTCCTCAGCTGTGTTATTCCCCTGAAGTAATATAGCAGGTAAGGATTTTTGCATTGCTGTTCACGCGCAAAGCACGTGATCACCGAACTGGTCGTTGTACCATCACCATCCCACCCCTGTCTATATAGCTTTAAATACTGCTTTTCCGAACTTTGCCCTTTCCATTTATTTATTTTTTTAAGTTACAGGCAATGGCCTACCAAGATTTTTTAAAAATAAATTTTCCATCATACTCAGAAAATGAAGATAACCATTTCCATCCAAGGTCAGGAAGAACAGCAGCTATAAAAGACAGGGATTTGCCTTGGTATCTCCTACTCCTTTTCTCTTAACTCTGCTCCTTCTGAAGAAGGAAGTTCTTTTCTAACTATTCACTATTCTGAGTAAAGAGAAGAGTCATTCAAATTCTTACAACACGCCAGACAACTAACAGTCCAAAATGAAAAACAAACTCTAGTAAAGATCACTAAAATGGAAGGCTTCACACAACTCTAGTTCATAGCCTGAATAGGCTGTTTCAAAGATGCGTGATAGACAATTGGAGGCATCTTTAAGAAGTCTTCTCCTACTGACTTTTCTAGACCGGTCAGATTCATATCAAGATGGGGCTTAATCATTGGACCTGTGTAGCGGTGGTGGGATTCTATCAGTTTCCCTACACTGGTTCGGTGATCGTGCACTTCGCACGTGTGTGTGCAGCTTTCCAAGCACTAGCTGAGGCTCTGCCATGCCAATCAGCTGAGAGGATAAAAAACAGAAAAGCACAGGGGCAGGTGGGAAGGCCCAACTTGTGCTTTTCTCTTCTTTCTCCTCTCAGCTGATAGTCGGAGCTTTTGTTCAGCCCAACGGGCCAAACTGGTAGCATTTCACCACTGTGATGCAGTGATTAGAGTGCAGTACTGCAGACTCACTGATTCTGACCAGCTCAAAGCCCATTCTTCCAAGGTCGGTAAAATGGGGAATCAGATTGTTGATGTTTACAGATATGCTCACTCTGTAAACTACTTGGAGAGGACTGTAAAACACTGTGAAGTAGTATTTAAGTCTAAGTGTTATTGCTTTTGCTATTGTCACACACTTAGACTCTGAAAATGTTTGCCAATATGGAGTCCAATATATTCCATTATATTCCAGAAATATCCCTGGACATTTTTTGATATCTGGGATCCCATCTCTAAGGCAATGGCAACATTAATGGTGAGGTGCAAGCAAGGGTGAATACAGCCTGGATGCATTGGCGAGAACTCACTGGTGTGTTATGTGACAGACGAATGCCAATCTGAGATTTACAAGACAACCATCTACCCTGTGGCACTGAATGCTGGGCAGCAACAACAGGACAGAAAGCTGTCTCCATGCCACGGAAATGCAAATGTTCCACTGGATATCGGGCATCTCCCTTCTTGACCACATCACAAAAGACACCATTTGACAACATTTTGATGTTACACCAATTATAGAGAAGATGAAAAAAGGTCGGCTTTGTTGGTATGGACATGTCCAGAGAGCAGCACCTTCCGCCATTGCCATGACTGCCTACCAACTAGAAGTCAATGGCCAGGGGCCTCACGGGTGCCCAAAACAAAAGTGGCAAAACACCACCAACAAAGATATGTAAGCCATGGGCCTGCACCCTGGAGACTCAGTTGACTGTGCAAAGTGGTGCTCAATGATCTGAAAAGCAGGCCTTGCACCTGCAGGAATACACTAGGAAGAAGAAGATATCCCAGAATATTCCAACAACTGTACTTTCTGGGTACTCTTCAAAGTAGCTTAAGTAGAACTTCATCCAATAGTCTAAAAGAACTGTAACCAGGGCATAAATCAGGGGTTGTCAACCCTCAGGCAATGACCCACAACCGGCTGTGGCTTATTCAGAACTGGGCAAGTAGCAGGCCAGTGCAAGAAGTGGCCCAGGGTGTACTTATGCAAGTCGAGCTGCATGTATACACGCTAGCTCGCCACTTGTGCAGCTTGGTTTGCCTCCCCACCCCCAGCCAGGCCACCAAGCTACAAAGTGTTGGGGACTGCTGACATAGATAACTAGTGTTGACCACAATAGTTCAGAAATCCAATTTCAGAATAATAGAGTTGGTAGGAACCTTGGAGATCTTCTAGTCCAATGCCCTATATTATTTTAGACAGATGATTGTCCAATCTCTTCTTTAAAATCTCCATTGTTGGAGCACCCACAACTTCTGAAGGCAAGTTGTTCCACTGGTTTATTGTTCTAACTGTCAGGAAATTTCTCCTTAGTTCCAGGTTGCTTCGCTCCTTGATTAGTTTCCATCCATTGCTTCTTGTCCTGCCTTCAAATCCTTTGGAGAATAGGTTTCAGTCAACCTGTGACAAAACGAGCAAAATCTATGAGGAAAGAAATAAGGACTAACTCATGTAGTACTTGTAAATAAAAATATATCACAGATTCATTGTAATGTTTCAACAATCTTTTCTTTGATGAGCAAATTAAATTTCAGTGAGCCCCCCAAAAACACTCCATGAATTTGATGCCTATTCTTTGCATTAGCTTTTGCAAAACAATGCCCTATTGTGTAAGTCAGTTCCATTCTGAGCTTTCCAGAGCTTAGATGTTTGTCTCTATAATGCTGAGCCATGTGCTTTGGAATATACAGCTGTCTTTGTTTCGAAAAGGCCAAAAATAGCAAGATCTGCTTCTGCAAAGTGGTGTGCTAAATTATTTACATTTCAAAGCCCACAAGAAGAAACGAGGACAGTATTTCCACAGTTTGCTTGTCTTGACAGATACTCTTTTTGTCTCATTTTATAAAGCTAATTTAGTCCTCACTTTTCTATATGTCATTTGCCTCCTGTTTCATTTATATGGCTAGCACACTAGATATTATTATGTAAGCCAGTGTATTTGTTTGCATCTTTCCTGCAAAGAGAATGAAGAAATAGATTAATATACAGCATTTTATCATCACCATCAAATGTCTCCCTAAGGTTTATTTTTATGTTTGAAAGGTCACCCTGGTAAGATGAAGATCTGGATTAACATTGATTTAAAGATGATCCCATCAATAAAACTATATAAACACTTGCATCTATTGGAATATTTGATGCGGGCAGTGGTTAGAATGCAGTATTGCAGACAAATTCTCCCACAGTCTGGAGTTCGATCCTGACTGGCTCAAGGTTGACTCAGACTTCCATCTTTCCAAGGTCAGTAAAATGAGGAACCAGATTGTTGAGGGCAATATGCGGACTCTGTAAACCATTCAGAAAGTGTTATAAAGCACTATGGAGAGTTATCTGAGTCTAAGTGCTATTGCTATTATTTGCCAAAATCCAAGGCCAGCCATCTCAATCTCAAATCTTTCAGATGTAGGGCTGCCAACTGTCAGAATTGCTAGCAGACACATTCTCTTGGAATTCAAAGTGGTAGAATCTTACCATATTTGGAAATTCCTAGATAGGGAAAATCTATCCTATAGCATGGGCCAGGGCGCTTTTGGAAATTGGAGAACCACTGCACAAAAGGATAGATGCAGAAGAGGGCTGCCTATTCACAAAATGGATGAAGCCTCCAATTTATTTAAAGGCAAGCTGGTACAGTTACTCCTGCAACCAGAATGCTTTTGACTACCGTAATGAAATTTATTCACCAAGCATGTGAACAGAAATTAAATTACTGCTTTAATGACTGCACTGAGGCCACGAATGGCTATTATTTACTAAGGCTCTGTGACTGTATAAGATGTTTTCTTATTCATAAAAGCATGGATATAGAATTTAGGTGTAAAATCTTCAGGTTAGAGGAAATGTATACTTCAACAGTAGCCAAAATCTAGCCCACATAAAAATTCTGAAATAGATGCATCCAGGTTTTTTTAAAAAAAATGTTTTTGCAGGAGTTTTGATGAGTAGAATAGATTAATGCTTTCAGGTGCTTGAGATCCCAACTATACTATTTGGAAAACTTCTCTTGATATCATCCACTGGGATTTCTAAGCTGATTTGTATAAAATGTAGGTCTTGAAACCAATATATTGAATCTAATCATCTAGAGGCTCATAGGCTGATAGGTCTCCATGAATAAGGGAAGCACAATGGACATTGCCAATGGACTAGTAGGTGATTGGTATAGTTAGGACCATGAATACTTTTTGAGACTGCTTTATCTACATTTCCTGCCAAAATATATGGGAAAACCCCATTCTAACCGCATTAGGCTTAGGGTTAGATCTCCATGAATTCAGAGAGCAAAATGGACACTTCCCATGGATTCTGAGCTCATGAGGATGGTTAGGAGCATTCATATTTTTAAGGTCTGTATTATCTACATTTCCTACCAAAATATAGGGGAAATCCCTTATGCAGAAAATCCTCTAAAGGTTAGGGTTAGCCTCCATAAATTCAGAGACAAAAATGGACATTGCCAATTTATTTGGAGCCCATGACTGTGGTTAGGAGGGTGCATACTATTTGAGTTTGCCTTATCTACGTTTCCTGCCAAAATACATGGAGAAATCCCTTTTGTGAAAAATTCACTTAGGGTTAGGGTTCGGTCTCCATGAATTCAGAGAGCAAAATGGACATTGCTAATGGATTTGGAGCCATTGGGTATGGTTAGGAGGGTGCATATACTATTTGAGTTTTCCTTGTCTAGGTTTCCTGCCAAAATACATGCGGAAATCCCATAAGCGAAAAATCCACTTAGGGTTAGAGTTAGATCTCCATGAATTCAGGGAGCATGATGGACATTGACATTGGATTTGGATCCGATTGGTATTCTTAGGATCATTTACACTTTTAGAGCCTGACTTATCTATTAGGAAGCAGAGAATAGATGGGGGCAGGGCCAGTCAGAGGTGATATTTGCCGTTTCTCTGAACTACTCAAAATTTCCACTAGTGGTTCTCCAGAACTGGTCAGAAGCTGCTCAATACCTCCTCTGGTTAGTCTTCATAAGCTAAAGGAGCAAAATGGACATAGGCAATGGATTTGAACCATATTGATGGGCTCCAAATCCATTGACAATGTGCATTTTACTCTCTGAATTCATGGAAACTTAACCAGAGGTAGTACTGAGGAGCTTCTGCTCAGTTCTGGAGGATCAGTTGTGGAAATTTTGAGTAGTTCAGAGAACCAGCAAATACCACCTCTAACTGGCCCTGCCAGACCAAGGACTTCCAGTCGCAAAGCTATAAATTAATTCCTGGCAAATAGTCTCCAAGGCATGAACCACTATAAGCAAATCTTCATAATAATAAGCAAATTAATTTTCTCCTCTAACCACCACTCTCCTTTTGAGTGTCTTTATTCACCAGGGAGACGTTATTCAGTGTCCATGTGTGCCTTTCTTTTTGAGTTGGCATCTGTTCCTTAGTTGTACTCTTCTCCTTACAGCTCTGCGGATACGTGCATCTGGAACAGGCTCCAGCTATTCTTCTTCCCCTCTTATCTCCAATTCCGAAGGCAGCTGGGAAATGTCAGACGGCCTTGGCCCTGTCTCTGCTTCTGATGCAGAGCATCCATCAGAGCTTTCCCCAGACTCCAGGACTGGCCCAAGTTCCTCCCTAACCTACTCACTGTCCGAGTCTGATGCCAGCTCTGCTGGCAGCTGGCAGGCCACAACTGGAGTATGCATACTTTTTGAACCTTCCTTATCTGTGTTTCCTGGCAAAATACATGGTAAAATCCCATTCTTGAATTAAAATGTTGAGTTAGAATGTAGCGACAGGACACACCATTATTTCAAGTTATCAGGCAATGTAAATCTATTCAGAATTATTAAGAGATACTTAAGCTGGAGAAATTTGTCCAAAGGTCTCATGTATCAAGGGCTTTCTAAAATTGCTGCCTTTATTTAATTCCACAACTTTTCTCATTTCCTCTCTTTCTTTGGGAATAATATGGTTTTACAGAATAAAAGTTACCAATTTGTGGTCTGGACTAGGGTCAGGAAGAGCAAGATCAAGTTTATCCTAAGCCACAGATGTTTGCTGAACAACTAGGTCAGTTACTTTCTCTTAGCTCAAAACTAAAGAACTATGTTCATTCAACCTCCTTAATACAGTAGAAGAGTATAGGCTTTGGATATGAAGCAAGCAGGAGCAGGGGAGCAATGGCTCAGTGGTTGAAGATGCTAAGCTTGTCAGCTGGAAAGTTCATAGCCCAGGTTGGAGATCTAACCACCGCATGACAGGGTTAGTTCCTCTTCTTGCCCCTGCAGTTCAACAGCATGCAAATGTGAGTAGATAAATAGGTACCACTTCAGTGGGAAGATAACAGTGTTCTATTTGCCTTGGCGTATAATCATGTTGGCCAGATGACCAAGGAAGTATCTTCAGACAATTCTGGTTCCCTAGGCTAAGAAATGGAGATGAGCACTGCCCTCTAGAGTTGGACTCAACTGGACCAGGGAAACCTTTCCCTTTGCAATAGTGGCGAATATCTGTAGCTCAGGTGTAGGATGAGGGTGAAGGTTCATTCTCTGAGCTTGTGGGTTGCTTTCACAATTGTCCACCAACCCACAGCCACACTCCACCAGGAATTATCCAGAACCAAAGACAAGATACTGAAGGATGAAAGAAACAATGTAATCTACAAAATCAACTGTAACCATTGCAACCAATTCTATGTGGGACAAATATCACATCAATTAAAACCAGGATCTATAAACACAGTAGCAGTCAAAGGCCACAATCTCAAATCTTTAATTTCTACCCATACCAACACCAAACTGCAATGGAAAAATCATCAGCCATGCTACCATCTGCCACACTCATGAGTTCATCAAAGCCTGGCACTCTACAAGCAATTCCATCAATAGACACATTGACCTACAACCAGCCTATGAACCCCTCAGAATTCAAATCAACCACACAGTCAATCATAGACAATACTGATCCTCAACCAACCCACACAAGCCTCCCCAACAGTTCACCTCCCAATGACTCTCACTGATGTAACCTCCCCATGACGAGACTTTCACTGATGACTCACACCTGACTCATCACAAGGCCTACTGACCACAGGAAGCTGTTCAGACCTAGGCATACAGAGCATAAAACACAATCTTAATCCTGTCAAAACCTCTTTTATTTCCACAACTGTGAATTATGTTTATTCACAGCTGGGCAAGCTTCACAAACAGTCTTTCAGGGGAATATTATAAACACCCACCTTATCACACTTAGAATGTGGCCAGGGAACTAATTGCCAGATGCAGGGCAAGGCCAAACTTAATACAGAGTCAAACATAACTTTTCAAAACTTGAACCAACCAGATGAACTAATTGCTTCCTGCAAAAAGTCACATCTCATTCACTCCTCCCCTCCTGGGAGGGGCCAATCATATCCAAGATGTGGCCTTACTCTTGAGTCAACCCTGCTTTATCAATTGTTCTTGCCTTCTGCTAGCTCTGTGTATGCACACACTGGGAACTAGTTCCAGAAGCTCCTCCACATCACTGCTGTCCGAACCCAAAGGCAGATGCTGACTGCCAGCCTGCCCTGGCCCCATCTCTGCCTCTGATGCAGAGTCTTCCTTAGCCTCCAGACCTAGCCCAGATTCCTCCCCAACCTCCTCACTACTGTCCGACTCTACTGCCAGCTCCATCAGCTGCTGGTGAGCCACAACAGAAGCCCACATATACAGAAGAACACTGACATCCTCTAAACTCCACTGAAAATGTTCCCTGGCCTGGTAATGAAATGTTTGGAAACCAACCTAAAAGCTTGTAGAACAAACCTTCACCTTTATTAAGCAAACATGACACCTTTATGTTGTTCATTGAAGGACTGATAGTCTTTCCAGATTTCCACATGAGCTCAGAAACAAAGATGTTGCTCCTTTAAGAAAACCCTCACTTTACTGAATGGACCTTTTAAAGCAGGGGTGTGAAACTTATGGCCTACCGGCTGGATGAGTCACATGCACCCCCCCCCCACACTCTTTGAAGGGGGAAACTATCATGATATGTCATGTGACTACAATACGATGCTGTGAGTTTTCCACATGAAAGTAGTTTGGAAACCTGAAAAGGCTGGGTTCCATCGAAGAACGCCAGACAAGTACTCTGTCTGCAATGAAGTCCAAAGTGTTCCCTTGGAAATATTTCTGTGAATTGCATAACTCCAGTGCTTGAATTAACTTATTTAAGTTGTGCACAATAGCTGGTTCCACAAGCTAGCAAAACAGGCTGGGTTGGCACAATAGTCTAACAATGTTTGAATCCTAAACAAACTTAGCACATGGTCCAAATTCATCTGCTAGCTCTTTGAATGTGAAGCAAGTCAAAGTGCTTACAGCTGTGTTAAAGAAGCCCTGGATTGAGAGCATAAACTGTTCCACTTTTAAAATAGTAAAGATTACCTTAAGATTTCTGCTGGCAGTTTGCCACCAAAATGCTCCGGGCTGTGACTTAATCAAAAGGAAATGCCATTTTTTTAGGCAGGGTGGAGGATGAGCAGGTTAAATGGATTGCATCGCTCAGTGTTTACTTAAACTTTTGAAGTCTACTTCTTTGCATTTTTTCCAACAAAATTTGCAAATGCCTTTTCCAATTTGCCCTTCAGCCTCCTTTATGTCTGCTTTGATTTATTTACATAGGTTTATAATCTACTCTCTACACAAACTTTCTGGGTGGGTGCTCACATTTAAACAAGCAGACAGTTAATGTTGTACATTAAGCAAAAGTCCAACCAAAGAATGCTTGGTTTTTATATTTTGCTCCTGTCTTTTAAGAAATGTTCATAGGGTATGGTCAAAAGTCAAAATGGTGCCATCATGATGTGAATAAAGGAGAGGGGATTGGACTAGATGACCTACAAGCTCCCTTCCAACTCTGTTAATCTGTAATCTGTAATCTCTGTGCTGCACAAATGACACAAGTTGTACTATTCATCTTAAATTTTTTAACCATACCTTGCAGATGCCTCCATATTTTACTTTCTTTTGTACCGCTATACTCTCTGCTATTCTGCCTCTTTTGTTGTAAACACTTGAAATAATATTCTGATAAAGACTAGGCTAAAAATTCCAGTTGCTGCAAAGAATAGAAAATAACTGTGTCCAGAGAATTAGAAGAACTATTTAGATCCCTGAATTTAATATTTCTGAGAATTCAAATGGAAGCATTCTGGCTGATTTTTTCCACCCCCCACCCCCCTGGGTATTATCCTTCCCTTCTCATCCAGTTTTGTGCTATCTCTACCTCTTTATCCAAGTCATTAGTGAACATGGGACCAGGCTCCCTTGATATAATATTTGTTCCATCCCACCTGGTCAGGCAGAAAAGATGTGCTGCAGACTCCCCAGTTAAAGAATTCCAACTGGGAAGGTCTCTATTGTTTACCCCACCCTGTGGAATATTCAGAAAAGGAGTCAAAACACAACTCGATTTGGCCTTTCATGGGTAGCTCAGAAGAACTTGTAGCCATGGGGCTGTTGGTGCCCTGAGAGACCTCCCTTTGCCTTTTAATTAAGTTTCATAGTGCTTAATCACCCTTGCCTCTTTCTAAATTCTACTTCTTTTAATTTTTATATACCGTTTTTATATTCTAAAGCTTCTCTGAGGGGATGAGCAGTTCACAAATGCAATAAACAAACAAACAAATAAATAAATAAGCAAGCCAGCAAGCAAGCAATCAAGCAAAAATAATAATAATTGCTAAGGCTTTAAATTAAATGTAGCACCGTTCAATTCATCAAGATAAATTACTGACAAAACCATGGTTATTTGAGTTACAGATCAAAAATTATTAGCCTCCCAAGAATCTTCTCAAGTGTCAACTCAATGCCTCCTCCCTGAGCCTTCCTTTCTCTTCCTTTTGAACATAGGAGTGGAACCTATTTTTTTTTTCAGTCAATTGGTATATCATCTATTTTCTTGCAGTTTCTCAAAGAGTTTTGACTAAACTGTGAGAAAGCTCTTTCAGTACCCAAAATGCAATCCTTTCAGCCATGGGCATGTTATCTCATTTAAGAGTAGTAAGTTCTATCACAATTGAATTGGATTTCTGCTCCTTCAACCAAAACTTCACAATTGGACAAGTGAATGCATCTCCTCTCAGGAAACTGAGTCAAAATAATGGTTCAGTGGTGCTGTTTTTTTGTTTTTTTTTATCATTTGTTGTTCCTTGATTGTCTTTCCTCAGCAGTCAGTGTATGCTTCCCTCTTCTTTTATAATGAATACAGTATATCTGAAGAAGACTTTCTGTTGTTCTTGGACAACCTCTTCTCATTCTGAGTATTGGCCTGACACTATCTCTACAATTTCGAGTTTCTTGTAAAAAATGTATCTTTCCTTGGTGACTCAATTCTCTTCTCATCTTCTATACATGCCTCTTTGATTTTCAGCTTTTCACTAAGTTTCCTTATGCTTTTTGACATCTTCTGGTTTTACTCGTAGAAATTGTTTGCAATTATGCTTTTCATTTGTCCTTTCTTAGAACCTCCCACCCATCATTAGTTGCCTTCCTCAACAGCTCCCCTTGCATGGAATCATAATTGTAACTGCTCTGAAAGTAATACAGTTTGCTTGTTTGAAGACTGAGGACTTCAGACAGGTACAGTTTTTTGAGTAGCAAAAATTCCAGGATTACATTGACACTTCCTTCTTTTGTTTCATGGTTGAATGGGAGAGAATTGGAACTTTGGAAATGATGCAGTGGTTTTACTTTACATGTAATGTTGCCACAACTGGTTCTTCCAGTACGTGTATGTGTATGCATGTGCTTGTATATGTATCTATACACATGCACAAAATTACATAATGGATAGCACAATGGTTAGATCATCTCTTATGATGCGGGAGACCATGGTTCAAATTCTGTTTGTTCCCCATTTTACCTGTAGAAGTCCTTGGATAAAGACCCCCTAATGCTTCACCTGCCTATCTCAAAATATGAGAATGATACTAAGAGAGTTATGCTAGCTAGATAGCTAGGACAATGCCCAACAAATCCATGTCAGATGTTGAAGAATGAGGACTATCCAATCATAAATGAGCTACTGGAACAAACATACACAGACAAGATAAGAGAACCTGAAACTGATGGAATCTTACTACAACAGTCAATTTAATGAGAGGGGATATATGAAACGTATGAAGGACATATGGATGGACAGAAGATCTGCACCCACACTGAGAAACAGCTAGTTACCTAATTTACCCAATAAATTGTCAAAGATTTAAATACATCCCACAAAACTTTTTTGGGGGTGGGATGGGGTGCGGACATGGTGTGTCATATTCTTTTCAATGGCAGAGATGGTAGAGAATGGAACATCATTTGCTTATTTATTTTTCAGATGTTTGCCTCACTCAACACAGTGTGACTCTGGGTGGCATATAGATTAAACAAACAACAAATCAGAAAAGAAAAAAAAGATTGAAGAAAATCATAACAATAAGCAGACGGCAGGTAAAGATTCCCCTCGCACATACGTGCTAGTCATTTCTGGCTTTAGGGGACAGTGCTCATCTCTGTTACAAAACTGAAGAGGCAGTGCTGTCTGGAGATGTCTCCATGGTCATGTGGCTGACATGACTAAACACCAAAGGTGCATGGAACACTGTTACCTTCCCACCAAAGTGGTCCCTATTTTTCTACTTGCATTTTTACATGCTTTCGAACTGCTAGGTTGGCAGAAGCTGGGACAAGTAAGAGGAGCTCACTCCATTACGCAGTGCTAGGGAATCAAACCGCTGAACTGCCGACCTTTTTGATCAACAAGCTCAGTGTCTTAGCCACTGAGCCACCACGTCCCTAAGCAGACAATATATATGTATAAAAGGTAAAATGGTGACCAAGCACAAAACAATCCCAAAAGTGAACTCCCACTCAACCAGGTCCTAACACCTGGGGGAAGAACCAAATCATAGAGAGCTATTGGTAAAGGAGAAAAGAATACAGAATAACAGAAAAGAAAGGAGGGAAGGATACAGAATACAGAATAACAGAGTTGGAAGGGACTTCAAGATCTTATGGTCCAATGCCCTACTCAAGACCCTATATTATTTTGAACAAATGGATGTCCAATCTTTTCTTAAAAACCTCCAATGATGGAGCACTCATAACTTCTGAATGCAACCTTTCCACTGATTAATTGTTCTCACTTTCAGGAATTTTCTCCTTAGTTCTGGGTTGGATAGGTTTCCTGGATAGGTTTTCATCTATTACTTCTTATCCTGCTCTTAGGTGCTTGGGAGAATCAGTTGAGCGCTCCCTCCCCCATGACAGCCTCTCAAATATTGGAAGTTTGTTATCATGTCACATCTAATCAAGTATCGTGACAACCTCTAGTAGAGGCCTGTAGTATATCAGGGAGAAGATCATTCCAGAATATAGGCCACCACACAAAAGAAAAAATTCCTACCTCCCATAAGATGCAAAAACTTAAAAGAAGGTACCTGGAGAAGCTTTCTCTGTGGGAATCGGGTAAGCAGGTGTTCTTGGGAGAAGGCATTCCTTCAAGTAATAAAATCCTATGCCATGTAGGTCTTTAGAAATAATAACCAGCACCCGGAATTGCATCCAGAAATTTGTTGGGAGCCAGTGCAGCTCAGAATAGTGCTGTTATGTTGATAAGTCAAACTAAGATCTCTCACTCCTCACATTTTGGGCAGAATCATTGGAAGCTTTTCCCAATGTGAAGCTTTTTTCTTTGTGAAGCTCATTGTAAGTGTTATGCTACAAATTTTGCCTATCTTTGTATGGTATGCTTGATCAGGTCAAGACAAGACCTGGGAGAAGCCTTTCTGTAGCATACCAAACCTGTTGAGCACCTGAGGGCAGGACAAGAAGCAACGGGTGGAAACTAATCAAGAAGAGAAGCAACTTAGAACTAAGGAGAAATTTCCTGATCGTTAGAACAATTAATCAGTGGAACAACTTGCCTCCAGAAGTTGTGAATGCTCCAATACAGTGGTGTATGGTTTCCTGCTTAAGCAGGGGGCTGGACTAGAAGACCTCCAAAGTCCTTCCAACTCTGTTATTCTATTCTATTCTATTCTATTCTATTCTATTCTATTCTATTCTA
>NW_020769337.1:3237995-3266053 GCF_900518735.1 Pseudonaja textilis | reverse complement strand
TATTCTATTCTATTCTATTCTATTCTATTCTATTCTATTCTATTCTATTCTGTGTTTATTTTTTTAAGTCTTAACCACCCCTCTTTTGGTTTAAAATTGAATGAATAAACCTCACTAGGATAAGTGAGTAGTGTAAACAGAACCACCATGTACTGCTATTCAGCAGTTGCACTTGAAGGAGATTTTGGGGAAGGAAGGAAGGAAGGAAGGAAGGAAGGAAGGAAGGAAGGAAGGAAGGAAGGAAGGAAAGATTAGGTGTATAGGGCCCATAGTGTTGTTCATTCCTTACTTATATTACACTATTTTCTCTTATTATCTCTTCCTTGATCATAGATTTATCCTTCCTGCCTACCCATTTTCTTCTCCAAATGATCACTCAGCTTCACTTTAATCTAATCAGGGAGTCTATATTTTGCTAAATGTTTCTCTTGCAATGAGTGATTCTTCACTTGCAAGTAGAGATACACACATCATGAATGTCCTGCTCTTTTGCCCAAGCACCAATCAAGGTTTTTCCTCTCCTCTCCTGTACAATTCGTTTTAATCAGATCATTAGTATTCTCCCTGATTAACCAGCTACTTCTCAATTTAATTAAAATTTAGGCTATATTTCTTTTTATCAGGAGCCAAAGGTTCCAATTACATTTTATTCTCATTACAACAGGGCTGAGTCCTGTTAGCCAAGAGGTATTTAGTTAACTCATTCCTTACACTGAGATATCCTGTAAGATTGGTTTCTAAGCCACTTGTAGACTTCACAGTTTTATGTTTATTGCTCTGTTTTGTTTTTCATCTAGTCATTTTACAATACAACACATTGTGAGCTTCTTATAAAAGTCTTCAAAATCATCAAAATGTTATTGTGTGTTTATATATGTAGACATGTCTGCCTGACACGTGGTGGAACATTTCATGTCTATATAGGCCTTACCAGCCACCTGCAGACACATCATGGACAGCTCACAACCTGTTAGATGTCAAGGTCCTCTTCGGACACAATGGATCAACATCATATGTAGACAACTCTAAGCCATTGGCTCAGTGTTTCACAGCTGTTTCCTTACCTAAACAGGGAAAAAGAGTATGCACAGGCAGGCAAAAAAGCAGTGGCAATTACTTTCCACTTCCCACTGGCTTACCCATTGATTTTCCTTCTCGCAAGCTGGAAAAGAGCATTGGAAATGTCCATCCTGTGACTGTGGTTGACCATGGCAGCATAGCAGGGCAGCAGAACAGACATGCCCATAATTTTTCCAAATTTCAATCCTATGGGAGACACATTATGTAAGTTAGCCCAATCAAGGTATGTTGATTCAATAATTGTTGCTCTATGATGCATCATTTTGCCCAGTTGAAGGTTACAAACCATCAGACAAACACAAAGATTTTAGTGGTATGTACAAACATACACAAACATGTACTGTATATACCATGTTTCCCTGAAAATAAGACCATCTTATATTTTTCCCACCAAAAGGGGCACCAAGTCTTATTTTCAGGGGGGTGTTTGTCATCCACTGAGTCACTTCACTTGAGCACATTACCCCTGGCCTCCTTTTCAGTTTCAAAGGAATTCAGAAACTTGGCAAGACTGGTAAGGCTGGCGAGGTTTTCTTGAAGATGTCTGCAGCCAATAATAGAACTCCAGATCGATCCGGAGCTCCGTTATCAGCTGCAAAGGCCTTTAGGAAAGCCTAAAGAAGAAATGGACCAGCAAAGCAGGTGTCAGGGTGTGCGAGGCCTGGCTGCAACTGTCCGAAGGTAAATAGCAGGATAGCTCCACCTACTCATCCCCACCCTAGCTTAATTTTTACTTGTGCATTCTGGAGTGGGTGGGGTCTTAATTAGGGCTTATTTTAAGGGTAGAGCTTATATTGGGTGCACAAAAATCAAGCTAGGATTTACTTTTAGGGTAGGTCGTATTTTCAGGGAAACACATACACATAAGAAAACAACTGCCTGATTGCTGAGACCACAAAAATTGTCAGTATGGAGATGCATGATTTGAATAGGACTATCTTCAGAGGTGCACAATCTTTTTGGGTGGGAGCCACGCCTGATGTTTAAGTGACGTGAAGGATCTGACCTCCAAAATGCAGCAGGGCCATGACAGATTGCCTTTAAATTTCATTAGGATCAAATAATTATAGGGCTGGAAGTTGCTATTGATTCAAACTTTTTGCTCTACGCAAGCATTGGAATTACAGCATCCCAACCCAGTGGCTGTTTGTCTTCATTTAATGAAGAGAAGTTCACCACTTATCTGGATCACTGGTACAGCGCCAGATTGCTTCTTGTTAGGAAATTTTAAGTCCCATTCAATCAGATATCTTCTTATCATTGAAGACCATCACTTCCTGTTCTGGGATGTTAAAGATGAGCTTTTGACCTCTGATGAAATATAACTCATATGATTTACGCATAGGACATTTAATAATTTTCCTTGTCTCATTAAAATGTGAATTCAGCAATAACTTTTGGAAGGGTGTTGGAGGTCAAAACAAGCAGTTTGTTGGTGATGTATATCGTTCTGAAGGACCATTGACTTGCGTATTTATTGATCTGTTCTACCAGAGATGTAGTCTACAAATTGTACGTGTGTAGAACTTGTGATGTTTAGATTTTTACTTAGATGACAGTGGCAAATGAAGAGTGAATGGAAAATGTAGACCTACTTTCATTTCAACTTTCTGACATACATAGACAAGGGTTTGGACAAGCTATGTGAGGACAGCTACAACAGGACTCAAAAATATGAATATAATGATCATCACCATTTGATGGAAGTCCTGGTTTTTTTTTTTTCAGATGGTCCTCAACTTATGAAAGTTAATTAAAATATATTTCATAGTATTATACTGCTCAGTGACAAGATGGAAGTACCACTGGCCATGAAACATGTAAACAGTTCAGAGCAGATGATCTATTGATGGAGATGATGACCGTCTTACAACAGTTCATTTAGTGACCGTTCAAAGTTACAATGGTACTGAAAAAAAAAAGTGACTTATGGCCATTTTTCACACTTAGGGTCCTTGCAGAATCTCAGTGGTCATGTGATCAAAATTTGGATGCTTGGCAACTGGTTCATATTTACATGGTTGCAGTATACCTGGGTGAAGTCAAAGCAAAGTCAAGGGAAGCCATATCCACTTAAGAACCATGTTACTAACTTAATTAATTATCATTAACTACAATGATACACTTAACAACTGTGGCAAGAAAGATGGTAAAATGGGGTAAAACTCTCTGAACAAATGTCTCACTTAGCAACATAAATTTGCTATGGTCATAAGTCGAGGACTATCTATAATATAGGTTCCTTATTTACATGATCTCTGGGTGTTTTGAAAGCCTCTGAGGGCCTTAAGGGACTATTTGCCAGAAACCTTGGAAAAAAATTTGTCATAATTTTTGTCATAATTATTGTCATAATTATTGTCATATTTATTATAGCATGATGGATCAGTTATGTAATCTCAGTTAATTTGCATCCATACTCCCTCCTTGTATATAAAATATCGATCTTACATTACATTACTGATATTTAACCTCTATAACAGAGATGGTATTCAGCCTATTCTGACCAGTTCTGGAGAACCAGTTGCAGAAATTTTGAGTAGTTTGGAGAACCGGAAAATATCACCTCTGATTGGCCCCACATCCATCTATTCTCTGCCTCCCGAGTCCCAGCTGATTGGCTGGATCTTTTTGTTGCCCTGCACAGGAGAACAGAGATGGAAAGCAGGGTAGTGGGAATTTTGCAGTATATCCTTCCCATAGAGTGGGGTGGAAATGGGGATTTTACAGTATCCTTACCTTGCCACACCCACCAAGCCATGCCATGCCCACCAAGCTACACCCACAGAACCAGTAGTAAAAATGTTTTGAATCCCACTGATTCATAAGTGTGAAAAATGGTCAAAAGTCACTTTTTATCTGTGCTGTTGTAAGTTTGAATGGTCACTAAGCAAATGATGTAAGTTGAGGACTACCTGTAGATTCCAAAGAAATGCCATCATAAACCTGTTATCAGGCAGATGGAGGAAACAGGTGCAAATTAGTTAATTTCTACGTTACTGGAAAAACTTTGTTTCCACTTCCGTATTTCAAGTGTGAAGAAAGCAATTGCTCTTCCTCTGATTTCTCCCTGGATTGCTAAGAAAGTGCTCTCTGTTCAGTTCAGAGGCTGGGCTGGGCTCTATAAGGAAGAGAAGCTAGATAAATAACCATTCCTCTTATATAAATTAGACAGCTGGCTGGATCTTTAACAGTTCCTCTGAAGAAAACTAGCTGCAACATGACAAATGTGCCTTTCAACACCCCTTGGCTAATCACCAAGGGAGGAAGAGAAATGGAGAGACCAGCGAATTGGAGTTACAGGATGGAAAATCACAGTTTACTGAAAAGCGGGAAAATGTGCTTTCAAGAAACTCCAAGGGACTCATTCCATCTTTCACCTGGTGGATACATCAAGTGTTGTTGTGGTTCACCAGCAGCAGGTGCGGACGGCTGAGGTCTCGGAGAATGAGGACTCGAATGAGGGTCCTGAGTGTGATGCAGGGATGGGGCCAGGACTGTCAGAGAGTAGAGTGCTGCCTACAGAGCTTGTGGAGTCAGGCAGCAGTGATGCAGAGGACCTTGAGGACCCTGTGCCCAGTGCGTGTGCAAGCAGGGCTGCTCAAAGGAAAGAGCAGCTGCAGCAGCACGGGAGACTTGGGAGTAAGGCTGCAAGGCAATGGCTCCTCCCGTAAGGGATAAAGGTGAGCCCTCAGAGGTGAGATTCTTTGCAGGAAGCAAAGAAGTTCTTGCATTTCAAGTCTTGTGGAAGTTTGGACTATCCTGGTTTGTGTTAGGAGACTTTTAGTTTTGAATATTTCCTTGCAATGTAATCTAATGTTCTTGGCAGCCTTACACAACCTTGGCAAGTCTTGTTCTTATCTGGGACAATTAGTTATGTTAGGAATATAAGTCACCTAAAGGTATTTGGGTTAGAAATATATAAACCAGGATAAACATTTTAGTACTATAACTTTAAGAGATTGCAAAAACTGCAATTGGGTGTGGTTTCTCAAACAGCCATAAGATGGAGCCAGAAACCTGGGTTGTTTAGTCTTAGTCTCAGAAGAGAGTGTGTCTGAGTGAGTATCACTGTTTCCTTCTGTTGGAAAGTATTGCCGTTGTTCCATTTCTTCTAATTGACTGATACTGGATTTGATGTAAGTCTGATTCTGAACTGTTTTTGACACTGGAATTTGATATTTGGATTATCCCTTGATTGAAAAACTGACAGATTTACCTGTGAATGACTTTTGGACTGCCTATTTTGGACTTTGCTTAGTGTTTCTGGAAGTAAAAACCTACATTTATTGTACAGTGTATCTGTGTACTGTGTGTGTATTATTCAAACACTTCTCTCAAATACGTCTCCCTGTATGCGCTCATTCTCCTAATGGGGAATTACCTCAACACTGCTTATGGGCCCAGGCCATACCAGGCTCAGATAACTGAGAGTTAGTGTGAATGCACAGTACTCTATACAGACAGCTGTTTACTGTTTAATTGTGGTTTACTATCCTGGTAAAGATGGCACAAGACACTTCAACAAGTCTATCACTGATAACCCGGTTGGATGGAACAAACTATGTTTCCTGGTCTATGAAGTGCAGTCTACTTCTACGTAGAGAAGGTTTATGGAATGTAGTTCAAGACCCACCGGATATAAATGCTTGGGATCCAGCTAATGAGGATGATGCCAAGAAGCTTGCTGATTTTAACCAGAACAACAGACAAGCTCTTTGTATAATTGGACTAACACTGAGTGACCAGCAGCTAGTCCATATTCATGGAGAAGAGTCTGCTGGTAGGTGTTGGGAGAATTTGAAGAGGATTTATGTTCGTGACAGTGTAGGTGCACACATACATCTTACACGTAAACTGTTTAGAGCACGTCTTCTGAAAGGTGGAGATATGTTAGCTAATTTAAACTTCATGAAAAGAACTTTTCAAGAGTTACATGAAAAAGAACTGATATTTTCAGAGCTGCATCAAGTTGATATCATTCTTTCCTCACTGGATGAAAGTTATGATGATTATGTATCTTCATTGGAAGTACTGCCCAGAGATAAACTGACATTGACTGACATAACTGGAAGGTTGCTAGAAGAAGCAAGAAGACGGTTGGATAGGGACCAACTGAGGAAGGAACAACCACAAGAAAAGGATTTGTCTTCAACTGCCTATACTGTTAGGAAATGTTTTTCTTGTGGGGCTAGAGGACATATAGCTAAATTCTCCAAGAAAGGAAAACAACAGAATACTAGTAAACACCAGAAGGCCAAGAATAATGTTAGTTTAGCTATGTCTAGCAATTCAACTGTAAACCATGATTTGTGGGTTGTTGATAGTGGAGCATCACAATGCATTACTAAAGATAGAAAAAGGTTTGTAAAGATGTCCACGAGTAAACAACATGTATCATTGGCAAATGGATGGAAGATTAAAGCATCAGGTGAAGGTACTGCATATTGTTCTTGTATAAATGAACATTTAACTATGTTATATGTACCTAAACTAAAATTTAATTTATTATCAGTAAAGGCTTTAGTTAATATTGGTTATGTAGTAACCTTTAGGGGAGATAACTGTATAATAGAGAAAGAGGGTAAAAGTGTTACTGCTACTTTAAAGAATGATTTATATGTAATACATAATGACCAGTTGAAGATGGCTAACTCAGTTTATAACAACGTTAAGCCACATGATGAATGTATACATTTACTACATAGATGTCTAGGGCACATTAATTTCAAAATGCTCAAACAACCAGTTGAATTGTCAGAGGGAGTCAAATTGAAACCTTGTAGCAAGTATTTACACTGTAATGCTTGTAGTCAAGAAAAGAGTAAGGTTACTCCAGCAAACAGACTAAATGGGTTTAAGACCAAAGAACCTTTAGAGGTTGTTTTTGCTGACAAAATTGGTCCTAAGAAACCAAGTTTAGGAGGTGCCTGTTATATTTTGAGTATTATGGACCATTACTCATGATATGGTTTCTGCTATCTTCTGAAAAACAAAACAGAAACATTCCAACATTTCTTTAACTGGCTAAGGTTTGCTCAGAAAAAAATGAAAAGTAAAGTAATTACTTTAGTAACTGATAATGGGACTGAGTTTGTTAACAAAAGATTCCAAACTATGTTGAAATTGGCTGGTGTTGAGCATAAATGTTCTGCACCTTACAGACCACAACATAACTCATTCATAGAACGAAGAGGGCAAACATTACAAGTCATGGCTCGCACTATGTTATCTGATTCAGGTTTACCTGAAACACTGTGGGGTGAGGCCATAATGTGTAGTAACCATGTTTTAAACAATGTAGTTAACACAACAACTGGAGAATTGCCATTCACTCGTTGGCATGGCAGAAAGCCAAATTTAATTACCTACACACATTTGGAGCTCCAGCATGGGTGCATATTCCCTCACAAGTAAGACTGAAAGGGCAACATAGAGCTAAGAAAGTATTTTTTGTGGGTTATGAGGCCAACCATAGATCATTTAGATTCTGGGATCAAGGCACAGCTCATGTTTATTGTAGTGCTAATGCAAAATTTCTTGAGCATGTTGGATGGGACAAACTGGAACAGGAATCCAGCAATGATATTATTATTGACACCCAAATAGTCCCTAAAGATGATATCAGTAAACAACAAATAGCCATTAAAGAGGAAGAACAGGAGGAAATAGAAGAACAGGAGCAGGTGGCACAGGAAAGTCCACCAGTAAGCCCTGTATTACCAAGATGTTCAACCCGTGTAACATGATCACCTGACAGATATCAGGCTAGTGTTGTATGCCAAGTGAATACAGTTCCAAGTAATTATAGTGAACTGAAAATGTATCCTGCTAAGGATCAGGCTGCTTGGCAGAAAGCAATGGATAAGGAACTGGAATCATTAAAAAGACTGGAGGTATATGAAAATGTTAAGTTACCACCAGGTAAACATGCCATAGGATGCAAATGGATGTATAAACTGAAGACAGGTGTGGATGGGACTGTTACCCATAAAGCCAGGTTAGTAGCACAAGGGTTCAATCAGACAGCAAATGACTATGATGAGGTATTTGCTCCTAATCTGAAAGCTACATTAAGGGCAGCATTAGTGTGGACAGCTAAGGAGAAATACATTGTAAATCATTTGGATGTAGAGATGGCATATCTGCATGCACCATTGCAACACGTTATATATTTAATGAAACCTTTAGGTCTCAAAAATGATAATACTGATAATAATGATTGCTGGAAATTGAAAAAGAGTCTTTATGGTTTGAAGCAATCAGGATATGAGTGGAACCAATGTATAGTTAAAGAATTGACTAAAATAGGCTTTGTAGCTGGCATGGCTGATCCATGTTTGTTTAAAAGAGAAAGTAATGGTGTAATTTCATTATTGCTATTGTTTACTGATGACATAGCATTAATCACCAAAACTGAACAAGAAGCTACTGAGATAATTTCACTATTGGAAAATAAATTTAAGATAAAACAGGAGAAATCAAACAATATCTTGGTTTAAAGATAGATAGAACTAGGGGAGGATACAAGATCTCACAAGCAGATAAAATTAACCAATTACTAAAAAGTTTTAAAATGGAACTTTGTAAACCAGCTAAGACACCAATAAGCCAGGAGTTTAGCCATAGTGATGTACAAAGTCCTATTTTTGATAAGAACATTTATCAGTCTTTGATTGGTAGTTTATCTTATCTCAGCAATTGGTCAAGGCCAGATATTGCACACTGTGTTAATCAATTAGCGAGATTTAATGCTGAGTCAACTGAAAGGCACTGGCAAGCTGCTAAACGTGTGTTAAGATATCTGAAACAGACAATGCATTATGCATTGTATTTGGAGCCAAAAGATGAACTGAATTTAATTGCATACGCTAATGCAAGTTTTGCTACAGACATAAATACACGAAAATCTACATAGGGTACTGCTGTATTATTGGGGAAAGCATTGATTGGATGGAGGTCTATTAGACAGAAACATCTAAGTTTGTCAACAATGGAGGCTGAATTTTCATGTTTGTCTTTACTATGTACAGATTTAGTTTTTGTATAAGCAATTATTAATTGATATGGGAATTAATGTAACAGATTCTAATGTTGTTTACGAAGATAACCAATCAGTAATACAGATGGCTTCAAATATTGCTGTTAAAACAGGAACTAAACACACAGATTTAAGATATTTAAATGTGAGACAATGTGTGCAAAGTAAGATGATTAAGCTAGAATACTGTATGTCAGAAAACAATATAGCAGATCATTTTACAAAGGCCCAAGGCTCTATAAAGCATAAGGCTAGCTGTGAAGATTATGGACTTAGAATGTAAGGTTGTATATATTATCCTACCCCAAAGGGGAGAATGTTAGGAATATAAGTCACCTAACAGGTATTTGGGTTAGAAATATATAAACCAGGATAAACATTTTAGTACTATAACTTTAAGAGATTGCAAAAACTGCAATTGGGTGTGGTTTCTCAAACAGCCATAAGATGGAGCCAGAAACCTGGGTTGTTTAGTCTTAGTCTCAGAAGAGAGTGTGTCTGAGTGAGTATCACTGTTTCCTTCTGTTGGAAAGTATTGCCGTTGTTCCATTTCTTCTAATTGACTGATACTGGATTTGATGTAAGTCTGATACTGAACTGTTTTTGACACTGGAATTTGATATTTGGATTATCCCTTGATTGAAAAACTGACTGATTTACCTGTGAATGACTTTTGGACTGCCTATTTTGGACTTTGCTTAACGTTTCTGGAAGTAAAAACCTACATTTATTGTACAGTGTATCTGTGTACTATGTGTGTATTATTCAAACACTTCTCTCAAATACGTCTGCCTGTATGCACTCATTCTCTTAACGGGGAATTACCTCAACAAGTTTTAATAGCATTTTTACTGTGAATGAACAGAATTCACAGAGAAGCATTAAGAAGTTTTGCTTTTATCTCTGTTTGGTGTTTGTTTGCTTGGAAGGAGGCTTGGGTCAGAACAGGAATGCAGGTAGGGCTTAAGGCTACCTGTGAGCATGAGGAATGGGGTATGAGAATTCAGGAAAGAAACTCCTTTTCTTGGCTGACCTTTCTCATTTTTTCTAAGTAAGTGGAATATTGCAAAGACTTTAATGGAGGATAGCAATAGCAATAGTACTTAGACTTTGCAGCACTCTCTGGGCAATTTATAATGTCAGCATATCACCCCCCAACAATTTGGGTCCTCACTTTACTGACCTTGGAAAGATGGAAAGCTGAGTCAATGAAGCTCCCTGGCAGAGGGTTGCAGGTGACCATGGCAGCTAAAAACAGAGCTCGGGAACCTGTTTTCACTGGCAGAAGTACTGAGGGCTGGTCCTTCACTGTTTGCAGGGCAGCCAGAGGCTGAGCCAGAGGCTAAGCATCCTGCGGGTTGGATCTGACCCCCAGGCCTTGAGTTTGACACTTCTGATCTAATCTAATCTAATCTAATCTAATCTAATCTGTCCATCCGTCCATCCATCCATCCATTTACCTATTTATCTATCTATCATCTATGGATGGATGAGATAGAGGAGAAATGCATGGGTCTATCCATCCATTTTATTTATTCATCAAATTTATATAGTCACCCATCTCACAAGCAAGCGACTTGGACACTCAAGTGTCCAAGAAACTCTGGGCAATGAACCTACATTATTTCTATTAAACTCAAACAAACAAAAAATAAAAGAAACAGTATCATACATGCAATTTGAGTACACAAGCGGGAAAAGTTCATTTGTGTCTCTGTGTGTCCATTGTGCAGTGTTGTTAGATCCTCTGCTCTGCTGTGTTTGAAGGCTTTTCTTAGATCATGCCCTGTTTAAAAAACATAATCTGAATGACAGGGATGTTTCCATGGTAGAGGGGAAAAAAAGTCAATATTGTTGTGCATCAGACATCCAAAACAGGCCGGGCTGTGATTGCATTGTCACAATCACCTGAACCTATAGGTGCTTCTTCGACTGGCCTAAGTTGCCATCAACATTTACTGAACAATGGAATTGAGCAGACACTGGTGTCATCTCTAGACTTCACACTGTGGTGAAGCATATTGTATTTCTGTTCAAATCAGAGTTATTATCAGAGTTAGTTTTTCTAAAACTGATCTGCCCATCTCTTTCTCTCTCTCTCTCTTTTTCTTTTACCATTAGGACATTCCCCCACCCACCCTTTCCGGTGGGGTGATATATTTCTTTCCATTTCCTAGCCACTCTCTCTGTGGCTGCTAGAGGCTGCATCTTGTAAAGTTGAGGATGTGTGACCTCTATTCCCCATTTCCCAAGGCTGGAAGGAAAAGCAAGCAAAATCCCATTTCTCCACTCCCCCCTCCAATGGGATAAACAGGGTCATTCCTTATAAATTTCCTTTCCCAATCCCCGAGGCCAGGCTTGTGTAGAACAAGCCTGTGGCAGCCTCTTCGCCAAAATGAAAATGGCTCAGGCCCCAAGCATGAGTGAGTGAGATGCATATAACGGCTGGCTAGCTTGTGATGTTATTAAAACATGAAGGATGAACCAGGCTGGCTTGCTGAGGTAGGGAGAAGGAATTTCTGGCTCAGCATTTTCTACCTCCTCCCTTCTTTTCCCCTTGCCTTAATGGCTTCCCAACCCTCCTATTGGTCTCTCTCCACCCGTTGCAGCACCAGCCGCTCTGCTGCCTAGCAACAGTGCCTCAAGTGATGTCACAGGAACGCAGAAGATTGTGCGAAGAGAATAAACAACAGTTCCTGGATTTGCCCAAAGCTGTAGCTCAGAGAAGCTTGTCAGCCTACCAGCATCTGCTGGAGATATTTTCAGAAATCAGGGCTAATCCAAATTTAACTCGAGCGTTGCTTCACACACAGGGAGACACACCCCTTAGAGACAAGACTTGCCAGCACGGTTTTCTGTTGCGAGGAGACATGCTACCTGGATGATGATTTGGATGCTATTTTATCTTTAAGATTGTGTGCCATATGGAAACAGCCATTAAAAAAATTATGAGGGATTAAAAACAGAGGAATATTCTTTGTATTGAAGCTGGGTGAGGAATCTAAAAAGTCTTTCACCTAAGCCTCCTGTGGTCCTACATGTTTCCTTCAATGTCCTCCATGTCCTCTGTGAGTTATGTCCAGGTCTCAGAGAGGGAATTCCCCAGATCTAGATGTTCCTCAGCAAAATGCTGTGCAAATTCCTCCTCCACCACAAATTCCTCCTCCCCCACACACATGCACATTGAACCCCTAAAAACCACAGGTCCCACTTTTCAACACACACGTCTTTCTTCTATAGGGAGTGCTTAGGTGATACATGATTCTAGAATGATTATTCAGATACAATCCCTAGCTCAGTTCATATCCCAGAAATGCCTTCAGTACCCTCTTCCCCAAGACCTCTATGAACATTGTAACATAGTACATATGTTACATAGTACATATACAGACCATAGTTCCAACACAAGGTACTTGCAATTTCCATGTTTCTGCCTTCTGTAACTTCTCGAGGTTCAAGGTCACGTAATTGAAACTTAGCATCAATTTGTAAGTGTTACTTTTATTAAAAAAAATACATGTTCATCTGCCTTATTCCTAACCTTACCCCCTAATATATAAAATAGAGCATTGACTATTCCAACCTTGATTCTCCTTTTGACATCCTTCTCATGTCTCATGCTGCAAAAAAATGTCCACCTCTGCTGTAATGGAAATTCTAAAATGGATGGATGGATGGATTTAAGAAAATTCCACCCCTTCCCGAAGCAGTCGCAATGAAAAATCCTCACTCCCACTCCACCCCAGAGTAACCACAATTCCCTCACTAACTTGCTTTCCAGCTCTGTTCTCCTGCATGCAGGGCAACAAAAGAAGTTTAAAAACTACCCGTTTTTTTTTTTTTAAAGTGCAATCAGAACTTCTAACTTCACTAGACCTTTTTTTCCTGAGAAGTTGGAAGGTGTGATTGCACTTTTTAAAAAATTGGTGGTCACATGGTCTTCTTTTGTTGCCCTGCATGCAGGAGAACAGAGCTGGAAAGCAGGTTAGTGAGGGAACGGTGGTAGCTCTCTCTGGGATGGGGAGGAAGTGAGAATTTGGCATTATGATTGTTCTGGAACAGGATGGAAGTGAGGATTTTTTTCAATCAGAAACTGGTAGTCACGTGGTCTTTTGTTGCCCTGCATGCCAGAGAATGGAGCTGGAAAGCAAGTTAGTGAGGGAATTATGGTTGCTGAAGGATTTTGCAGGAGGCCATCCAGGCCAAAAACAAGCCACAGGGAAGCCCTCAGCCTCCCAGCTGATCGGCTTGGCCAGTCCATTTGCTGCCTCCCAGCTGATCAGCACGTTTCCCAGTCATGGCCCTGCAGCTTCCCCACCCTAAATAGCAATCTCGAGACGGCTCGCCGAGGCTTGCTGTTTTAAGGCTTGACCCCAGATTTATTCTACCTTGGAACAGGGAAGACAAGAAAAGGAGTGGCTGGGAGGGGTGGGTAGGGCAGGGCCAGTCAGTGGTGGGATCAACCAGTTCGCCGAACTGCGTAAAAAATTAACAACCGGTTCGGCCAAACTGATGCAAACCGGCTGAATCTCACCACTGCATAGCATCCTATGTGGCTGGTTGACCTCGATTATAGATAGTCCTTGAGTTATGACCATAATCAGGATTAGAATTTATGTTGTAAAACAAGGTGGCAGTTAAGTGAATTGTGCCCAATGTTATGATCTTTTTGTCACAATTGCTAAGCGAATCACAGCAGTTGTTAAGTGAATCATGCAGATGTTAGGTGAATCTGGCTTCCCCCATGGTCTTTCTTGTCAGAAGCCACCGGGGAAGGTCACAAATGCTAACCATTTGGCCCGCCAGACACTGAAATATTTCTAAATATATTCTGGTTGTGAAGTGCTCAGATTTTGACCATGTTACTATGGAGATGCTATGATGTAAGCATGAAGTTGGATTGTAAGTCACTTTTCTCAATGCTGTTATAGCTTCAAACAGTCGCTAAATGAACTGAAGAGGTAAGTCAAGGACTACCTGTTCATATATTCTCTGAATTCACTTTTCCTTCCTTCTTTTATCTATGACTCTCTCTCTTTCCCTGCTCCTTTCAGGTGAAGATATTTGTCTTCCTGCTGAGTTTCATTATCACGAGCGCAATGGGACTTTTTTCCAGAGCAGATATAAAAATTGAGCTGAAATCAAAACCCATTTATTGATGTCACCTTCTTTGTTGTGTAATATTTTGATTGTTCAAAAGAAAAAAAAGGGGGTAGACTCAAGCATGCAAACACAGAATGGGGCACAAAGTTAGTGATAGATTTAGGAACAAATCTATCACAAAATGTCATCAGAATTAAAAAAATGAATACCCTTTCTAAAATAGATTCTTAGCAAAGGCTCAAATATTTCCTTTGTAAAAAGATCTCCATTTTAAAGTTAGACATATCTAGATCTTAACAAACTGTTGTTGTTGGATTTTTTTTGCTGCTCATTTTGGCTCATTTTACTTTCAGGGAATTGGCAAAGAGGAGGAGGACTAAAACCAACCAACCAACCAGGTTTTATTAAGACCATGCCTGCTTTGCATGGTTAATGGTTTGGCCAAGGGATCTAGTTTAAGTGATCTAGTTTTATCTTTTGAAAAGCCCTGTTTAATGTTGATATTGGATAATTAGTCCAAGAAACCAAAAAGATGATGGCTCCTTGCAAATCATATGGAACTATTGTTTACTGCCTGGGCTTTCTTTAAAAACAAAAACAAAAAACCAGAATATGGTCAACTTTACCAGGTCTTCACCTGTATTAAAAGGCTCAGCATTGTTAGACCTTTTTTCCTGATTGATTGGCCTACCTTTTATTCTGGAAGAGTTTTGAAGACTTCTTTGTCCCCAAGTCTACATCTTTCTAATTTTCCTCCCATTCAAATGGACCATTTGGTTTGAAGTGGCTCTTTCGAGAGAAATCCTTGAATCAATTGCAAAATGTACGATGTTAAGTTCAGTCATCTGAAAAAGGGATAAGTAAAAATGATAAATGGGTTAGATCATTTTTCTTCCAAACTCTTGTATTACTTCTATCAACTTTCTAACCACCAAGAATTGTTACAGGCTCCAAACTTGATTGCAGAATGTACGACTTCAGAAACAGAGTGGACAATGCCTGGAATGCACTACCTGACTCTGTTGTTACATCCTCAAACCCCCACTCCTTGAACCTCAAACTATTCACCTCACCCCTTTCCTTAAGAGGTCTGTAAGGGGTGTGCATAAGGGCACAATTGTGCCTACCATCCCTGTCTTATTGTCCCCATTTATTTGTCCCCATTTCCTGTACTCTTATGTTTATACTTATATCTATTATCTTGTAAGCGTTTGAGCATATCAAATCAAATCAATCAATCAATGAATAAATAGATGTGCATGTTCCTTGTGAATAAGTATTGTTTGTTCTTGCCAGACAGACTCCAAAATTACAGGCTTCCCATACTTTGCTTTTTAAGTAGACAACCCATCAAATAAGCAAACCACCATCACCACCCAGACCCCCTCCTTGAGTGAGAAAGATTGTCTAGAATAAATAAATTAGTAAAAATGAAAGAAAGACATTGTTTGAGTTATAAAAATAGTGGGAGGGGCTTAAGTGTAGTGTCCAATGTTCTAGATATATCATGCCAAATTAGGCCTTTAATATACACATCCATGCTCAGTTTCCCTCACAAATAAAGCCATAATATAATATTAACCTAATCTTTATGGCAGTTAATACAAATTGTGCAGAATACCTTTTTTTTTTTTTAAAAAAATGACATTTCACTATTGGCTTTTTTAACGTGAATTTTTGCAATATAAGTTTTTTTTAGAACAATGGAGTTAGACTGCTGTTGGTAGATAACTTTCGGAGTAGACTATCTTTGGAGACACAAACTTGGGGTGAGTGTGGATTTTTGATTAAGAAAAATGAAGACAAACTAGAATTATTTTGGTGCAAAATATTCATACTGTGCTTAAAATCCAGAACAAATGGGGTATGCAACTTTTTCTAAAGTTTTGTCTCTGTTTTCCTTTCTCTCAACCCAATCTATTTGTAAGCTTGTTGTTCAAACATAAAAATAATGGGATTCAGACCTCTGATACATGTCCTGATGACATCACACACTTAATAACATAATTATACAAATGGCAAAATTTGCATCCCTTTCTAGGCAGATGTGAATGATATCATATGCAAAGTTTCCATGGTGATCCAATGATGTGCATGATGTCATCTGACCCTTTTGCAGCCCTTGCTGATGTCTACGCAGGATGTGGGCTGCTTACATTCCTGCCGGAACATAATATTAAGTAAGGGAATCAATAATGCCCTCTGAGAACATCATTTCCAAGCAACGTATTCTCTGCGTTAGACATTTATAAATGCAACATCCCAAACTGATGTTTCACTGCTAAAATCACTTTTTACCCATTAGCAGGCAGCCACAACAATGCACCTTGAGGATCATTTTCAAAGACAGACTCAGATACAATAGAGTTAAGCAGTCTGCCCTCAGGGTGATGAAGGGCGTGGATCACTATTTTTAACTCACAATAATATGTATATGTAGTTTTATAAAAACACTAAATTGAACAGATCTAAATAGTGCTCTGTGTCTTCCCTGGTTTGTATATTATACATCAGAATGTGGTACATCAGACATTTATTTTCATTATTTTCATTCTAAGTACAGTGGAACCTCTGCAATCCGTTCTAAGACTAAGGTCGCAACCTGATTTGGTCGTGACTGGAATCATGACCAACTGCGCATGCACAGACAAAAATTTACGTGGACTGTGCATGCATGGAAGGGGAAATTGGCACAAAAAGGGAATCTGCCACAACCAGGTTTGTTCGCCACCCGATTTTTGAATCGTGACCTGATTAAAAAATTGGGTGGATTTTTTTGGTCGGAACCCAATTTGGTTGCGAACAGAAGCGTTTGCAACCCGAGGTTCCACTGTATAATCTGGGCAATCAGTAGAGATACAAATGATCTCAGCAATATTTTGGAAACTGGGCAGTTCTCCTTCATTTGATGACCTGCTAAGCTCCTTGTATGATGTTCATTCTCTCCCTTCAAGAGATGTGCATTCATATCCATTGCAGAAACGTTAACATACAAAGTGCTCATCTCTGTAGTCGAAACCATGTCTCCTTCCATTGTGCTATCATTCTAGAAACTGGATTTCAGGTTTCTTCCCTATGATTAACATAGAGCTTTGAGAACTATGGTGGAAATTCATCTAATATTTGTCATTGGCTGAAAAGGATCCAAGTCATTGTTTATTTCCAAAGGTAGCTGTTAACCATGAATCATGGTTTCTTGCACTCAGATGGATCAAGAGCCTTAAAAGCTATCCCCATTTCTAATGGAAGAACTCATATTCTAATGGCTAAATAAATGTTTGGATGGTGATGTGTACATGCTGATGAAAGAATAGCAGATACCTCATAAAGCAGAGGTGTTAAACTCATGTCATCATGGTGGTGTCACATGATGTATCAGGACTTTTCCCACAGAGGTGGTATTCAGCAGGTTCTGACCAGTTCTGGAGAACTGGTAGTGGAAAGTTTGAGTAGTTTGGAGAACTGGCAAGCACCACCTTTCACTGGAGGTTTTACAGTATCCTTCCCCTGCCATGCCCACCAAGCCACACCCACAGAACCAGTAGTAAAAACATTTGAATCCACTACTGTTTTCTCCCCTTTGCTAAACTGGGCGTGGCCAATACATGATGCATCCAGCCCGCGGACCGCAAAGTTTGACAGCCCTCACATAAGGTACTTAACCTGAATTCCCCTCTTCCCAATTACAGGTAGGCCTTGACTTACAATAGTTCATTTAGTGACTGTTCAAAATTACAATGGCACTGATAAAAGTGACTTATAGCTGTTTTCCCACACTTAGAACTGTTGTGACATCCTCATGATCACATTATCAAAATTGGCAACTGGCTCATATTTATGTGATCACCTGGGATCATGTGATCTCCTTTTGCGACCTTCTGAAGAGCAAAGTCAATCGGGAAGCCCGATTCACTTTAAAACCATCTTAACAACAGCAATGATTCACAGCTATAGCAAAGAAATGTCGTAAAACAGGGCAAAACTCACTTAACAAGTGTCTCACTTAGCAACATAAATTTTGGGCTCAATTGTAATCATAGGTTACAATTTGTATGTTATTATTGTTGGAGATGAATCAAATACTGTGCTGGCACTGACAATGTTATCTAGTTTGGTGATGAAATTCTGCAGAGAAAATAAGCAAGCTCAGGGTTTAAACCTAAGCTACAAATATCATCTTCTATGAATCAACTAATTGGCTAATGATTTGTTCAAATGAAACAGGTACAAAAAGTGTGACCTTGCCAGCATTCTCTGCCGATGAAGTCAACAATATTCAACCTTTTTTCTTTAATTTTTTGGACTAGTCTGGCGGAAACTGAATGGATGCAGAGGTGGTATTCAGCAGGTTCTGACCAGTTCTGGAGAACCAGTAGCAGAAATTTTGAGTAGTTCAGAGAACCAGTAAATACCACCTCTGATTGGAGATTTTACAGTATCCTTCCCCTGTCACACCCACCAAGCCATGCCCACAGAACTAGTAGTAAAAAAAAAATTGAATCCCACCACTGAATGGATGGCTTAAAAATTCAGATCCTACAGGCCACCATATCGTCCCTTTAAACTACCCAGCTCCTCTATGCTTAGGTTGGGCCTTAGCTTTGCCCATATTTAAGTTGTGGCCATGAAAGCATCATGAAGGCCTCAAACCAATGTTGTGCTTGATTGGCTTGGGCTAAAAGAACTAATTGTACTCCATTTGTAGATGTGACAATATTCTTTACTTCATGCACTGCATTCAAATCTAATTCTCTCTTCAAACGTTGGCAAAGAATCTGTCTGGTGCTACTGCAGGGATAAGCAAGGTGATTTGATGATAATAATAATAATAAAACCCCAATGAATTATATCTATTGCTCCAGCAGCATTTAGTAGAAAGGTTATATGTCTGAAATTCCTGACAGCAATGTCAAACAAGAACAAGTCAAACACTTTTTTTAAAAAAACATAATAACAACAACAATCCTATTGCTTTAGTGAAAAACAGATTACATTCCTGGTTTTATGCTTGCTTTTGAATTAGGAAACTTTAAAACCAGTCATGTGTTTGATGTATGACTTATTTTTGAAAGATGACTGATGATGATTTTTTTTTTCCACAAGAAGATAATCTAAAGCATTGATTTCTGGAGATGAGGACTACCTTTTAGTGGTGTGATAGAAGCCACGCTTTTTGGACAGAAAAGGAGAAAGAGCAGATCGAATTTCCTAAATATTAATTCATTATTTAACAACTACTCCCAGTGTATTTAATAGTTTCCTCTTTTTAATCATTTTGAAAGGATAATTTGCAATTCTTTGAAAAGCTCTGAGGTTGCCTCTACGTCGTTTTCAAAGCTTGTACCTGGCTCCCTGGGCTCAGAAGGTGTTCCCATGAATGAAAGAGATGTAAAAATAATATTCAGAAGGATTTCTGAGGATTTTAAATCCCCAGCTTCCAATCTGATTTGATGAGATCATTTTTAGAAGCAAATGAAATACATTATATCCTATCAGGCATTCCAATGAATACTTGTACATTTCCCCACGTTTTACTGTTTAAAATGCTAGGTGTATATTGCAAAATTGCTGGAGTGCTTCCAGAGAATGAACTATTTGCATTTTTCTGTTATGGTTGCAATCTCTTAAGTTTGGATTTTTCTAACTTGAGAGCATTTTTTTTTTTAAAGTGATATTTACATTAAAGCGTCTATGTATTTCAGGGTGCAGGTCTCCAAATACATTCTTTTTTCTTTATTGTCTGCAATGTTGACCAAGTCAGGGGTGCACACACATATACACAGGTGTGGTTAAATAATCAAGATTTAACGGTGATATGATTGATGTTCTGTGTGTTTTTTATTTGCTTTGCAGGGCACTTTCTCCCCTCCCTCCCATGCCCAAACCCCACACTAAAACAACTCTGTACAATTTGTAAAGGAACTTTGATGTGAAGCACTGTTGAAGATCTATACAAGTAATCCTTGATTTACAGCTACAATAGGGATTGGAAAGCAATGTGGTCATTAAGTGAATCACGCTCAATTTTACGGCCTTTTTGCTACGGTCCATAAGCTTCGCCTATTGACTTTGCTTGTTAAAACCCCCCTGGGAAAGTTGTATATGGTACAATCATGTGACCTGTGATGTGGCAACTGTTGTAAATATATGGCAGTTGCCAAGCAACTGAATTTTGATCACATGACTATGAGGACAGGTATAAAGTCAATATTGGTGTAAGGTGTAAGTCAATATTTTTGGTGGCATTGTAACTTCAAGCAGCCATTAAGCAAATGGGACTATATCTTAGCAAACTGCACTGTAAGGATTGAAAACCTGTGTGTCCTGAATGCCCCTTAAAATCTTCTTCTTTTTTCTGGATGGATGCCAAAACTGCAAAATTAGACAAGTTTACATTCAAAAAGGAAACCATCATATTTCTCCTCAACCAGGGGTGGGATGCTACCAGTTCTGCCCAGCTCAATAGAACCGGTAGCTCTGAAGATCAGCAGGCACAGAACCGGTTCTGTGTCTGCTGCTGTTTGGTCCACCCACCCACCTGGGCTGTTATCTGCCCTTTATTTCCTGCTTTTTCAACCTTAGCAGTAAAGAAGTGCTTTTTCAAACATTGTGCACACACGCGCAGTGCTTATCAGCTGTCTGGGCAGCACAGCTTAAGGTGTATTACATGCGCATGCAGCACGCATCTGGCAAAACATAATCACCGAACCGGTAGTAACACCAGTTGAATCCCACCCTGTCCTCAACCGTAAGAGAAACTAATTTTTCCTGACGTTTGGCAATGTCAACAGCAAGTAAAAAAAAATCAAAGGGACACCCCGCCCCCCATTTTTTTAAAGCTGGCAATGGAGGCAAGAGGCTGAGCAACTTGATTTTCTCAAGCAATCATTTGTGATTCCTAAGGTGGTTTATCTTTTTTTTTTTTTTTTTAAAAAGAAAGCTTCCATTTTTACAACCTAGGATTGAACTCTCAACCTTCTGACTGGGTAAACACAGAATATAATTATTGCTCCTCTGACATTTAGAAGAGGCTGCATAATTAGGGATGCATTATGGGCATTACACTGGACCTTCCTTAATCCAGTTTTAGTTTTAGTCCTGCCTTAGCCATAAAAGCTAGTTGGCTCACTTTGGGCCAATTACCAGAAAGGATAGGTTCTAGTCCAGCCTCAGGCATAAAAGCCAGCTTGGTAAAGTTGGGCCAACTCTTGGGTAAACACTCTCTCAACCCAACCCACCTCAAAGGGTTGTTGTTGTTGGGAAAATAAGAGGGGGAAGGACCATAAGGTAGCCTAAGCCATCTTGAGTTGTTTATAAAAATAATAAAATCAGAATGTAAATAAAAAATTTTTTAAAAAATGGAAACCACTTGCATCACTTATTACCCAGAGGTGGGCTTCAAAAATTTTAGCAAGGAATTCTCCGCCTAGTTGCTGGATGGGTGTGGCCATGGTGGGTGTGGCCATGGTGGGTGTGGCCTAGTCGGCCTCCTGCACCGTAGCAGGGAGGTGTTTTTGCTCTCCCTGGGCTCCGGAGACTTTCCACAAGCTTCCTGGAAGGTGAAAACAGCCTCCCTGAGCTCTGGAGACTCTCTGGAAGTCAAAAACGGGCCTGTTTCTGGCCTTCCTGAACTTCCAGGAGGCCCATTTTTCACCCTCTCTGAGCCTCCGTGCTTGCCCTGCACTTACCTGCCTCCAAAGCGGGCTGTGTGGGGGCTCCTGGGAGGGACGGGGCAGGGAGGCAGGGCCAGACAGGAGTGGAATCTGGGGGTTCTCTGAACTGTGCAGAATCTTAGTTAAGGGATCTCCTGAACCCTGCAAATTCCCAGCAGCTCACCCCTGGTATTACCAGGGTATCTTTTCACAAAAGAAGCTGAGCTCCCATCACTCAACACGTGTCAAGGTATTTTAGGATTGATCGTTGTTTTCAGATATGTGTCCCCATTCATTTATAATGTCCTCATTTATCTTAGTTGGACTCCTGCTTTCCCAGTGATGTTAGCATCACATAGCATCTCTGGCTATGTTTCCTCCTTTGCACTGCCTCCTTTGTCACAGGAATTTTGGTTGGCCAAGGTCAATGACTGCATTGGTCTAGAAAACATTGTTTATCCTTTTCACTGCACTGATATCATCCTACAGGGGGCTTGGTTAACAGCAGCTGTGGTGGTGCACTGGTTAAAATGCAGTATTGCGGGCAAACTCTGCCCACAGCCAGGAGTTCGATCCTGTCAGGCTCAAGGTTGACTCATCCTTTTGAGGTCAGTAAAATGAGGACCCAGATGGTGGGGGCAATATTCTGACTCTGTAAACTACATAGAGAGGACTGTAAAAGCACTGAGGGACAATATATAAGTCTAAGTGCTACTGCTATTGCAAACCCGCTCCTGATCATCATGGCTCCTTCTGTATTTAACCTAGGACAGAGAAAGTAAAAATAAAAGTCCGGTATTCTTAATCTTTCAAGATTCCTACACTTTGGGGTAGGGTGGGGAATCTTGAAAGCCATATGATTGGGGATAATTATGATAATATGGTAATTCTTCCCATTATCCTTATGCTATGGCTAAAAATATGGTTTATTAGGATATGTTGACTAGAACTGGAATCTCCAGGAATTATTAGTCTAAAAGAAGCAGAGTGTTATGTCACTCTCACACAACATACTTATTAACCCGGTTACTGAATTAGTCCATTTTCTGGTTTTACACAGTATAAAGGTAAAGGTTCCCCTTGCACATATGTGCTAGTTGTTTCCGGCTCTGGGGAGCAGTGTTCATCTCTGTTATAAAGCTGAAGAGCCAGCGCTGTCTGATGTCTCCGTGGTCATGTGGCTGGCATGACTAAATGCCAAAGGCACACAGAACATTGTTACCTTCCTACCAAAGGTAGTCCCTATTTTTCTACGTGTATTTTTAAATGCTTTCAAACTGCTAGGTTGGCAGAAGCTGGGAAAAGTAACAGGAGCTCATTCCGTTACATGGCGCTAGGGATTTGAACCACCGAACTACCGACCTTTCTGATTGACAAGCTCAGCACCTTAGCCACTGAGCCACCACGTCCCTCTTTCCACAGTATACTGAACCACAAAATAACAGTCGGGGGGGGGGGGAGGGGGTTGGCACAACATGCTAGAAGCCACAGCTAAGCTATGCTTAACTTTAACCATCCTTAGTATGCTGTTTGAATGCTAAAAATATGCAATATTCCTAAAACTCTGCTTTAGTTTGCAATACTGCTGCAACATGATAGATTGAGAGAGGGAGAGAGGGAGGGAGAGAGGGAGGGAGGGAGGGAGGGAAAGGGAGAGAGAAGCAGTGAAAAGCAGATGAATCAAAGAATTCAAATGATTCTCTATCCCTTTTGGTTATTAATGATGAATTGCATCACAAGTGCTGCGAGGTTGTGGGATTTGCCACATCTTTCTTCACTGTGTTAAATATTAATGGGACATGCTCTTTTAGAGGTATTGTTCATCTGCCTGGATACCACTCAGCCAATCACCGTCAGACATGTTGCCATGGAAGCAATATCACTGATTCATTTCATTTACAATGAAATCCACACAGCACTTTGCTAAATGGATCTATAAAAATGAATCATATAAACAGCCAGCAAACGATCCTTGGTATTTGTTGCCTGCTATCTTATGTGTCTTCTCCCCATCTTAGGTTTTAAAACAAAATTGTTTTTCCAGAGTTGTTCAACGGATGGATTTGAAAATTAATTTTGAAAATGCAAATTGCTTGCTGACCTCATGTCGCATTTCCTGACCTTCAAACTTTATGCTGTGGGGAGCAATTGATTGTCCCCTGCCCACCCATCCATAAGACTATTTTAGGAAGAACCAGAGTTTATATTGGCTGTCCCTTTGCTCCACTGTTGCTGTTGCTTTGGATGACACATCAACGTTTTAAAGGAAGCCCCTTTAATAACCACCATGTGTTATTTCCCTGCGCTTAATCACACCTTTGTTGTGTCCCTAATTAAACTAAGTACGATTTTGATTTGAGAACACATTTGAAGGGGTTTCTCGGAAAGGGCCTCGGAGGAATTACAGACATTTAGTTCCTTGCTGCTATCTTTGGGTAAACAAGGAACTGAGTGCTAATGTAAAAAGGAAAGCAACATAAATCAAAGCTGCCTCTTCTGATTTTAATTGGCAATAGAATAGCTGCAAAGAACACCCAGGTTTTGCAAATGGGCGAAATCAAATGCCATGTAGAGCCATCCTTAGGAAAAGCAAAATAGAAACAAAAACAAAAGAAAGCTCAGAAAGAAATAATAATAGCAACACTTAAAATTACATACTGCTCCATATTGATTTACAGCCCTCTCTAAGCAGTTTACACTATCAGCATATTGGCCCCAACAGTCTGGGCCCTTATTGACCTCAGAAATATGGAAGCCTGAGTTAACCTTGAACTGGTTCAGGACTGCACTGCTGGCAGTTGGCAGAATTAGCCTGCAATACTGCATTCTAACCACTGTTCCACCATGGCTTTCCAAATAATCAATTTGGAAAGGATTCTTTTTGCTGGCTAGGAACTATGATTTTACCACAGGATTCAAATGGCAGAATTGTTGAAGTTGCGGTTTCTTTAAATGTGGTGCATTGAAGATAATGCACTATCCACAGAGCCTTCATATCTTTTCTGCAGTTCTGCTCATGGTTACTCCATTGACCTACAGACCTGGATTAGACAACTCCCGATGGCAAAGGGTTAGGAGTTGCTGCAATCTACCGATATACACAATCCTCAACTTACAATCACTTGTTTGTCAACCATTTGAAGCGACAACGGCACTGAAAAATGTGATTTACATCCAGGCCTCACACTTATGACTGTCGTATAATATCTCCATGGTCATGTGATCAGAATTTGGACACCCTTGGCAACTGGCATCCATTTATCATGATTGCAGAGTCCTGAAGTCATGGGATTGCCATTTGCAATCTTCCCACCAGCCTTTGATGAGCAAAGTCAATGAGGGAAGCTGGATTCACTTAACAACTGCAGAGATTCATTTAGTAACAGAAATTCTGGACCCAAGATACAAAAACCCTGTGTAGTGACATCATTGTACAAATGATAGGAATGACATACCAAATGCCCTCTGTATCATGATGATGTCCTGATGACAATGGCCTAATCTGCATTATTCAGCCTCATTGCTTCTGCCAGATGCTGACGTACAGACAACCTGCTATCCCAATAATGCTAAACTGCTTGAAGAATGCAAATGATTTGGCTCTCGACATCTCATGGGTGAACAATTTATTGATGATATTCATCAGAAGCCTCCAGATCATCTGACAGTGATATGAAGCTGGCTGAGTCCATGCTGGTCCCTTAAACCAGGTGTTTCCAGCCAGCTGGACAATTCTGGGAGTTGAAGTCCACTAGTCTTAATGTTGCCATGTTTGGAGATCTCTGTCTTAGACCTTGAATCCACTAAAAATAAAAATGGGGGAGAACACATTCATAGGTTTCTCTGAAGATGCATAGGAAAAAGAACAAGTCTTGCTAGATTTTCTCTTTCCAGTCTATGCTTTCTTAAACAAATTGGAATGGCCATTCCCAGAACTGCTACCAGCCTGAAAGCAACTTCATCGAGATATATATGAAATGTAGGCTGTTGCATCACCAAGAACCTTAGCCTGATACAAGAATTTTGGCTGTACCCAACCAGGAATGTTTCACCCGTCTCCTGGCTTAAAAACACATGCCTGAAATCATCCTTGAATTCTTTTTTAGAAGTGTCTCTTCTTTTTCGGCATAACAAGGAAGATGTAAACAAGTCTTGAAGCTGTCAGTTGACTTGGCAGCCTAATCCTGTTGAGCTTATGCTGTGCTTGAGGCAAGCTCCAGACGCTGTTTGTTTGAAAGGGTTAGATGAATGATGCAAAACAGCCTCCGCATGAGGCTTAATGAATGAAAAGTGACTGGAGTACTTCCAGGTGCTCCTTGGAAATGGCAGACAAGACACTCCATGCAAGGCTGAAGGGCTTTGGGAACAGAGGACATTTCTGATGGCTCTTCACTCATCAGAGTTTACTTACTGAACCCTGAGGAGAGACAAGCCAAGCTCTTGAAGTCATTGTGGTAATCTTGCATGGGGCTGCAACTGACTGGGTATTATAAGACTGTATCCTTCCTGTAAACATTTCAAAGGTCTGTTCCCCCCCATAAAATAGGATTAAAAGAACAATAACACAATAACACAACAACTGTCAACTCGTAAAGCATTCCTATGCCTGTTTCTGAGTTGCAGGGGGGAGGAAATCTGAAGGAGCAGTACGGCAATAAAAAAACAGAAATACATTCCATGCTTATCTTATAAAGATTGTAACCTAGACACCAGATCTTCTGCCTTCAAAAACCCTTCATTGGAGAATGTGATTGATGACACCCATGAATCTTCTTCTGTTGGAGAGTCTGATTTATGACACACCTGGGGGAGGAGGGGGGAAACAGGGTCACAGGTGACCATAAATTACGTGTGGCAAGAATTGGCTTCAGATGGGACAATGCCAACATGTTGCTCCTAATAAATCTTCTGGATTCTTTTGAAGCTTGGCTCGAGGCTCATGATTTAATTAGGGCAATCGCTGGAACCCTGACACCAACTTTGTTCTATATGTATGCATTTATATAAAAAGAGTGCAATGTTCCTGAGAAGGAAGAAAGAAAATTAATCCAACTCAATAGCATTGCATTTATAAAAGTTGGAATGAATTTAATAGCCCCCAAAACACTAGTACCAAATCAGCAAATTCCACAAGATGATTGTCAGACCAGAAGCCATTTTAGGAACATCTTCAGGGCTGCCACAGCAAGGCCAGGTAGAGCTGTGGGAGTGTGAGGGGGGAGGTAAAGATAGCTGGGGGATGTGTAGCCAAATAGCATTCTTTCCTGTGGGAGCCAAGGATGCTCTACCAGGTGTTGGAAGGGCATGGACCAAAGCCAGCTGGAGTTGGGACTGTGACCTGATTGGACCATGTGACGGACATGTAACCTGGGGGCAAAAACTTTGGGTTTTGATTTGGGTGGGGAAAATCCTGGGTCCTTCAGAGTTGGGTTTTGACCAGCTGTGCCAATATAAATTAAAATCCCAAATAAAATTATGCTTTGAGAAAACTCTAGGCCTCAGAGTCATGATTGCTTTGGGGTTGTTACTTGGAACCCTGGCACTGATATGTTTTCAGGAAAATAAAAACAAAACGAAGGAAGTAAACACACATATGTTTTGGCTGCCATATTTGAGTGTCCATAATACCTATGTGCAAGGTCTATGAAACCTTCTTCTCTAGATGTGGATTATAGTAAGTGACCAAACTAAGTTGCTCTTGGTTCTTCACCAAAGAAAACTAAGCAGAGTCAATCTTGGTAAAGATTTGGATTGAGAGACTACCAGGAAATTCCAGCCCTGCAGACTAAACACAAACATTTAAAAAATACCCTGGAAGAAGTTGATGACAGACCATTTCAACTTTGTCAAGAAAACTATGCAGACATACCCCTATAATTGACTTGAACTTAACTCAAGGAGCTGAAACTTGAAAATCCTGAAGTTGCTGCATGTAAATGAAAACTTTCTAAAGACAGGCTTTGAATGGTTATCACCTGACCACTTTCCTTCAGGCTACAGAGCAGAGGGAGATCAAAGTAGTGTTAAGTCCTGAAGTTATGAGCACAACTGAGTTAGAAGAAGAAGAAGAAGAAGAAGAAGAAGAAGAAGAAGAAGAAGAAGAAGAAGAAGAAGAAGAAGAAGAAGAAGAAGAAGAAGAAGAAGAAGAAGAAGAAGAAGAAGAAGAAGAAGAAGAAGAAGAA
>NW_020769337.1:3202654-3237895 GCF_900518735.1 Pseudonaja textilis | reverse complement strand
AGGAGGAGGAGGAGGAGGAGGAGGAGGAGGAGGAGGAGGAGAGTTTTGCTTCTTATCCAAGAAGCTTATACAAGTTACCCCACCCCACCATCACTGATGAAGCTTCTAGAAGTGAAACATTTTCTTCTTCTTCCTCAAGGAAAAAACAGTCTATTTGCCTTTTGAAAAAGCATATCATATTCCACAATTCTGCTTGACCTCCCCCTCTCTCTTACACACACACACATACACTTTCTCTCTCTCTTTCACACACACATCTATCTATCTATCTATCTATCTATCTATCTATCTATCTATCTATCTATCATCTATCATCAAATCACATTCAGAAACCTTCAAAGAGGGACTCTGGGTGGATACAAATAAAATGTTAAAAACAGAAGATGAATGAACTTAAAATTTTGGGTTGATTCCCTTAATTTGGGGTGCTACATTTGTCTTATGATCCAGGACCAACCAAAACCCTATCTTTTATTAAGTTCTTATGAGGATCTAATAGCTTTTTAGTACTTCTGCTCTCTTGCTTGGTTTTAGATCTTCTGTTAAGAAATTTCACAGTGATGTCTTTAGTTCAGGAGATTTGGACTTTTTAATTCCACAACAAATTCTGATGTTTAACTCCATAGCTATAAAACAACTTCTCTGTAACATTATCTTCTTCTAGCAGAAAATTGTGTTTCTTACCAACCTCCATACTTGTTTCAAATATTTTCAAGTGGCAATTGAAAAGATGAGCATTGATTGATCTACTCTGGCCTATTGCTTTCAATGTACACAATGACTTCAGTTATAGTAAATGTTCAATTTGGCAGAACTCATCAAAGCTCAACTCATACAGCAGCGATCAAAGGCAAATTAAAATCAAGCATATTTTTTATGAGAAGTTGCATAAATCTAGGTGAAGTTTTGATCTTCATGAACACTTAAGAAAAAAAGCATGGTGTGAAGCCAAAACACCCAGATAATTCCAGATTTTATTTAATCTGCTCAGCTGTGTGTTTGTATGGAAAGCATGAAAGAAAGACTTTAATGAAAGCAGAGATGGAATTATATATGAAAGAATTGAAAGCATAAATGTCCTCATGTTTTTGGCAATTGGTCTTCTGTGACAAAGTTCCATTTAGCTTTAGTATTACTAATGATAACTCTGTCATCCAGGAAATAGACTTAAAAAAAAATTATTAAAAGCTGCTTTCTTTCACAAGTTATCTGCTGAAGGCGGTATGCCAACAGATCATTCTACCCCTCCACCTTTGTTTCATGAGGAGGAGATTAGACAAAAATTGTCCAGGATGGTTTCTGGGAGAAGGGGGACACCACTGCCTCCTTCAGGGCCAGTGGAACTACCTTGTCCCTCAAAGAATATGACATTAGATGTGGACCCAACCGCATGTCACCTTCTGATCAGCCTTCAAAAACCACAAGGAACATGGATCCAATAAATGTGTGGCCACCATCTCAGGAATCCAATCTAGTTCCTCAGGAGTCACAGACTCAAACTTGCAAGATTGTGTCCCAGGTTCTTCATAGGATTTGCCCAGTTGGAGCTGAATTCTAAATAGATGTAAAGGTAAAAGGTAAAGATGTCTCTGTGGGTTTTATTTAGGAGGTGGTGCTCATCTCTGTTTCTTTAAGCTACTGAGGCAGCACTGTACAAAGACATTTCTGTGGTCATATGACCAGCATGACATCAACTACAGTGTGGCATATACAGCAAAATTTAAGAGAAGGCTATTACCTTTCCTCCAAAGTATGCCTATTTATTTGCTTGCATTTACATGCTTTTGAACTGTTAGGTTGGCAGGATCTGAGCAAGTGATGGGAGCTCACTCTCTAAATAGGTGTGTGTATATGTGTGTTTATTTATTTATTTTATATAGCTACCCATCTCAGTCAATGACTGGGTGGCTTACAATTCCAATATATGGGTAGAGACTCTTAGAAAAGGGGACTGTCAGGTAGGTGCTTATCTTCATAGCAGTCCTACAAGTGAATATGCAGCTTCCCAGCGAGGAATGAGTCATCTTGAGTTGCTAGATGACTCCTTGTGAACACAGAAATAATTATATTTCATCACTCTTCTCACCGCAATGTAATGATACTTGTATGTTGTCACATTCACTCTTCATCTTTCTCCAAAGGCCTCCCCAGGGGCTCTTCTTGGAGCTTTTCAGACAACCTATATATACCCTAGGATTGATAGAATAGAAACGGCATAGAAGCAATCCAACCCAAGGCCTATTCCAGGGTGCAGCTATGACTTGGTTCAAAAAGCCTTCTGGAATGTCACTTCAGGAGAACTGATCTAACAAGCCCTATTTCTGTGGTAGGGTAGCATTGGTAAACCAACAAACAATCAGAGTGTGATCTGACCATGGCAAAGGACTGGGGCCTCCACTTCCAGATCATGTTACAACTACTGCCAACCCCAAAACTAAAGTTAGTGTGCAACCCCTAGTCTGTTTTGGTTCTCAACTGACTTGGTTAAGGTTCATGGTTTCCACATGGGACTGTCATGGAAAGGATGGGGGGGGGGAATTTTTACTTATTCTTCAAAACAGCTGGCTGAGGTAAGTTGTTGAAGAGAGATCCAACCTGGAATGAAGCACACATTTCCTGAAAATGAGACCAATGAATAGAATGGAATGGAATGCAACAGCGTGGAGTGGAGTGGAATGAATACATTTCAATCTCTTTGCACATCAGATCATCACTGCTCCTTGTTAAAGAAGCACCTTGGAGACAAGGACTCTACCACTATTGCCTACTAGCTTTTATGTAATTTATTTTACATGGGAGCTTGATGGGTAGATGGCCACCATAAATCTGGACTAAAAGCTCAATTTGGCCTTTTCAATTGCACACTAGAAACCAATGATCAATTGATTTAATTTAATCCAAATCAAATTAAATATAGTTCCTATGATTGCTCTTCAGTCATGTATTTCCTTGTTTCCTGCTAAAAACCTTCAGGATTTTCTCAGGCTATAGGCTAGAAAGAGGAGTTGAAGAAACATGCCAGAGGTAAACAATGCTTAATCACTTCCATATTTGTTACTCAACTCAAGAGTGTCTTTACCACAATAGATGTTATGCAGTAACAGGTTTTAGGAGTCTAATGTGTTTAGTCTATTAAGTGGACTTGGTCCTCAGCTTATGTTCTTCTTGTGTAGCAGGAAGGTGGTCTCTGCTGTCATTAAGAAAAGGAGGAAGAGTTTATTTGGTCTTTATGGGAAATCTTAAGATTCCAAGAGTTCCTCTTAAAATATAGTGGGGAGCAGAAATCAGTGGGAGTATTAGTATTTTTCCTCCTCTTTCATTATTAAGCTCTCTTTGGGGGGGGGGGGACTAACGATAAGTGAAGGGAAGGAGAAATTACAATTTCTCTAATATACACTTGGAAGTTGTATAGGGAAAACTGGAAACACATCCAGTCATTCACAGTCGTTCATATAATTGCCTGCCTGCCTGCTTGTTACCAGTTAAGGAAAGTGCTACTGTTATGTCCTGAGAACTCTAGGAGTTCTCACTCAGGTCCACTCACTTTGTGTGGGCGTTCTTCCCCCTTTCCTCATTGGTTGGTTCTCCCCAGCAGCCAGCTATAAAAGCAGGCTGCGGGGTCCAACCAGTTGCTGATTGCTGCGAGCCAGTTCCAGGCGTGGCTAGCACGGTCAGCCCTTTATTGTTATAATAAAGTATTGTTGCACTCATGCTCTGGTTCAGCCTCTCATTGCTCAAACTTAACACTGGCGACGAGGGTGGGATGGCTACCAGAAGCACCATGCAACCGCTGAGTCACTAGCCGCCGATCCGCAGCCCAGAGAGAGCAATCGGCCGGCGATAAGAGAAACGCTGATCCGCAGCCAGAGAGAGCGGTCAGCAAACAAAAAGAGCAAACAAAAAGAGCAAATGCTGATCCGCTGACAGAGAAAGCGGCCAGCAAGCGATAAGAAGCAAACGCTGATCCGCAGCCAGAGAGAGTGGTCAGAATCGAAAGTTAGAAGCGTCTGTAGCCGCTTGTTAGCCCAGCTACAGGGAAAGTGAAGCGCTGCGAGCCGCAGCCGCTCAGTATCAGGCGCGAAATTCATACGGTTGTCATTTGAATTTCAAACCTAAAAGGTACAGCACAGCGCTGTAGCCAGTCACTGACGCCCACACAGGCGCGAATCCAAACGCCATCAACGGCTAACAGCCAAACGTGGATAACCCAGAGAGAAAGAGAGGATTGTAAACAGCCTCTCCTGAGCTGAAATCACTTGCCCACTAAAACGGGCACTAAAACATTGTCTGCTGCCCCAGAGAGATTTTTTCCACAGGTTGTTCAACCGGTCCCAGCACCATGAGTTCCAATCCAGTCTTCCCAGCGTTCAAACCAGACGAGGAGAAGTGGGAATCGTATAAGAACCGCTTTAATCATTATATCGATGCAGTCGGTCTGGCAGATGCGGGAGAGCATCGGAAAAAATCGTATTTCCTAATCTACTGTGGAGCCACCGTCTACGATACTGCCGCGGCGCTCGTGGCTCCTCGTGAGTTGAAAAACGTTCCGTGGTCTGAGTTACTTGAAATTCTCACTAACCACTATTCCCCCAGGCCCTCACAGATTGCCAGGAGATTCACCTTCCGTATGAGGAAGCAATCGAGCAAGGAGACTATCAATCAATATATGGCCGCTCTCAGAACAGCAGCACTGCATTGTGGGTTTGGAACCTACCTGGAGGACATGCTCCTCGATCAATTAGTCTGCGGGGTCAAGGACCTCCACCTGCAAAGGCGCCTTCTCGCAAAAAAAGACCTCAACCTCGCACAAGCAGTCGAGGAGGCCTTGGCAGCTGAGCTGGCAACAAACTCAGCCACCGAAATCCAGGGCCCAAGTGCCAAGCTGACATCACTTCCAGTCCACTCCGAGGAGGTGGTAGCAGAGGAAACCATCAGTGATGAAAACGAAGTCCACCGCCTATTCAACGACAGACGGCCGCAGGTAGGAGCCAAAAAGAAAACATCGGTTCACCCAAGCACATCACCCTGTGCCTAGCCTGTGGGGGATCTCATCAGAGGGCCACCTGCAAGTTTAAAGGAGCCACCTGCAATAACTGCCATAAAAGGGGACACATCGCGAGAGTCTGCCAAGCCCCCCAAAGCGCAGCACAAAGGCACCCTCCCTCGCACTCGGGACCACAGAGGCAAGTATTGAACTGTCGCACGCACCACCTTGCCAAGCACACTTGCCACACTGTTAGTAAAATTTCTCTATCCGTTTCCCTAGAAGGTAAACCGTGCCGCATGGAGGTTGACACAGGGTCAGCGCTCTCAATTATCTCGTGGAACACCCTTAAGAGGCTCCAACCAAGCCTATCCACTAGCCGGCTCCAGAGATGCCAGTTTGGCCTGAAGGACTACCAGGGGAAGACCATTCCTGTAATCGGCAGAGGCAAGTTTCTTGTCAGTTTTAAAGCTTTTAAAGGTCACCTACCTCTAGTGGTAGTTAACGGCAATCTACCCACCTTATTGGGGCTCGATTGGTTTCCCCATCTCGGCCTAGGGCTAACAGGAGTCCATGCTGTCTCAACCTCAGACACTGACTCCTTATTCGCTGATTACTCAGATGTATTCAGCGAAGAGCTGGGGTGTTACAATGGTACCCCCATCTCATTCTCAGTTGACCCCCAAGCAGTCCCAATCAGGCTAAAACCGCGTAGGGTCCCATTTGCTATTCGGCCAAAACTAGATGCGGAATTGGATAAACTATTAAAACAAGGGGTCATTGAGCCAACAGATTTCACCAAGTGGGAGACGCCCATTGTCACACCCCTCAAAAAAGACGGTAGCCTGAGAATTTGCTCGGACTACAAGACGACAATCAATAAATTTCTACAAGTTAGTGCTTATCCTGTGCCCGTCATCCAGCACTTATTACACACATTCGAACCAGGCAGCATTTTTGCTAAATTGGACATGTCTCAAGCATATCAGCAGTTCCCTGTAGATAACCAAACAGCGGAACTCCAGACAATTGTCACTCACAGGGGTGCCTTCCGATGCAAGCGTCTCCAATTTGGCGTAAGTGTTGCCCCTGGTATTTTTCAATCCCTCATGGAGCGGATTTTGCAGGGCCTCCCTGGTGTAGTACCCTACTTCGACGACATCTTAGTCTCGGCCAGGGACAGACCCCAACTCTTCCAAAGAGTTCGAGCTGTGTTAGAGAGGTTCAGACAGCATGGCCTCAAGTTGAAAAAAGAAAAATGTGCCATTGCCACTAGACAGGTGGACTTTCTGGGTTATAAAATTGACGCCTCTGGCATTCACCCCCTGGAGTCCAAGGTTAAGGCAATCCACGAGGCACCCACTCCAACCTCCAAAACTGAACTACAGGCGTTCTTGGGGCTATTGAACTTTTACGCATCCTTTTTGCCCCATAAAGCATCAGTAGCCGAACCCCTACACAGATTACTGGATAAAAAGTCACCATGGCACTGGGGGCACAAAGAAGACCATGCCTTTCACGCCGTCAAATCACTACTCACGTCAGAGGCGGTACTTATTCAATTCAACCCTAACCTCCCTTTAGTACTGGCAGCAGACGCCTCCCCTTTTGGAATTGGGGCGGTACTAAGTCACAGGCTTCCCAATGGCGCCAAGGCTCCCATTGCCTTTTTCTCAAGGACGCTCTCTGCTACGGAGCGCAATTACAGCCAGATCGATAAGGAAGCCCTAGCAGCTGTTGCAGCCGTGAAAAAATTTCACGAATTTCTTTTTGGCCATTTTTTTGAGCTGGTCACGGACCACAAACCCCTCCTGGGCCTACTAGCCGGGGACAAGCAGACCCCTCAAGTCCTCTCCCCTAGGATGACAAGGTGGACTCTCTTCCTAGCAGCCTACTCCTACAGACTTATACACCACCCGGGTAAAACACTGTCCCACGCTGACGCACTCAGTCGCTGCCCCTTGCCTGCCCCGGCTGAAGACCCTGCTCCTGTCCACACTATTTTCGAGATCACCCAGTTGGACCTACCCATCACTGCCCTGGACATTGCTGCTAAAACCAAGGCAGACCAAACACTCGCCCAGGTGCTCGACTGGGTGAGGAGGGGGTGGCCGGGTGGCAATGTTGATAACAAATTCACACCTTTTAAGACTCGCATGCAGGAGTTGTCAAGTCTGCAGGGCTGTCTACTATGGGGCACTCGAGTGGTCATCCCGGCCTCACTGCGTACCCGAGTTCTGGAAGCATTGCACGAGGGACATCCTGGCATCGTGAGAATGAAGGCGTTAGCACGCAGCTACGTGTGGTGGCCGGGTCTAGACGAGGACATTGTCAATTGGGTAAGTTCCTGCAGCATTTGCCAGGAATCCCGTCCTGCTCCCCCCATTGCCACCCCTACTAGATGGGAAAGCGCCAGCGCTCCTTGGTCCAGAATTCACATCGACCTGGCCGGCCCTCTGCATGGGAAGATGTTCCTAGTGGTCGTGGACGCCTATTCCAAATGGATTGACGTAGCACAGCTATCCACGACCACCACACTAGCAATCACCAACGTGTTAACACGCCTGTTCGTAACGCACGGGCTACCCGACTCCATTGTCTCCGATAATGGCCCACAGTTCGCATCGACTGAGTTCAGCCGTTTCGCTGCCAACCTGGGTATCCGCCACATTTTCACAGCCCCATTTCATCCTGCCAGTAACGGATTGGCTGAAAGGGCCCTCAGGACCACTAAAGAAGCCCTGGCAAGGTTCAACAAGGATGACTGGCACCACAAACTCTCGCGGTTCCTGATGAGCCAGCACTCAACTCCTTGTTCAGTCACCAATAAGTCCCCAGCTGAGCTCCTGATGGGCAGGCGTCTGAGGACTGTATTGGACAGACTACACCCACAGTAATGCCCTGACTCTCCCCTCGCTTCCACATCGGGGGTTAGACATTTTATCTTACAGGAGCCAGTTTTCGTGAGGAACTTCGCTGGAGACCCCCTGTGGATCCCGGGCGAGATCGTAGCCATCACCGGGCCGCGGTCGTATCGGGTCAGACTGGAGGATGGCCGCGTCTGGAGAAGGCACATAGACCAACTGCGTAGACGCCTCAGCACCATCGCCAGCAGGGACCCAGAGGCACAAGACGAGGGGAGGCTTCATCCTCAGCCTCACATCCACATCACGCCCGGCGATCAGTTCACACCTACAGCCGGTTCCGAAAGCCCGAACACAGACAGCGGCGCCCAGACAGTTGACCAGCCCGATCCAGTCTACAGGAGCACACCCCCAGTGATCAACCCTATGAGCCCCGGGCAGGCCCAAACCGAGGGGCACACTGGTGACACCTTGCCGACTCTGCCTTCCCAGGCAGACCCCGGACGGACAGACGATGTTCCAGAGCTATGCCGTTCCGGGCGCCAACATAAACCTCCTGCCTACCTCAAAGACTATGCATGTTCGCATCTGGGGGGAAGGGGTGTTATGTCCTGAGAACTCTAGGAGTTCTCACTCAGGTCCACTCACTTTGTGTGGGCGTTCTTCCCCCTTTCCTCATTGGTTGGTTCTCCCCAGCAGCCAGCTATAAAAGCAGGCTGCGGGGTCCAACCAGTTGCTGATTGCTGCGAGCCAGTTCCAGGCGTGGCTAGCATGGTCAGCCCTTTATTGTTATAATAAAGTATTGTTGCACTCATGCTCTGGTTCAGCCTCTCATTGCTCAAACTTAACAGCTACACTAACAAGCAACTGAATAACAGCTAGGTAGTTTCCTGGTATGGGTCTCCTGCTTGAGCAAAGGGTTGGACTAGATGACCTCAAAGGTCCCTACCAACTCTGATTCCACCCCACCTACTTAGTTGGGAGGCTGGGCCTGGATGGTACAAGGGCATCCTGTCTTCCTTCCATACCTTGCAAATTCAAACATATGAAAACTATTTATAAGTGATTGTTCCCACAGCTTTTTTTTTTTCAAATGCAGCGAACTCCACCATTCAATTTTCCTGAAGACTAAGCGTTTCCATCAGGCCTGGAGATCCACAGAGGTATGAAGCCATATTTTGAGGGATTGTAACAGAGAGGAGAATACTGACTTGTTCTCTGAAGCACCTGAGTGCAAGACAAGAAGTAATGGGTGGAAGTTTTTCAAAGAGAAGTCCAATGTAGAACTAAGGAGAAAGTTTTTGACAATGAGAACAATTATTCGGTGGACTGACTTGCCTTCAGAAGTTGTGGGTGTTCCATCACTGGAGGTTTTTAAGAAGAGTCTGGAAAGCCCTTTGTCCGGAATGGTATGAGATCTCTTGCTTAAGTAGCTGGTTGGACTAGAACAAGGGTCACCAACCTTTTGGACTCCAGGGACCACCAAACTCATAATTTTAAATCATATTAAAGTGGGAATAATATGAATTTTGACTGATGGTGGCTTTCTGATGGTGGGAAACAGAGAGAGAGAGAGAGAGATATATCTGACCTAACCTCCCTTTCCCTCTCCGACTCCCTCTCCCCTCCTCTCTCTGTCACACACACACACATACACACAGAGGTAGGGGTGGGATTCAAATTTCTTAACAACTGGTTCTGTGAGTGTGGCCTAATTTGTAGGTGTGGCTTTGTGGTAATGTGACTGACTGGGCATGGCTTATATGTAAATATTATAAATATTTATGTAAATATTGAATTTTTTGTTAAAAAAGAGCAACTTTTATCCCAAATCAGGCAAAGCAGGCAGGCAGATTGAGTTGCTCACAGAATCACAGATTCATTCAGAGATCCATCTATCTGCCATCGGCTACCTGAGTCTGTACTGAATAATAGAAGCTTCAGTCCTAAGGAAGGTTCGGCTCTGCTTAAAAGCAGAGATCTAAAGATTAGCTAGAAAGCAAGAAATCCAACTGTTTCCTGCTTTCTAGCTAATCTAAATCTCCCGACACAGCAGAACAGCTGATGGTCAGGAAAAAAAAGGAAAAATAGCAACTTAGCAGGCAAGTGTGCCAGGTAAGGAGTGAGCAGCATGTGGGCAGCCGTAGCCTTATGTTCCTGCGCAGCCTGGATTAATTGCTATGGGGACTGTTCTGCAGGCCACCAAAATTTTCTCGTGGACCACTGGTGAGCTGTGGCCCACTGGTTGGTGACCACTGGACGAGAGGACCTCCAAGATTCTCCTACCCTGAGAATTTGAAATGTTTGTTTTGTATTGTATTTATGAGATACAGATTGCATTCTCCCACATTTTTTATGTTTAATTATTTTCAGTAGTTTAATTTTGTTTTTAATGGTTTGTTGTTATTGTTCTAGCTAGTTATTTGTGTGTGTTTTGCTTTGGGTTATTTGTAACTTTTATCACATGCATGCAAGATGGGAGGCTATACAAATTGGATAGGCAAATAAATAATGAATAAATTCTCAAATCTTCATCCTTTTCCCCACTTCCTGTTTCTGCAGCTTTCCCACATGCGTCCATAGGGCAGCCTCTGCTTAATTCTGTGTGTAATTCTATTTTTACTCATGTTTTTTTTAAAGCAAAAAATCTGAGAGATCTGGAGGTTGAACGTTCATTTAAAAATCGATCCGCTTTCTAAATGAGAGAGGGAAAAATACCCCCCCCCCCAAAAAAGGGAGAGGGAATAGTCAAATTCTTCACCAGGCCTTCCACATTTGTTTTCAAAACATTTTGCTCTGCCGTGTTTTGTCTATTAAAGGTAAAGGTTCAGTAAACCCAAACTCCCAAATTATTTTTGAAATGAGAATTTAATTCCTTAAACGAAGAGCAGTGATTCTGTTTACCATTTCAGATGGGGGCCTCATGATGGGATGGCACCGGAGAAATGGCTGATGGTTCAATGCTAGTTGAATCAATCTATTGCCACTCTTGTGTGATTGTATCACTGTCACTGCTGTGATTTTACAACAGCCTTCCCAAAAGCCCTGGCTGATAATTCCCTCCCAGCATGACTGCCATAGTCGACTACATTTGAAGAGCTCAAGACTTCTCTAGCTGTAGCCTGCCTGAAAAAAGGCTATGTCTCCCGGGCTTTTCATAATGCAGCTGAGAGAATTTTAGAGCAGACCAAAGGCAGAATTTCTGTCTAATGCCAGTCCCCAGGGTAGGACTTCAGGGTTGCTTTCTAAATATTGAATCCTTTTTAGGTTTGCTTAGATGTTGTACTGAGCAGCACAAGGTGTCTGTTCCAGCATTTCCCATCAAGGTGTTCTCAGGTCTAGTTTGAGCTCGACTGTTGTTTGAAGGTATCCAAAATCATTAGAGCACATGCAAAGGATATGAGATCCATGCATGTCTAAAAAAAAGAAAACAGAAGGCGGTGGTGCAATTCTGTAGACCAGGATAGACAGTGTACAGTCTACCAAATGTTGCTGACAAATCTTGGATGCTCTCTTGAAATAATAATAATAATAATAATAATAATAATAATAACAACAACAACAACAACAACAACAACTACTACTACTACTACTACTATTACTACTACTACTACTACTACTACTACTACTACTATTCATCACACAGTCAGCCAGATGTTCAGAATGGGTTTGGCATTTTTGTCTACCTATTGAGTCCTTACCAAGGACCTGGGATAGGTAAATCTGGATGTTTGATGCAATTGATTGCTGGCAAATTTGTCAATGCCTATGGTGTTCAAGTGGTGCTCCAATTGTTTATTATTATTATTATTATTATTATTATTATTATTATTATTATCCTTTTATCAGGATGGAGCCAGGGTGACTGAATGTAGCAGAGTGTTTACTGGCTGGATGCCCTTCCTGATGCCTACACAGAGTTCGCAGCAGATATTTTCTCTTTCCTGCTGTGAACTACAAGTAGGTGTCAAGGAGGCCATCCAGCCAATAAACGCTCAGCTCTAGTCAGGATGGGAAAAAGCCAATTAACCTGGAGAAGGACAAATCAATACTAAAAGAGAGAATCGGGGACATAGATCATCAAAATTATATCACTAATGCCCCTGAATTTTATTGCCGAATGTTGCAACCTCTCTACTGCAGGTATCATGGTCAGCAGCCCTTTGTTACAGCAACAATTCATGTAATATTCAGTTTGGATGTGTAGAGAGAACTCTGTCAGTCCAATTAACATAACACCAAGAATAGAAAAGTTGTTCCAGAAAATCCTATACAATGTTTACATATTAAGTTAAAAAAGAAAAACATCACACCTCTGTTTATTCCACAGCATATTTTACATTCCTAACCGGCAGAAATGGGAAGGAGAGGAAGAGATAAGGACTGACAAATGAGAGAATTTGTGTCATGCAATGATCTGTGCATCTTTTGCACATGATTCATGATGTGACACAGATGTTTAAAATGTCCAAATTTGCATCAGTGCAACACTGTTTTCATTCTTTTGACAAAACTCTCTGAACCTGCCCACAGCTCTGCTAATCAGTCAGGATACATGACAAAGAAAAATAAATTAAAATGAACCATCCACAACCTTCTGTTAAGATTGTCCTGTCCTTTTGAATATGGAAACAAAAGACCAAAACACCTCTACACCAGCAATCAATATCAGATAAGCAGAGATTAACATCATACTAGACCAACAATCAAGCAGTAAACAATACCCCAATCAAGGAACTACAAACACAGACAAACAAACACAACAACTTAATCAAGGAACCACCAAGAGCACTCCTACACATGCTGACAGGGCAAACCAGTTGTGTATAAACAGAGACCAAATGCTTTTCCCTTCTAGTACTGATGATGTTTTCTAGTTGGGTAATGAAATGTCTGCAAGAAAACCAAGCTCAGAAAGCACTAGGAACCCCACAATTGGGTGGGATTCTACTGGTTTGGACTGGTTCGGGTGAACCCCTTGCTCCAAAGATCAGCTGTCAGTGAACTGGTTCACTGTGACGAGCATGTGGGCCCACCCACCTACCCGTGCTCTTTCCTGGGCTTCATTTCCTATTTTTAGAGCACAGCTGATTCGCCTGGCAGTGCTGTTTGCCGTGCCTCACCTGTTTTATTCACAGGGACTGCAGTAGAAGGTAGGTACTAGAGCCTTTTAAAATGCGGAGCATGTGTGCAAAGCACAACAATCACCAAACCGGTTGTTATAGCAATAGCACTTAGACTTATCTACCGCTTTATAGTGCTTTACAGCCCTCTCAAAGTGGTTTACAGAGTCAACATATTTCCCCCAACAAACTGGGTCCTCATTTTACCTAACCTCGGAAGGATGAAAGGATGAGTCAACCTTGAGCCTGGTGGGATTTGATCTGCCAAATTGCAGTAGGAGTAGCTTGCAGTCCTGCACTCTAACCACTGCGCCACCAAGGCTCCGAATACCAGTGGAATCACGCCCCTGACCACAAAGTCTATAGTAGAATCAGATCTTCTCCTTCTCCTCTAAGCAGCTCACATTTGTAGACATAGCATTAGTAATAGAGGCAAGGAACTCTGAAATTCAATTTTATTTCATTTCATTTTCATTTAGAAACCAACACCTATTTCCATTAATATAGCATGGTACCAAAACTTTTTATTAATTTATTTTGCTTGTCAAGCATGTATGAACAAAACAAGTATAAGTATGAACATAACATATAAACATATAAGTATAAACAGGTATAAATAAATACATAATAAATGAGTACAAATACATGGATAAATGGGAATAGTAGGATTGGGATGGTAGGCATACTGGTGCGCTTATGCATGCCACCTTACAGACCTCTTAGGAATGGAGTGAGGTCAATGGTAGGCAGTTTAAGGTTAAAGTTTTGGGGGTTTGAGGATGTAACAACAGGATCAGGTAGTGAATTCCAGGCACTGACCACTCTGTTGCTGAAGTCGTATTTTCTGCAATCGAGTTTGGAGCATTTTACTTTGAGTTTGTATCTATTGTTTGCCCATGTATTATTGCGGTTAAAGCTGAAGCAGTCGTTAACAGGTAGGACATTGTAGTAGACAATTTGGTGTACTCAATTTCCAATACCAAGCTTCCACAAAACAAATCCATAAAACAAACATGTAATTGGACTGGCCAAGCATTTTGGCCCTATTACTTGCAAGGATTTAACAGCCTTCTGAAAGGCCAAGAGGTTTGGGTCCATCCAATTTTCAAGAAGGTTGTTCCATAGGGCAGGCTCTGCAACAGAGAAGTGATGTTGCCTTGGTCCCAAAGTATGACATTTTTTAAGAAAAGGGGTCAAGGGGTGTTCCCATCCTGCTGAACCTGCGGGTACAGGCAGATTATTTTTATTTGGTCTGTATTAGATGCCAAATCTCTTGCTTTAGTGTTTTACCTTACCAAGCAGAATAAATAAGTGGTCTTCTTAGAGTGTCATGGGCTGCTTCTACCATTGTTGAGGACTAGGTTTAACTGACTTTGGTGGGTTTTTTTTTTCTTTTCTGTTAATAAAATTCTGGGTTCATTTGCCACACATAAGTTTATCATTATTACATGATAATGATATAAGTGTTTTCCCATGTTGAACATCAGTCTAAATCTTGTGAGATCATCAAACCAATCTCAGTGACCTCAGCCATTATCTTAGAACTGACTCTTGCCACCAACTATTATTTCAGAATGACAGTGGCTCTGTCCCCACATTTCAGGAAGGAGTAATGACTTTGTGTGTTGTGTAAATACAGTGAGAGCACCCAAAGCCCCGTTCTCTCAGCTGTCTTGTGGGCACATTTCATTTGCAATAGGAGACTCTCTTGGTTTCATTTGCCTCTTCAGAGGGCAGCCAGAGGTCCAGAAACACTACTTAGCAAGGAAGAGTTGACCTCAGCAGTTGCTTAAGCTGACCTTTAAGTTGGTAGGAGTGTGTAATTGGTGGTAATTAGGCTAAAATGGAGTTGGGTAGTTTGACTACAGTATGTTGTGAGAACTTGGCCATTGTCTTAACTCAATATGAAAACAAACCATTAGGTTACAATATAATGTATTTCTTTGGACATAACATGCTCTGAGAAAGCAACTTTTCTTTGTTATCTCAGGTTTAGGGTTCATTATATTCTCTGAGCCTATACTACGCTTAACCAGATCAATGAAAGACCCAGCAGATGCATTTTCACCATATGTTATGCTCAGTTAGATTTTTGTGGCTTAGACTATTATATGAATCCAACCCACATGGTTTATCTATAGTTCAAGGAACTGGGTAAACACAGAAAAATTAATTAATTTGGTAACTAGTTAACAGGATTGTATGAACGTATGTGATGGAGCAAAGAAAGAAAAATGAGGCGGGAAAGTGAGAAGTAGAATTGGGTAGAAATCAAAAAGGACATCTGTGAATTTGAGAATCTGAAGAAAAAAGAAGTGGATAGTAGAAACGAGAAAGACTGCTTGGTGATATTTTAACAGAAGAGTGGAATCTTAGGGAAGAAAAACTCCAGAATCTGCTCTGGTGAATGTGTAGGTCCTCACTAGGGTGCCAGGAGGGAAGAATAGTTGCATTGCTCAAGAGATGACATGCCCTTGAGCAATATGATCTTCTGCTAGTATGTTCCATCTAATAATAAAACCTCCCATACCATCATCAGAAGATCTACCTTCCACTGCTGGTGGTCACCTTGGGGAATATTTTTGAGAGTGGGATTTACATTAATTAAATTACCCCAAAGTATACAATAGCAACAGCACTTAGACTTATATACCGCTCCATAATGCTTTACACCATTCTCTGAGCAGTTTACAATATCAGCATATTGCCCTCAGCAATCTAAGTCCTCATTTTACTGACCTCAAAAGGATGGAAGGCTGCATCAACCTTGAGCTAGTCAGGATTGAACTCCTGACTGTTGGTAGAGTTTGTCTGCAATATTTTAGTCTAATCACTGCCCCACCAGTGGCTACATAGCCTGATAATGCCTGTTCTGAAATGTGGTTACATACAACAGCAGCAGCAACTTTTTTCAATGTTCTAAATCGGGGTGTCAAACTGTATTTCTTTGAGGACCGGATCAGCATTGTAGTTCCCCTCCACAGGCCAGCTGGGTGGGTGGGGGACACAGGATGAATTCCTCCTGCAGCACTTTGTTGGCCAAAATGGGCCCTGCAGGGGCTGTGTGCAGCCCTCTGCACCCCATTTTGGCTGGCAAAATGCTGCAGGAGGCCATCCAGGCCAAAAACGGGCCATGCAGGGGCTGCGTGTGCCCCACCTGCACCGCATTTTGGCTGCCAGAGGCACCATGTTCCAGTCCTTTGCTATACCCATGGGCCAGATTTAAGCACCCCATGGGCTGGATCCAGTCCACGGGCTTTGTATTTGACACACCTGTTCTAAATGCATCAATTGAACCTGAACAGTAACAATCATTGCATCTTTTTTTCTCTCTAAGCTACCATACAAATGACCTTGCAGATTTATTTTACTTCTGACCTGCTAGAATAATATAATTTATAATGGAGTTATGTGATCTACTAACCTCCTTTTCAACAGCCTGCCAGTCCAAGATAGACTCCATGTAACTAACCCAACAGGTTAAACGTTTATTTGACTTGATTAAAAAAAATATTAGACCTTTTGCAAACTTATCCCATCCAGTCAGGCTAAATCTATGATTTTTAAGATTCATATTCAACAAGGCAAACCAACAATGGTGAAATGTTCAGGTATCCTGATTCCTATTTCTTTGTGAAGGACTTCATTGGTACCTCCTTTTACTTGTGGGGTGAAGAATTTGTGGCCTTCAGCTATTGTTGAGCCAAAACTTCCAACAACCTAGCCAGAGTCACAATAGGTGGAGTTGTAATTTGGCAGGGCCTCAGAGGCCACTACTTCCAATTGGTGGTTCCACATTCTTCTTCTAGAATGAGTTCTAGAACAGGGATCCCCAACCACTGGGCCCCAGACTGGTACAGGTCCGTGGATCATTTTCTACCAGGCTGCCGATTTGCTGGGCGCCGCCATCTTGTTTCGATGAGAAAGTGCTTCCGGATGAGCTTTTCCGGTTGAAAAGCAGCGTTTGGGTCCTGAGGAATCCTCACACCTTAGTTTCATCGAAGAGGTGGAGCGGCTTCGAATGAAGAGCCATCCCGATGGTGGAGGAGATTAAGAAAGCACAAAAAAGGTACAAAGGAGGAGTTGAAGGTGGCGGGGAGAAGCGGGGGACAACTGGCTGGCCAGTCGCTCGGCTCACCTTGCCTTGTCATGCGTGCTGATGCCGGTACCGGGCTGTGGATCATTTTGTGATGCCGGTACCTGGCCGTGGCACAAAAAAGGTTGGGGGCCACTGTTCTAGAATGTCAATCAATTTTCATGAGATAACTATTGGAGACATTTAGGAATTCCAAACTGGTGACTTTTTGTTTTGCAAAATTTGATTAAAGCAAAACACTGCCAAATATCCTCACTTAGCACCATATCTTTCCAGCTTGTTCTGTATTAAACATTAAGAGCCCTGAATTTTTGTAATAGGATGATATACAAAATATTTTATTCTTGATATATTTTTGTTAAAAATGCACATCATTATGTTATACAAAATTGTATCTACATTAACCATTGTCTATAAAATGAAGCACTATTTTCCTTTTGGGACTATTCAGTCCACTAACAAATATTTCCTTTTCTTTTAAACAAGTTTATTCCGTTTTTCACATAAATTACAAAACAAAAAAGCTATTTTCAGTGGACAACATAATTCTGGGTGACCACTTTTACATGCAAATATGACAATAGTTATATATTCTTTTTTTACATTCAACTTCCTATCTTATCCAATCTTACTTAATTCTATTACCTTTTCCATTCCAACTTTTACGGAAGAAAAGAACAAACAAGTTAGTCCTGGTCACTGATATTAGTCTCAATCTAAACATCCTCCCAACTCATTTCAATTATTTCAAATATATTTCTTAATCATCAATATTTATTTTAAAGTTAAAAACAATAATACGCATTCACCTAATAAAAATTATCAATGTCTCTCCTTCCTCAATGATCTATATTACCCGATTAACTGACTAATTTATAATTATTGTTACCTTTTCCAAATACTCTTTTCTCATTTAAATCACCTATAATTCCCATATCTTCATACTTATTACCTTTTAATTCTTGTATCTGTCAGATTTGCAGTTTCATTGCATATTCTTTCCATAGATTCTAAATTAATACAAGCTTTTACACAAGAGAAAAAACTAAAGTTCCCCCCACCCTTTACTAATTTGAGTGTGTCACCTCAGTGGTTTAGATATACCTTAATTCCCTCATCTAAATTCCCAGTAAACATTTATTTTTAACTAGTTATAATAATAATCATTCCCTAAAAACTACATAACATTATATATCTTTTCAGTCAGATTCCGGAATGTATTTCCCCCCTTTAATTTCATAGAATTTATTTATAGTTTCAAAACAAAAATAAGAAAAATATACAATCCATTTAACTAGTCCTGGTTACTGATATTAATCTCATTTTTAAGTATCCTCACAATTCATTTCAATTATTTCAATGTATTTAATAAACATTGACATTTCTTTTAAAGATAAGAATAAAAATATACATTCACCTACTAAAGAATAGTGTCCATCCCTCCTCTTAATAGTCTATATTTCCCCATTTTCTAAATATTTTTTAATTGCAAATACATTCTTATTACCCCTCATCTCCATGCAGAATCCCCTTTTCTTAATCCCTTAACCATTATCTCTATGTCTTCTAAATTAACTGTTTCTTTTCATTATTTTACAATTCCCATATTTCTTTATTTCATGCTCCTGTTTCTCATTACCTCTCTTCCCCTTTATTTTCCCATCTCTTTTCCCCCTCTCCCGCTTTGTATCTTCCTTCCCCCTTTTCTGCTGTTTCTTTCCTAATTTCACAGGTATCCCTCCTTTTAGTTACCTTCTTGAATCTCACATTTTTAACCCTCTTTCTTTTCCCTCTTCTTTGTGGTGTTCTTTGTGTTAATTGTCTATTTAAGATGGATTCTCCTTGAATTAACTCCTCTTTCTCTGAAGTTCTTTCTTCATGTTCTTCAATCACCATTTCCATAGCTTTTAAAACAGAGCCAAATGATTAACCTATTTTCTGTAGTAATTCTTTCATATTTTCAAGTTCCATTTTTAGTTCCCAAAGGGATATCACTGTTGCACACTCTTATATTTATATAATATATTTATATAATACACAATAGATACAAACTCAAGGTTAATCGCACCAAACTTGATTGCAGGAAATACGACTTCAGCAACAGAGTGGTCAATGTCTGGAATACTCTACCTGACTCTGTGGTTTCTTCCCCAAACCCCCAAAACTTTAACCTTAGACTGTCTACTGTTGACCTCACCCCTTTCCTAAGAGGTCTGTAGGGAGCATGCATAAGCACACCAACGTGCCTACCATCCCTGTCCTATTGTTTCTTTTATTTTTCTTATATGTACCCATTTCATGTATTCATAAATATGTATATACTTATACCTATTATCTTGTAAGCGATTGACGAATCAAATAAATAAAATAAATAAATAAATATCTTATAATCATTAAAATCCACAATTTTTTTATTTTTCTTCTTTCTTCTTCATGTTTTTTTCGATTCACAATTATTCCAACACTGGGTCTATACCAAAATCACCAATTAGTCCCACAAACAGTCTTTTCTTACTTTTTCTTTTATTCTAGTTCAACTTTCACTTTCTAGGGTTGTTTTATTGTTTCAATATTTCTTTTACATTGTATCAAATCAAGTTCATAGAGAAACAGGATCTTTTCCTTTTTATTTTAAATTTATTTTTTTGTCCACAAGATGGCACTCTCTATTATGCTGTTTTATTATTCAGGGCTTTTCGAGCCTCAATATTTCAATACAATCAAATCTCCAATTTGCATATTTCCCCCCCTCTTTTTTTGACACTCTTATGTCCAGCTTTGATTTATGCCTGTTTATTGCCAAAATATTTTAGTCCAATTTGGTTAAGTATTTTCTTTCCAGCTTCTTCCTTTCCCAGTTCAAAGCCCTATTCAGCTGTCAAAGTTATTTTTCTTTTTTTTCCCTTTCCCTTTGTATTTCCGCCGCTTTCTTTTCTTTCTTAGAATTTCTTATTATATTAATCCCAGAGGTACCTTTTATTTAGTTGTTGTGCTAAATTGTCCCGGATCTCATGTTCTCCACCTCTTTCTTCACTCCTGCACAAACTTAATGCAGCTGAGTCCTCCTCTTCGGGGTGGCCCTTTTGGACCACCGCTTCTGTCATCTTCAGGGGAAAAATTCCAAGCCTGGGGGGGGGGGAGATATGTGGCTCCCCTTGACCAGGCTGGCAGCTTCCCCTTTCTCCACTGCCCTCCAAGACAGCTTCAGCCCCTAATCGCAAGGATTGGGGCTCTCCGACGAAAGAGCATGGGCCGTAGCTGTGGACAATCACGATCTAAGGTCCGTCAGCGAGGAGAGCTCAACCCAGAAGTCACAAATATTTCTTTTTGTATGCATCTCATCAAGACAGCAAAAAAGTAGGCTTCTAAAATAAGCAATTAGAAAACATTTTTTGAAGCAATACGTTGGACAAATACATTCCTTTACAGTGACTATTTTGCCTCTTGCTTCTTTAACAGTGAGGGGAAGTTAACCTCAATTATTTCTTATTCATAATATAGAACTAATTTGAAATGAATAGCTCAGCCAGAGTATGTGTTTTCTTTTCCAAATGTAACTGCCAGAAAACTGAACTCTTTCTGACATCTTTTAAAAGATTGTTGCCAACCTGACAACACCTTGATGTACTCTTCATTTAATTATAAATTGTTTTCATTCTACAAGCACTTATTTATTTTATCTCTCAACCTCAAGCTAATAAATGTCATAATCATTGTGTCTTTGGTGTATTTATTGTAGCTTATGTTGAATAGTAGATTTTTACCATTGTTTATAAAAACACATTTTTTCCTAAACAAGGAATAAATTGCCCCCTTTGTTCTGCTTCTAGAAGTCATTGTTTTAGGGGACAAAAACTATCCCTCAATGTCTTTTTCTCTTCGGGGGATTATCTTGATATTTCCAATTGCCTGTTTTCTTTTTCTTTTTTTTCTTTTTAAAACATGACATCCAGTTTTAAAAAATTATTGATGACCCAAGGAAAAGGTAGAATAAGAAGTGCCACTGTACCAAAATTAGGGAGGAGATTACCTTTAAGGAGAAGAAACTTCAATATTTCAATGGTACCTTTGCAGGGAAATCAGAGCAATCTATTTTGAGGAAGATATTTCCTAGCAGGGATATATTCTAAATGTATGGGCTTCAATTCCCAGAAATGTCAGAAAGGACTGACAATGTGTGCACTCCGTTCCATACATCTGGAAGTTGCTGAGATTGAGAAGTATTGACCACTTATAGGATCATAGAATGTAGCTCATTGTGTATAAATACTTCAGATTTTGATCAGATACTTGAACAATTTTTTGCATAGGTGACCAAGTACCATGGTATAACAGAAATTCCTGTTAGCTATATTAGCAACTGCATTTGCATTACATGATAAACTTGAATAGTGTTACTTTTCATTAAGATTTAGGCCCTCTGCATTAATTAAACTACATTAATCAACATGTCATGAAAACCTAGAAAATGGGTAAGTTTTAAGTCTGTTGAGTGAATATAGTCAATAATGATTGTCCCTCCCAAAGAAGGATCTAGAAAAGGGATATCAGGCAATGTGGTTGAATCTGGCCCACAAGGCCATTGTCAGCCATAGAAGCCATATTTGTATTAGCCATATATCTTCTTAGAAGCTTCAAGGCTGCCACAGTTAGTGCCTGGGAATTTGGGAAGGGGGAATTCTTAGTGAGCAGTAGATTAGATTCAACAACATTATTCTCAAAAGTCAAGGACAGGCTATCCTACAGCTGGATGGGACGGGTGATATTTGATTGGGCCATGTGGTGGGTGCAGGTGATGGATCTTTGAGTTTTACTCGGGGAAGGGAAAACACAGAAGTTTCAGATTTGAGTTTTCCCCACATGTGCCAACCTGAGTTCTTTCATAAATTCTTACTTGGATGGATTTTGTCTCTGAGTGCTGAATGGCATTGGGGAGATTCTTTGGAACATTGGCAGACAGCATGTAAGAGGCCAGTCTATGTTGCTTCAACCCAGTCTACCCATGTTGCTTTGGTCCAGTCTACCCAATGCAAAAAGGAAACATGCCAGCAGTTTGGGGAGTGGCATCAAGCTGGCTACACCCACCCAGCTGGCCTTGCCCACCCAGTCCGCCACACCCAGTGAATGGCATCAAACTGGCCACACCTGCCCAATCTGCCACGCCTGCCCAGCCCCCTAAGGTCAACCACAGCCCTGATGTGGCCCCCAATGTAATTGAGTTTGACACCGCTGATCTAGGACAAGTCACCATGGCCAACTTGCCATGGCCAACTCACTGCAGGACAACTTGCCACAGGACAATTCAATGTATTAATTGTTTCATTCAGTTAGTTTTATTATTGATGACCAGATTTTTGTCCACATTATTATAACTCTTGTATAGCTGTATTGACTTTGTTTCTTTATTGTTATTGGCCACACTTTGTGGAAATTAATTTAACTCTTGTATTTGTTGAATTGTTCTGCGGCGAGTTGTCCCATACAAATTGGCCATGGTGAGTTGGTCCATTCCACCCCAAGAAAGATCTATGTGAACAATGTTACTAAAAACATGAAGATTAAGAAAAAACATTATTGAAATTCTTTAGGAAGAGAGAAATAGCTAGGAATTACTTAAGTGCAAGTAGGCACTTCAGAATGTATTTTCATTTATAAGCCCAAAGGATCTGCACATTCCACTCCATGAAATTAAATTAAACTACTTTCCTGTTCCTTGCATTTCCATTGAAAAAGAGCTGGGTCAAATATTGACAGACAATACATTTCAATTATCCAGAACTGTAAAAGAGTTGTCCTTCCATTGCTGAATAACAGCTGCATTTAACCAGCCCTTGGGTTGATCTAAAAAAAAGGATTGAACCAAGCTAATATTTGGGCAAAGAGATCATTAGAAATCTTGAAGCAATAGAATAGACTGGGAAGTAGAACACATCACCCAACAAGCAAGAGTAAATGACCTTAGTATTGCTGCTAAAAACAGCATTAACAATCCATGTAGAACATAGAATCATAGAGCTGGAAGGGACCTTAGAGATCTTCTAGTCCAACTTCTGCTCATGGCAGGAGCCTCATACCATTCCAGTCAAATGGTGGTTCACTCTACTTTTGAAAGCTTACAGTGATGGAACACTGACAACTTTAGAAGACAAGCTATTCCATTGATTGCATGTACCAGTGGAATAGCTTGTACATTATGCGTACCAATGTACAGACATCTGTATGTTTCTGTGAAGTCATTAGGAGTCAACCTTCATAATTATTTCAATAATGGTGTTTGTTATATCCCATGCTTGAAGTCTTATTCTTAAATCTTATTATACTGATACATTTTAAATATGTTTTGGAATATAGCCTAAGTAGCCAGATAAATGTCATTTTTATAGAGACACTCCTTTATAAAGAGTAATACGTGCCCCCAGATTTATTACTCATGATCCTAGTTCCCAGTTTCAATTATCTCAAACGTCACAATCATCACAATAGAAAAGCTCTCTGCTTGACACCTTGCTTTAGTCATGGAGTTTAAGTCAATTTCAGGGAAAGATATACAAGTTCACCACTATTTGGTTGCTCCAAATATAGAAGTTGCTTCTATCTGTCACAGGTCATTCCATACACCAAGTTTTGTACTTTATATTTCCACATTAAAAAGAAACTGAAAAACATAATTGGAAAAGACTTGAAAGGCTCACTATCAACTGGCAATATATTCTATATATATAGATATATAAAAGCAAAATACCACTCATCACAAAATCTCCAGAACTATAAAGCGTATAAAGTTGAAATTTGAAACGTATGTTCCTGTTGGCTTCTAAGGTGCTCACTACGAAAGGATTTTTCAAAATGATCATCAGAGCATTAGTATTTCCTATATTATTATTAACATGCTCTGATGCTAAGGAGTTCTACTCCCCCTCCCCACCTGAAAAGAAATCTGTTTCAAGTGCAAAATGCAAGCAGAGGAGAGGAGTTTCAGTTTCAGTTTTACTTTCACAGCACTAAGCAACTTTGGTACAGACCAGTTGAGCTATGCCCATGTTGGCAAACCTATGCCACGAGTGCTGGAAGTGGCACGCAGAGCCATTCCCCCCAGCATGCAAGAGGTTGCCCGGAAGAGCCCACTGCACATGTGTGAGTGCGCCGCCACCTGACAGCTGATTGTCGGATATCCAACGCGCAAGCACAGGGGGCGGAGGGGCGGTGCATGGGAGATACATGCGCATGTGCAGGGGTGCATTGCACATGAAGAGATCATGCATGCATGCGCAGATGTGCTGTGCATGAGGAAAGAGTCATGCACGCATGCACAAAGATGCACAGCATGAGAGGGGGGAATTGTGCATGCATGTGCAGATGTGCATTGTGCAAGGAGGGAGTCACACATGCATGCACAGACATGCGGTGCACGAGGGGGTCACACATGCATGTGCAGGGGGAATGAGGGGGCCCCAGTACACATTGCCTTCTGGGTGTTGGCACACGAGCGCATACATGTGAGCATGTGCACAATTATCAGCATGGGAGCTGAAAAAGGTTAGCCACCACTGAGCTATGCCATGCCCAGGCTCCTTGTTGTCTCCTTCTTGCTCACACAGCAAATACTGTTTCAGTTTCCAAATAGCCCTCAACTCTCTCACACACTGACAGGACACTAGCCAGATGAATACTGATGGATGCTGATAGGCAGAGGCAGAATTTTTTCCCTTTATTTTCCTCCCCCAAAACTAAGCCCGACCACATAATTTTGTGGCGAAGCATAGGTATCGAGCTAGTATCCATATAAAAGTTCAACAATACATGTTCACAAAGTAAATAGGGAGGATCAATCTTCTTGCATGGTTCAGTAGATGTTATTTCATTTCCTAAAACACCCCTCACATTTTTCTGCATCTCCATTTATTATATGGTTTTCTGCTCTTAATATTATTTTTTTAAAAAACACCTTCAATCTTCTAACGTATAAAACTGCATAGATCACCCCAGGGTGACTAATACGACCTTGAATTGAATTTGTCTAATAATTTGATTCTGACATGAGTGAATAAATTTTGGACTCTGCTGCAAGATTGAAGGGTAATAGCCCAAAATATGAGAAACGCCAAAGCATCCATGAATATCATAGCTGTTCAGAAAATATTTACTTTTATGTCAGCATAGGAAGACCTGAAGGGCCAGGTTAGGGATGGATCATGATGGAGAAAAATCTATCTATGCAGTTGCAAAAAGATGACACTGACTTCACAGCACATTGGTAGTGGGAACCAGAGGTGGTATTCAGTAGGTTCTGACCAGTTCTGGAGAACCAGAAGTGGAAATTTTGAGTAGTTCAGAGAACCGGCAAATCCCACCTCTGACTGGAGATTTTACAGTATCCTTCCCCTGCCACACCCACCAAGCCATGTCCACAGAAACGGAATTAAAAAAATTGAATCCCACCACTGGTAGGAACCTACCTTACCCCTAACACACCTCCCCCTAACAAGCCAATCAGCTGAGAGGATGAAGAAATGAAAAGCTAAGAACCTCCCACCCTCCCGTGCGCTTTTTGTTTTTTTATCCTCTCAGCTGATTAGTGGCTTTTTTTTTTTACTACCAGTTCAGCTGAACCGGTCCAAACCGGTAGCATACCACCACTGCAGGACATAATCGATCATAAACAATGTCAGCTTTGGCCAAAAATAAAACAAGAAAATATCAGTTTAGAATGCGCAATGCAGTTCACTTTATTTGTAGAAGTCAGATGGAAGGTGGACAATTTAGAACCTTTTTAATGAGGTTCTATAGGCCTTTTGATCCTCCTCTGTCCAATCTCACCTCTTCTGATCACTCGGCATCCTCAGCTTTGCTCTTTAATGCCTGCCCTCATCACTTCTGATTAACCCATCTCCCTTTATGAGGAATCAGAAATACAACTAAGTCAGCCAATGATAATTATGGAGCTGACAAATCAAGTGAGAAAATCTCTTGACTGCTGGTTTCATTCTTGGATCTTGAAAAACAACCTTTCGAGTGTAACCTCCTTTGCATAGTCATAGAAACTTATTCACAGCAAAAGATTAGGGGACTGGAGGCTAAAACACATGAAGAGTGGTCACGGGAATGGGGTATGTCTGGATTAATGAAAAGAAGAACTAGGGCTGACATCATAACAGTATTTTAGTATCTGAGGGGCTGCCACAAAGAAGAAGGTGTCAATCTTTTCTCTAAAGCACCTGAGGGCAAGACAAGAAGCAATGGATAGAAACTAATCAAGGAGGGATCCAACCTAGAACTGAGAAGAAATTTCCTGACAGTTAGAAAAAATAATCAGTGGAACAATTTACCTCCAGAAGTTATGGTTGGCCCATCACTGAAAGTTTTTAAGAAGAGACTGGACAGCCATTTGTCTGAAATGGTATGTAATCTCCTGCTTGAGGAAGGGATTGAACTAGAACAATGGTCACCAACCAGTGGGTCGGGGACCACTGGTGATCCATGAGAAAATGTTGGTGGTCTGCAGAGAAATGTCATCCCCAAAGTACCCCCGAAAGCAATTAATCCAGGCTGTGCAGGAACACAAGGCTTGCGTTGCTTGCATTGTGAACAACATGAGTAGTGAGGGGAGGGGGGAAAGGGTGGAGGGGAGAACTTGCTCCACATGCCCCCATGTGCCTCGCCTGGCCACCAGGCTGCTTCTCCTGCTACTTTCTTTTTCTGCTTTTGGCTGCACGCAAGGAAAACAGTTAAGGTCTTTTCTTCTCTCCCCCAAACTCCACCAGAAATGAGTCTTTGGGACCCTGCAAGGCATCCTGCTCCAAGAGGCTGTGCCATTCTGGTGGAGTTTGGGAAGAGAGAGAAAGACTTCTGCTGCTTTCCTTGCATGAAGCCAAAAGTCTCTCTCTCTCTCCCTGTGAAAATGGAGCTAGAGACGGTATCCTGCGATCCCAAATAAAGAATGATTGATTGGTAGGAAAACAGGATGGGGAATTTTCCTGCAGACTTTTTGGTGGGATTTTCCCAGGGTCTCTGGTCTGAGGGATTTAAAATTATGAGTTTGGTGGTCCCTGAGGCCCAAAAGGTTGGCAACCCCTGAACTAGAAGACCTCCAAATCCCTTCCAATTCTGTTATTCTGTTAAGAAACATGGGGGGGAGGGGGGGAACCTGATGGAAAGAAGGAATGTTGATAAAAACGGTTTTAATTTATAAGTACAGGGACAAAACCATGGTATCTATTTTATTTCTAGCTTGAATTGTTTTAATCATTGCTAATTGTTGGAATAATTGCTCCATTCCACAACAAAACCACGCTGAATAATTGTCATCTGTTTTCTTATGTGTCCAGTCTCCATCCATGCCATTGCTGAGGACAATTCTGAACTTTGGTTGCAATGCTGACTTTGATCAAGGTGAATTGCCGATGTGCCAAGGCAATGCTTTTGCTGGGATTTTGGTGAGAGGCTGGTGTGTTATAGATAAGTGGTTCTCAACCTTTTCTTCACCACAGACCCTCTTCAAATAACTTTTGTGGCCACTGACCATGGCTATGGATCCCCAAGACTTAATTCAAGATTTAAATCATTACGTTTCTTCAAGCCTTCATGGATCCCCTTGTGATGACATTGCACATCCCTCCCCATCCTCAGGGATCCAAATCAGAGGTGGTATTCAGCAGGTTCTGGCCAGTTCTGGAGAACCAGTAAAGGAAATTTTGAATAGTTCGGAGAACCGGCAAATCCCACCTCAGACTGGCCCCTCTCCCATCTATTCTCTGCCTCCTGAGTCCCAGCTGATTGGGTGGGTCTTCTTTGGTTGCCCTGCACAGGAGAACGGAGCTGGAAAGCAGGTTAGTGGGGTGGGGAGGGAATGGGGATTTTGCAGTAACCTTCCCCCGCCATGCCCACCAAGCCACGCCCACAGAACTGGTAGTAAAAAAAAATTTGAATCCCACCACTGGTCCAAATACCATAGATTGAAAACCACTGGACAAGATTATGTATCTATATAAGAGAATATTAGAGATCAAAGGCTGGGTGTGGAAACATTTCAGGCAGCAGAACAAAGGAAGAGGTATTACTGTTGCAAAACTGAGTGGGAAAAGAAGAGGGAGCTTGAATCTTCTGTTGAAGATTTGTAGAATTAAAATGAAAAGAACATGTAGATTTCTGCAGCTTTGTGCAATCCTTGAGAGCTACTCTCAGTCCCAGCCCTCAGCTCTGAAATCTGTGAAGTGTGATATTAATTCATTTTCATAAAATTACCTTCACAGTCCCTCCCCCACCCCGGATATTGCTGTATGTAACTCTGATTATAAAGGGATACAGAGAAATTTGCTCATGGGAAGCATTATAACTTCTTCTATTGATGAGCTGCAAAGAAGCTTTTTGATGAAAGATTAAACTGAAACTGAAATTTGCTGGATTTTTGTCATGGAAATGTTTTAAGAGTTAGATCTTGAAATTCTAGTGCTTGAGGGGCTGTCAGAGAGGGGATTGACTTGTTCTCCCAAACACCAGAAGGCAGGACAAGAAGTAATGGGTAGAAGCTCATAAACGAGTGATCCAGCTTAGACGTAAGGAGAAATTTACTTTTCAATTCAGAATAGACCTGGAAGGAGGTCTATTGGAAGTCTTCTTGTCCACCCCCCTGATCAATCAGGACATCCTATACCATTTCATTTTTTTTTTTTGACTGAAGAACATTTGACCAGGATGGTATAAGGCAGTGATGGCTAACCTTTCCATCCTCACAGGCCAAAAGTGTGTGCACATGCCAACACACACAAGCCAATGCATGTGAGCCCCACATGACCCCTGCATGCACACATGACCTCCAATACATGCCGTGCATCTCTGCACATGTGCATGCGACCCCCACAGACACTGTACATTTCTGCGCATGTGTGTGCATCTTCCGTGCACCCCTGCCCTCCGTACATGCGTGGCAGCTACCCGACAATCAGCTGGCATGCATGTGGCATGTGCGCATATGCAGTGGACCTGCTCCGGGGCGACAGCTGACATGCCAGTGAAGATGGCTCTGCGTTCCACTTCCGGCACACATGCCATAGGTTCGCCATCAAGATTTAAGGCAAAGGTGTCAAACTCAATTTTACTGAGGGCTGCATCAGGACTGTGGCTGACCTCGGTGTCAAGGTTCCAGAAATTACTCCAATTATATCATGAGTCTTGGGCCACCCTCCCAAAACTAAAGTGGATTTATTTGAAGGTAACATTCTCCATCTGGCACTAACTTGGGCGTAGCCAACTCTGAGATATGTAATTCACTGTCACCCTACATCCTGCTTCCCCCCCCCCCCCCGTGTATCATACAAAAAAAAAAAAAACATCCATAGCCAAGAGTCATCAATCATGCTCTCCATGGCAGAAGCTTCAGCCATCTAATCAGTCTTTGAAGAAAATATGAATGGAATGTACTTTCAATTTCACACTGTTGCCTGCTCTTTGAAACTCTTCTCCTTCTTTCTGTTGTCAATGAATGTTGGAAATTTATGCAAATTCAAAACATTTGTCCATCTGGTTTTGTTATATATTGTGACTCAAAGCAGTTCCCAAGGAACTTAAAAATAAAAGAGGTCTTGCAGTCATTTTCTGCCTGATCCCTTTAACTGAAGATGTCAAAGACTGTGGAAGGTGCTCCTTTGCATTGGAGATATGAGGTAGGGAATGGTTTCGTCCCCGTTTGGATGCAAATCTGTACAGAAGCTTATTATGCAACCTGAACAAAAACTGTTTTAAACTCACCCTTTGCTGATGTTTGCTATGCAAGTCACATCTCTTGAAAAGATATACATATACATATAAATACACACACACACACACACACACACAGACACACATGGTATTCAGCTTCAGAAACAATAGGACAGGGACGGTAGGCACATTGGTGCACTTATGCACGCCCCCTACAGACCTCTTACGAAAGGGGTGAGGTCAATAGTAGAAAGTCTAAGGTTAAAGTTTTGGGGGTTTGGGGAAGAAACCAGAGTCAGGTAGAGTATTCCAGACATTGACCACTCTGTTGCTGAAGTCGTATTTCCTGCAATCAAGTTTGGTGCGATTAACCTTGAGTTTGTATCTATTGTTTGCTCTTGTATTGTTATGGTTGAAGCTGAAGTGTTCATTGACAGGTAGGACATTGCAATGTATGATTTTATATACTATACTTAGATTGGACGGAAGGCAATGTAGTTCTAGATTTTCTAGGTCTAGAATTTCAAGTCTGGTGGCATAAGGTATTCTGCAATGAGTAGAGGAGTGAAGAACTCTTTTTATGAAATATTTCTGGACTTTCTCAACTGTGTTAATATCAGATATGTAATGTGGTTTCCAGACTGATGAGCTGTATTCAAGTATTGGTCTAGCAAATGTTTTGTATGCTCTAGTTATTAGTGTAATATTACCAGAGAAAAAGCTACATATGATTAGGTTAACAACTCTTAACGCCTTTTGGGCTATGTAGTTACAGTGGGCTCTAGCAGTTAGATCATTAGAGATGAGTACTCTAAAATCCTTGACAGAGTTTGGATCATCAACAAGGTCTTGACTATTCAGCCTGTATTTTATTTTCTGATTTATTTATTTTTTTGCCAATATGTAGGCCAGAGCATTTATTTGTTGAGATTTGAAGTTGCCATTTTTTTGACCATCCTGATAGATAGTCGAGGTCTTTTTGAAGAGTAGCAATATTGTCTGTGGTATTGAATAGCTTTACATCATCAGCGAAGAGAACACAGTTGCTCTTGATATGATCACAGAGGTCATTTATGTAGAGTATGAAAAGAGTTGGTCCTAGAACACTGCCTTGGGGGACATCACCGTTGACAGGTACAGAATTTGATAGCACTCTCCCAATTTTGACCATTTGTTGTCTGTTTGACAGGAAAGTTTCTATCCAGTTATGTAGGTGTCCAGAGATACTATAAGATTTTAGTTTTAGAAGTAGTTTGTCATGTACCATTGAATCAAAGGCTTTACTATGTAGATTGCATCTATTGCTTTGCCCTATCTGAGTTGTGTAGTCCATATGTTTTTATAGTGTAAGAGTTGCAGATTACATGAGAGTTTTTTTCTGTAGGTTCTGTAGAGTAGGTTGTTTGTTTCTAAGTGGAGGATGATGGATTGGTTAATAATTGATTCCATAACTTTACAGGTGACGCAGCATAAAGAGATTGGTCTGTAATGTTCAACTAGGCTGGGGTCTACCTTTTTTAAGATGGGGATGACCGTGGCTTGTGACGATAGTTTTGGCAAGGAGCTGGTCCTGAAAGATTTTTCAAAGATTATGCTTAGAGGTTCGGCTAGAGGATAGCTTTTTTAAGAAGTAGACACATATTCCATCTGGTCCATTAGATAGAGATGGTTTTGGATTGTGTAGTGCTTTTCCACATCGTCTTCTGTAAAATCGATATGTATTAGATCATTGTAGTTTTCTGTGGTTCGACTAGGAAATACTGGGCATGATCCATTGCTGTTTACAAATATGGAGCCAAAGAATGTATTAAAGAGGTTGGCTTTAATAGTGTCGTCATTGCAGTCTTTACCATTAGGTCCTTTCAGGGGGTGGGATGGACCTTGAGTCTTTTAGTTTGTTTTTTACAAAATTGTAGACAGCACGGGTGGAATTGGTGCATAGAAGGTTTTCTTCTTGTTTAATGTGATAATTGGTGCATTCAGTTTTTATCTGGTGGCATAAATTTTTGTATCGGGTTTTGAAGTTGGCAACGTGACCAGATTTGTTTTTCTGACAAAGTGATTTCTTTTTGGATTGAAGCTTCTTTATTGTTATGGTAATTGGTTTTTTCTGGTTTTGGGAGTTGTTAATGGTACATATAGTTTGATGACTCTTTTGACTTCAAGTAAAAATAAGTTGTAATGGTCTTCTTCTATTCTCTGCATCCAGAGAATAGAAATTGCCAATCAAGGGATGAGAGATCGTTGTTTATAAGATCATAGTTGCCTTTTTTGAAGTTATAATTGGGGATTCCGTTGTGATGTTTTTTGTGTGTACCCTGCTTATTTGCATCTTAGTTGCAAGGTAAATATCTTGCCTTGGTGTTCTGACCCACGTCCTTTTCCAACAAATCAAACACAATCCAAAGGGAAACGAAACCTTGTAATGCTTCTGCAAAATAATTAGCTGTGATAAGTACAAGCCTTGCCAAACTGTGCGAGACTTGCCAAAAGATAACAGACAAGAAATAATTTGCAATACAAGAATCTTCAAATCCAAACTCAGGATACAGGAATGTCCATGAGGCTGGAGTTTCAAAACGTCTTTGCTTTCTGCAAAGAATGTTCATTTTACAGCTGGCTTTTATTTTCTTGAAGGAGGGGCAATTACCTTGCAGCCTTATTCTTACTCGCCTGTGCAGTTGTAGCTGTTCTTTCCTACGAGCAATCCTGTGCTCACGCGCACTTGGCACGGGCTCCTTGAGAACCTCCTTATCACTGCTGCCAGCTGCCACAATCTCTGAAGGAAGCAGTCCACTCTCTAATTGTCCGGGCCCCTCACCTGATTCCTCACTCTCCTCAGCCCTTCGTACCTGCTGCTGGCTAACCACAACACTTGGTAACATCTTAACAGTAAAGTTCTGACCCAGCGGCCCTAACATGACAAACCCTCTGATGTGAACCCAAAAGATTATTTTGAGCAGCCCTGGCAAAAAGTTTCTCTCGCAGGCTAACAAGTCCATCCAGCTGGAAAATGAATAGTTGTCTGTCACATCTATTCATCTTCACCCCCTGCCTTTTATCCCCAGAGCTAGAATGGGGCTTCACTAGCAGTGGTGGCTCTTTCATCCCCAGGATCAATCCACAGCTTTCCACTGCTTTCCTTTTCTGTCTTCTGTGCAGCCACACATCAGGCACTAGACCAGCAGTGGGATCCTACCTGTTCCACTACTGGTTTGGTGATTGTGCACGCATGGATGCGCACCTAACACACAGCTTTCCCTCACACTAGCTGAGGCATGCAGTGCCAATCAGCTGAGAGGATAAAGAAAAGTGTAGGGGTGGGTGGGACGGCCAATCCTGCGCTTTTCTCTTCTTTCTCCTCTCAGCTGATTGTCAGAGATTTTTTTTTCCTCCTCTCAGCTGATCCTTGGAGGCTTTGTTTTTCTACTACCGGTTCGGCTGAACTGGTCCAAACCGTAACATACTACCATTGCACTGGACCCAGCTGTCCCTTCTCTTCTTCTTCATCAACCACCTCTAGACCTGGGGGCTGTTGACTCTCCATCTGAGGGCTGACGGGTGGCCCAGGCTCCGCCTCTGTCTGTCTGTCTCTCCCAGCTCCATTCCCTCATCCTCCTCAGAACTCCAAGGTTGCCCTGATGCTGACCCTGACTCCCATGCCTGCTCCTCTGATTCGGTTGCTGCAGGGGCCGGTGGCTGACAGGCCACAACAAGTAAGATGTTACCTCTTTTGAAAAGCAGCAGAGATTGGATGTAGCCAGCAATAGAAATAAATTTGCAGTGAGCTTAGCAGAGGACACTGCATAACATTAACTATGATCCGTCTGCTGGATAAAACACCCGAGGGATGATTGATTAAAAGGATAAGATTGGGAAGAAAGGGACTTTTAAAAAACACAAAAGTATAAAACAAGAGTCATTTTGCTGTGACAGCTTCCGATGCTATTGCTGGAGGGTAAAGCATTTGCCTAATAATCCTGGAGCTCTGAAGAATCCATTCCAAATTAATATGTGTCTTTATCTATTATTATTTTATTATTGAGAGCTAGTTAGTTAATAGTAGTTAAGGCACCTGGCTAGAAACCAGGAGACTGTGGCTTCTAGTCTCGCTTTAGGCATGAAAGTTGGCTGGGTGACTTTGGGCCAATCACTAGGAGACTGTGAGTTCTAATCCCACCTCAGGCATGAGAGCCAGATGGGTGAAAAAAAAAAAAACAGATGAAGTTTTGCAGGTGTCAACTCAAGTTTTTTTTATTATATTCTGAACACATACCTGATAGAGACATCCCCTTAAAAATAATCTCAGAGAGGATTAATTAAATTTAAGAAAACATTAGTCTTCTACATTAATCAAGAATCATAAGGTAATTTAATATGGTCATAGGGTACAAATAAGCAATCAAATCATTCTAGAAAACAAATATATAAAATGTAAGGATACAAGCAACAAAGTTACAGTCATACAGTCAAAAGTGGGAGGAGATGGGTGATAGGAACCATGAGAAGATTACTCGTAATAGCAATGCAGACTTAATAAATAGTTGGATAGCGTTGAGGGAATTATTTGTTTAGCAGAGTGATGGTCTTTGGGATAAAACTGTTCTTGTGTCTAGTTGTTCTGATGTGCAGTGCTCTATAGCGTCGTTTTGAGGGAAGGAGTTGAAGCAGTTTATGTCCAGGATGTGAGGGGTCTGTAAATATTTTCACAACCCTCTTTTTGACTCGTGCAGTATCAATGAAAGGCGGGTTGGTAACAATTGTTTTTTCTGTGGTCTTCTCCTCTCCTCTCCTCCCCTCCTCTCCTCTTTAAATTGATTGCCTGCAGAAGGTTTTTAAAATTAAGATGAAAATCTCATGAAATTAGGTCAAGGTCCTCGAGCAGCCTTAGGCCATAAGTTGACCACCCAACCTAATTCATTCTGGGTTTTATAAACTATTAGCACTGGATACACTGGTCTTCTCCCAGCTTTGAAGGCACAAAAGAATGATTATCTGAGTTCAGACAATGACAACTGTAAAAGCTTTATTTATTTTGCTTTGATTTATAGGCCAATGGGGGCCATTCCTCGGGCTTGGGTTGGGACAGGTGACAGAAATTGGACATTAAATGATGGGCCTGTATTCCTGAAGGGCTTGCCAACGAAATTAAATGGGACACAGGGGAAGCTGAGGAAAAGAAGAAATTAAATTTAAATGGGTTGTATACAGAGGTGGTATTCAGCAGGTTCTGAGCAGTTCTGGAGAACCGGTAACGGAAATTTTGAGTAGTTCGGAGAACCAGCAAATACCACCTCTGACTGGAGATTTTACAGTATCCTTCCTGTGCCACGTCCACCAAGCCACGCCCACAGAACCAGTAATAAAAAATTTTGAATCCCACCACTGGTGTATATTAGAAGAAATCCTAATCCTTCTCAATAATTCTAATTCTATTATTATTATTATTATTATTATTATTATTATTATTATTATTATTAT
>NW_020769337.1:3142790-3189443 GCF_900518735.1 Pseudonaja textilis | reverse complement strand
AAGGAAGGAAGGAAGGAAGGAAGGAAGGAAGGAAGGAAGGAAGGAAGGAAGGAAGGAAGGAAGGAAGGAAGGAGAGAGACTATAGTCAGAGTGAATGAGGGTCTGAGGAAGTCCTGCCTTAGCACTTGACCACAGGTGCCTCCAATACTAGTGACATTGAGCTGGCCACACCCATCCCAGCCATGCGTACTCTAGCAATGCCCACCCCGGCCCTCTGAGATCAAATACAGCCCTGATGCAGCCCTCAAATTAAATCGAGTTTTATACCATTGTTATATAGCCTGATTACAGCACATCTTCAAGAAAATAAGCAAGTTTAGAGAACTCAAGAACTCAGCAGTTCAACCCTGAGTTACATATATTCTCTAGTGTAAAATACTGTTTTTAGAAAAACAGATCTAACAAAAAATTCTCTTGAGCACACAGATGCTGTTCTTTGGTCTACAACAAAGGCTCCATTGTATTCCCAGTGATTAATGTGGGAGCAGTCAACACAGTGTAATTGTCAACTGGGACACCTGTTTGTCCTCTGAATATAGACAGAATGGATCTCAGCTCTGATTATGTAGCAATTTTGTTGTTCCGTATATTTAAAGATAACCCAGTTAAGGGAGAACTCAAAGCTAGCATATCCATATCTATTTCTTCTGCTGTACAAGGTCAGGAAGCACACAGGATCACTGCCTCTTGGAAGCAATTAGTTCACAAAAGATACATCTAGAGTCAAATTCTAGCCCTTTAAGCAGGAATTAAGTCTTACGCTTTGATCTCAGGTGAAAAGGACTGGGGGAAAAAAGAAAAATATATATTCTTTTTCTTTGACTTCAGTTGTATTCCCCTGGGTTCTGTCTCAAGAGAATGCATGCACATGCAAATGCCCTGTGGGCCTACAGATTTTCTCAAATGTTACAAAAGCTGCCTTACCACCACTCAGCAAAAAAAAAAAAAAAAACAGTTCCTATTTGGGTAGAATGACATTTTAAGAACTCAGAAATCTCAGGAGAAGTCTAAGCCACTCGATTGTACGGAGCTTCCAGTTCTGTGCTTCTGCATATTAAATTGATTCAGCTTTGAGTCTATGTGTATGCGTATGAAAAAATGGAAGACAGATGGTCATAATCCTCAGCCAATGGATCGTGCTATTTGGGAAATCTGGAGTTCCAGGTAAACCTGGGAAGCATCAAAAAAGGGAAGAGGAAATTAAATAAGAAAAGTATGTTTTAATATTACATGTTGTAACAGCAGCGAGGATTATATTTGCACATTGGAAAAATGAAGAAACACCACAAGATGAAGAGATAATTGAGAAGATATTAGATTGTGCAGAAATTGATTGATTGACATTGAAAATTAAGTAGAAAGAAGACACAGAATAGTATCAAACATAGAATTTATTCTACCAGTGGTTGGAAAAAAAGGGGTGGAGATTAAGAATATAATTAGCATTGCTAAGCAAATTAAATACCCAGACAACACAATGTTTATTAAGCACTAAGAAATATAATTAATTTAAAAAATCAATACAATTTAAAAAGAAAAGGGAAGGGAAGGGAAGAGGAATGCTGGTTTGTACCATGGGTGCCACTGGATTAGCCAGATTCATGAAGGATGAGTCTCTTCAGTAATTACTATTTCCAATGTCTGTGTTTAGTGACCACACCAGCAAAGGAGGCATACTGCAGATCCTGTCAGTCAAGGAATTTTGGCTAGTGGAGTCCAGAAGAACTTTTTCTGTTCTGGCTCTTGCCCTTTGGAATATCTTACCCCTGGGGAGAGATCCTTCTGTCTTTACACAAGAGCCTTAAGATCTGGTTCTGTCAGTTGGATTGGGGACTCGAGGGAGGTTCACTCTGGAGTTAGTTAATTAAGAACTAATCCTCCCTCCCTCCTCCCATGCATCTAATTCCTTCCTTTTCCATCTGGTGTCAATTATTTTATTTTGTTCATATTGTCATTTTATACTTGATGATTTTAATGGTTTTTATGGTGCGGGAGCATGATGGCGCAGTGGTTAGAATGTAGTATTGCAGGCTAACTCATTGTTCACTGCCAGGAGTTCAATCCTGACCAGTTGAAGATTGACTCAACCTTCCATCCTTCCGAAGGCAGTAAAATGAGGACCCAGATTGTTGGGGGAAATAGGCTGACCTTGTAAACCAGGGGTTCCCAATCTGTAAACCAGGAGACTGGAACTGGGCATGTGCGAGTACACACACACACACACACACACTTATCCTCACTTGTGTGAGCAGCAGGTGTGAGCATGCATGCATGCTTACCGCTGCTTGTGTGGAAACATCCTCTCTTGCCCCCAGTCTCGGCTGGTCTGCAAAGCCAGAAACATTGGGGAACTCTGCCATAAACTGCTTAGAGAGGGCTGTAAAGTATTATGAAGCATTATATAAGTCTAAGTACTATACATGCTGGTTCTTCAATACTGGTCAGAACCTGCTGAATACTGCCTCTGATTTGTATGCTTTCAAACTGCCAGGTGGACAGAAGCTGGGGTAAATAATGGGGGCTTATCCCATCACATGGTGCTTGGGTCTCAAACCCAGACTGTCAGCTTTCTAGCTGACAAGCTCAGAATTTTTAACTGCTGAGATGTTGCACCCCTAAAAAAAAGGCCAAATATAAATAAATATAAATAAAATAAAATAACATATGTCTATCTCTGCCAAATTCCCAAAGGAATAGAAACATCAAGCATAGCCAATGACATTATGGATGGATGGGGAAAATTCTACATGGTGTTGAGCCTAATTTAAAAGCTGTCTGCAAGCAAGCTATTTAATTCTTTGGGAAGAGTGATTTGCTGGCGTCACCCTGGGAAAACAGGAATATCAAACAACAAAAAAGAGGTTTCCAAACAAACAAACAAACAAACAGGAAAAAAGGAAGCAAGTCACCACTGACTTGTAGCCCCAGATTATTTCTAAGGAGATGCAACAGAAAAGTTGCCTATAAAGTCATGAAAATCATGCCAGGAACCAACAGTGGCAGTTATGTTACCCTATAATAATTTCAGCTTCCTTCCGAACGTGTCCAATGGCTGAGTATGTTGTTTCTACTGCTGTTCAGAAAAAGACCATCTGAAGGAACCGTTTTGCAGCTCTCTGGAGATATCTAAATTCAGCTCGTGCAGATTTCTCCGATTTTATTTTAGTAGTGCGAACAACAACACCTGCCCTGAGAGTCAGGTATTTAGCAGGAAAGAAAAAATCAATCCTTTTTTTTTTTTTTGCATGGCAGACTGGTGATGACTCTGACTTTTATTGCTGTGCCTAAATTGGGAATTCATAATCAGATTAAAATTTACAGTTTCAGCCACTGACAGATGGTGTTTTCTTCCAAGCCTCACTTCATTCCTGAAACACACTCATAATTACAGGAATCGTTTCGTCTCTTCTACACTCTCTCTGCTTCCCTGAGAAGATTTACCCCCACCCCCACTCCCACTCACCCCTGCCTGCTTTGATAGATTTCACTGGTAATCATATCTTGGATACAAAGATTAATAACATCTTTTTCAGCTGGAAGAAGTGGAAAGAAATAGGTCCGCAAAAGTAGCCTTTGCAAAGAAGACTCTATTAGCCCGATTGTCCGTGAATACAGATTTAAATCATTTGGAGCATTTCAAGAAACTGAAAATGAATGGAGGAGATTTCCTTCTGATTTAGAAACACTTTCTTACTTCTTGCCTGCAGGCAATATGTCTATCTACTCCACCGGCTTCAAATAGGAACATTTGAGAAAATTCCGTTTTAGTGAATTCCAGTGTGAAATCACCAGATCTATACCTCTTTATAGATTAATATGCCTGAGGGTGGTGAAAGATTTTTTAAAGAACATGTATACTTGGAAAGGCTAATTTAAATGTATATATTTCTATATTTTTTATTTTTTTCTATATATATTTATGTTGATTTATTTATATTTACACACAGAGAGACACAATGTATATTGTTTGTGTGTGCTTCTGCAGGTAAAGATACACAGCATCTGATAACTTCTCAGTAGTGGAAGAGAATTGATTGGGCTTATATTTGTGTAGATGTAAAGCTTACATGGCCTGGAGACATGGATTCAGTGTGGTGTGATGGTGAAGATGCTGGTTTAGGAGTGTGGAGAACATGTTTTTTACTTTCCTTAGGCACCAACATGAGTTGGGTGATCTTACACTAGTTGGTTCATACTAGCATCAAGTTCTGAAAACCGCTAGCTCAAAAACAAAACCCTTGGTGACATCAGACTTTGTTATGTCTACATTATGTGTACATAAATTATGTGTAGTTGTGTGTACATAGCTTTGCTATGTGTACCAAACTGAATGCACAAGGAGATCTTGCAATCAAAATGGGATAAATATTAGGAATAAAAACAACATAATCTAGAGAGAGATTGTGCTAATTGTTTCAAGATCAGTTTCTTGCATCTGCAGTTGGTTCCAGTGATGGATGGATTGATGGTTGGTTGGTTGGTTGGTTGGATGGATGGATATTTAATATCTAGCATTATTATTTTTTCAAAACTGCTTCACCCTTTTCTCCAGAAGCTCAAAGTAATGTAAGTTTCCTACCTTTCATTTACACTGCCTAGAGCTGGCAGTACATGGCATTTGTAGGGAACATTGAGTAATGATACTAATCTACCAATATGAAGATTTGGATTTTTAGGATGAATCAGAAGAAGGGCAGAGCTGGTGCCCCAATGTTTTGGGGCCCTAGGCCAATTCTACTCAGCCTTAAGCTAAAGCTCATCCTGACTATGTTCAAACAAGACAGAGATACACTGGACTAAGAGTGGATGAATGGTTTAAAGTCATTCTTTTGAGTTCCCACAACTGATGATTGATTCTAATGCTAGGATATAATGTAGAGATTCTACATTGTAAATATAATGGACACTTCATTGAATTTGAGCAGTCAAAATAGCCAACAATAAATCATGGGTTTCCATAGGGAATGGTAAAAAAGGTCAAGATTATAGCCACAGTGGTACAATCAAAATGCTTTATATGGGTCACATGTTAAAAACAGCACATTCTGGTTTCCATCTTGATTTCTTTTTGCCACATCTTGTGGGCATCTCTTCAATCAGTAAATGCCAGTTTACACAAAATAAATGTTTAAATAACAATTATAACCCATGCAAGCACCAAGAGAAAGAGATGTGTTTTTGTCTGCTTTTCTAAAAGCAGAGAGAGTAAAGTTGAAAGCATCTCCAAACAGAGTGTGTTTAATTTATTTATCAAATTTAGAAACCGCCCATCTACCTCACAGCCTGGGAGTAACCCAGGAGAAAGACCCAAACCTCTGAGGTAACTGTAAATGCATCACAGTTGATACTCATGAGAACTGAAAAATATTCATCATTACATGTCTTGGTAACTAGAATTTAAGTTTGATCCAGCTTATCACATGTACTTTGGGAAAATTAGGTCCCTGGGATTATCATGCTCTGTTTCTGAAATGTAAAATAGTGGCTGAGTCAGTTTGGGATTATTGACTGACTGACTGACTGATTGATTTTGTAACCAGCCCAAATCTGTAGACTGTGGGTTTATAGAACAAAGTAAAATGTAACAGGGAGAAAAAAATTAACATTAATAGCAATAGCATTTAGGCTTTAGGCAAAGCACTTTAGAGCACTCTCTGGTTTATTTACAATGTAGAAGCATTATTGGCATATTGGCCCCAACAATCTGGGTCATCATTTTGCCAACCTTGGAAGTATGGAACACCGAGTCTACTTTGAGCCCCGTCAGGATAAAACTCCAGGCTGTGGACAGAGTTGGACAGCAATACTGTCCTTAATAACATTCTTTCCAACCCCAATCACTATCAAACATGCAAGTTGAATTAAAGCTCTGGTAAAATGGGATTGTTTGAATGACTTTATGACATGTGGAAACGGAAGAGCTTATGAACCTCTGTAAGCGTTGGGTTACAGCAGAAAAGGCCTACCTCCTTTTCTCTTATGGATGGGGCTTCTTGGGATGCACAAAACTAAATGTCTATGAGTGACACACTAAATGGCCTTAATCACTCACTAAAAGAATGCAACCCCACCCCCACCCCCACTTCATAAACACATGGCACAACATAGGAGGACAAAGGAATAGATTCAGCAGTCCATCTGCATTTAAAAGAGAAAGGACACTCTTTTGAAGATGCATTTTGGACAGAGAGGACAATGGTTTGAAACAAGGGTCAAAGAGACCGTCTATATCAAAATTGAACAGTCCTCTTTCAACAGAGGAGAAGGGATACAACATCATCTATTTCCAGTCTACAACACAGTCCTTTCAACAGTTCCAAAAAAGCTCCACATGCTTTTGCACCACTCAGGTGACCCTGATCACACAGATAAATCTTCAGGTGGCCTTAAGGACTCTGTAAATTAATGCAAATGACCAGCTGTCTTGCAAGGAGTATAAATCCTTCCATTCTCCACCATCCAGTCAGAGCTGAAGAAGCTTCTTGAGTAAGATGTGAAATGTCTTCAAGAAAGAAAAACTAGAAAGTTCAGTTGCTTCTTTAAAAAAAAAAAACACCTTTGGGACAAAACTGAAAAAAAAGTAGAATCAATCCATTGTTCCTTTTAGCCTGACACACTTTACAGGGTTTTATCAGCTATACCTGGAGAAACCAGGACTTGAACTGGGACCTTCTCTGTATAGATTACATGTCCGCCACCATTAAGCTGCAGGTGCAATCAGCCTTGCCCAGCAAGCACCTCTTCATTTCTGATTATTTTCACAATGTGATGTACTATCAAATTGGATCCCATGACTTTGAGATTAAGCTGCCTCTTCTACAGAGCATCAGCACAATCAGGCTTCTCCGTAAACACAGTCAACACAGTAAGTCGCCTGCTGCTTATAACAACATTTACAAAACAAGCATCATTTGCGGGGTCTGCTGCTTAATGGATACTCTGAGTCTAATCAGCAAGAACCAAAGCAGACTGAGCAGATCTTCATTCAGGTGTCAATAACCCTGCCTTTTTTTATTTCATTTCCTAATGGGTTATCAATACCAGTAATTTGCCCCTGATAATGTGGCAAATTATAAATGGGAAAGATTAAACAAGTACCGGTGGAGGAGAAAAATCAGCTTGACGATCCATTTTGTTCTAGCGCCTGAGCTCATACATATCTTGGGATCAAGGTCCTGCTGCCTGGCTAGGTGCTTCTTACTGTGAATAGAAGCTTTGATATGGTTTGTCCTCAATATAATAGCAATAGCACTTAGACTTATATACCTCTTCACAGTGCTTTAGAACTCCTCTAAGCAGTTTACAGAGTCAGCCTATTCATCTTTTTTAATGTCCCCATCATTTCTTGTAGGGTGAAGTCTGGGCAACTGAATGGACATGAGTGTTTACTGGCTGGATGCCTTTCCTGTCACCAATGTGGAGTTATATTCAGCAGATATATTCTCATCGTGCCCAGAAAGAGGAATATTTGCCTCTACCTAGAATCAAACTCACAGCCTCCTGATTGTGAGGTGAGAGTTCCACCTCTAGGCCACCACACCAGTCATCGCAGAGTCAGCCTATTGCCCCCAACAATCTGGCTCCTCATTTTACTCACCTTGGAAAGATTGAAGATGGAGTCAACCTTGGATAGAGAAAGCAAGGTCTTTTGTTGGGGCTTTGAACCTATTACAGGTACTCCTCAATTTATAATCATTCATTTAGCAACCATTCAAGGTTGTAACAGCACTGAAAAAAGTGACTTACAACTTCACACTTGCAGCATCTTCACAATCATGTGATCAAAATTGAGCCACTTGGCTGTCAGATTGTATTTACAATGGTTGTAGCATTCTGGGGACATATGACTGCTATTTGCCACCTTCCCAGTCAGCTTCTGATAAGTAAAGTTAGATTTGTTTGGTTAATGATTGTGTGATTTGCTTAACAGTTGTGGCAAAAAAAGATTGTAACACCAGGCATGTCTCACTGAACAACTGCCTTGCTTAGCAACAGAAATTCTGCTCCCAATGATGGTCGTAAGTAGAGCATTACCTGCAGATGTCTGCAGATGTTCGGTCATGTCTTTTCACACAACCTGCCTCTACTGGTAAGAGTTTGTTATAATCCATGACTAGCAACAGAGCAAGACTCCCACAATGTAAACCTAGGACAGTTCAGATCACAATACTGCTGTGTTGTTTCCTGAATATTCATACACCTTAAGCAGAATGTGGGGCATAGAAATAGGCAAATAGCAGACTCTTTTTTGACTGCTTTTCATATTAGCTAAAATATATATTGCTTAAATAGAATGACGGTCCTTGCAAGGGTTAACTCTAATCCCTGACCAGCAGGTTCTGACCAGTTCTGGAGAACCAGAAGCATAAATTTTAAGTAGTTCAGAGAACTGGCAAATACCACCTCTCTGCCTCCCGAGTCCCAGCGAATTGGCTGGGTCTTCTTTTGTTGCCCTGCACAGGAGAATGGAGCTGGAAAGCAGGTCGGTGGGGTGGAGAGGGAATGGGGATTTTGCAGTAACCTTTTCCCAGTACTGGGGAGGGAATGGAGATTTACAGTATCCTTCCCCTGCCATGCTCACCAAGCCACACCCACCAAGCCACACCCACCAAGCCACACCCACAAAAAAGATAGCAATTTTTTTTTGAATCCCACCATTGTCCCTGACCCTTGTAAAGTGAAAAGCATGACAATATGTGTCTCACTGTTCTGAGACAAAAAGTTTTTAAAAAGATTAAAAAATTAAAACCCTGCAGATTTTATCCCTATTGCCGTTGCCCACTATAGGACGTTGTATTCATTTCTGTTTCAAGGCCATTGAGTCAGTGCTGTCCGAAGATATTCCTGTGGTCATGTGACTGCTGTTACCTTCCCACTAAAGTGGTACCTATTTATCTACTTGCGTTTGCTTGCTTTTGAACTGCTAGGTAGGTAGGAAAAACCTACCCTACGGGATTGCTGAAGATAAGGTGCTGAGCTATGCAAGGGAGGAAGTGATACTTTAAATTTACATTGAAATTTTTTGATCAGTAGTTAACTGACATTAGAGATCTCATGATTCCTATTCTTTAAAATATTAAAAAAAACTGTGGAGTTCCATGTTGAATAATGGATTTGTAATTATTGTGTTAGTCCTCACAGAACCCAATGGATTCAACAACTGAATTAAAAGGCCAGGAGAAAGAGAATACATACATATTCCACCAATTTAAATCAGTTAAGCATTTAACAAAATCAGCCTTTACAGGTAAGAATGTTGTTCTTGGTTTGATTAATGATCAGAATTGATGAATTTAATCAGGTTCTTTTTTAATGTTAGCTTGGGTGATGCAATGGATTGGGTGAATAGCATTTACAAAATATAATAGTATAATAAATAATATAATGTAATAGATAAAATGTAAGAAAATATGTTGCATTCTTGTTCAGTCATGCAGCTGTTAAATCAGGGGTGAACAATCAGGAATATTCTTGTTCTGCTACTTCCAAAAATTTGGAGTCCTACTATTAAAAAGTCAGCAATATGTTTTAATACACCTTTTTTTAAAATGCCAGGAAATATGTAAAAAAAACAATAAAAGTCAAAGTAAGACTTAGCATTCTTTAAAACAAAGGAATCCCACTAACTGCCAAGCACTGGGGAAATCAGGAGGTTCAGGCAATTCAAATGAGTATAAAGATTTATTGTAAACTTAAGTCCTCTGCAAAAATCTGAGCTACTAACGGTCAAGGGAAATGAATGGGAATTAGAAGGCATTCAAGGTAGACTGGACTTAGATCTTTGCAGGCATGCAGGGACTCATGACTTATGATGTGCTTGACCCTTCCCTCGGGCTCAGTCTGGTTATCTCTTACACTAACTTCATTACAAACTCAAGGAACAAACCAACAGTCTTAGACTGGTACATCATACAGTCCCTCTCTCTTTATTATTAGCCTCTCTGTAACAAGCTTTGGCCTTTACAAGATTACCCCACATTGTATTAAGCCCAGAGGTGGGTATTCAGCAGGTTCTGAACAGTTCTGGAGAACCAGTAGCGGAAATGTTGAGTAGTTCGGAGAACCAGCAAATCCCACCTCTGACTGGCCCCTCCCCCATCTATTCTCTGCCTTCTGAGTCCCAGCTGATCGGCTGGGTCTTCTTTTGTTGCCCTGCACAGGAGAATGGAGTTGGAAAGTAGTTTAGTGGGGTGGGGAGGGAATGGGGATTTTGCAGTAACCTTCCCCCAGGGGTGGGGAGGGAATGGAGATTTTATAGTTTCCTTTCTCTACGACACCCACCAAGCCATGCCACACCCACCAAGCATGCCCACAGAACTGGTAGTAAAAAAATTACTACCACTGGTTAAACCCACAAAATGTCCAAAACCAAATATGGCAGTTCTATACAACACAGGAGTCTCTGTCTCTGTAAAATACAGAAAATGGTCTCAGGATTTTTAATTGGGTAACTACAAGCAACCCTTGTTTCATGCTTTCTTCCTGAAAAAGATCTGTCATTATCATAAAATGGGAATAGAATTATCCCAGTGCTAATAAGTACTTCCTTAGGGTGCAGCAAATTTCCTTTCACACATCTATAGTTATTTTTTTAAAAAAATAGAAAAAGTATGATACTTAAAAAAAAATTGAATGCACTTTGCATTCATTTATTTCAAATTCCTAGTTATCTTTTCCCCAACCTCAAGGGCTCAAAGCAGACAGTAGCATTTAAGAAAGGATAATATAGAATTCAAAATCTAGCGGGTTGTGTGATGTCTTAATTAAAGAAGATGTACACTTTTGGCAATATTAAATTGCTGGAATTCACTAAGTATCCTTTATTTGCAGGATTGAAGATTTCCTGACTGCAGATTAGAGGAATTTATAGTTCTCCAAGTGTTAGGTTACAATTTTCCTATTTTGTTCCTGAATAAAGGCAATGCGTTATATGTTACTTATTTGTCACCTGACACCAATGTCATCTACAAGGCAATGAAATTTTGCTTGGGTGTAATCTATGTTTGGCAGAGCTTGCTTTTTTAATAAAAAAATTATTAAGTATTACAATTAAAAATATAAAACAAAAAAATAAAAAGAATATAAAATATAAAAAGAAAAAGAAATAAAAAGAAAAAATTGGAAGTACAGACAGAAGAAAAAACAGAGAAAAGAAAGGAACATAAGAAAATAGTAAAGAAAAAGAAAAGAAATATATAAAGACTTCCCCCTTTACCCAAAGTATAAATAATTTTGGTAACTTATTGCCTGCTTTTAAAGGTTAGTAGAAGACCTCTTAAAGAAACTTCTGCTGTTTGAGGATGGACTATATTCTCCAAAACAACACACTGATCTTTAGACTACTTTCAAGGACAGAATTGAACTTCCTCCCAGAAGCAATGAGAGTCAAGCTGAGTTCAGAATTATCATCTTTGTTAGATTTAACTTTTGAACTATTTGTCACTTGTCTGCCTAAAGATTGAAAGGGGGAATATAAAATTAAAATTATAGATCAATATGACAAACAGCTGTGTTACTAGACCTCCCAATTGCATAAGGGTTTCTAAGCTTATTTAATCAAATGCATTTGGTCATAAAAGAGATTCTGGAAACAAGTTGTTTATATCTCCACCCTTTTAACTATTATGTGTATTGATTGAACTCTTATTTATTCGTTTATTAATTTTTTATGCAACCCATCTATAAGGCAATTCTTATACTCTTATAAAAGGATCCTAAGTGATAATGGAGCATTCAACCAGCTGAATTTTAAACATTTTATTACCATCTTAGGAAATGAAGATGTTTCCATGGTATGACATCTTCTTTTTATGATTTTTCCCCCTTTCGTTTCATAGCAAGCTCTCCAGAAACTTTTATCTTCTCATGTTTTAATTAATTTTTCCATAGTTGCTTCATGTTGCCTGCTTTCCATAAATTGTTTAGATTGCTTATGAGGGGATGCATTTCTTATACCTCAACAATTGCTTGGACATAATTTTACAAGAGCCATTAAATATCTGAGGTACAAGTCAAAGACTCTAGAATAAGTGAAAGAACAGTTAATGAAGCAGAAACATAATCATTCAGACCAAAAAACTCTCAGCCCTTACCTCATATATTATATGCCTTGCTTCATGGTTCCACAAAAACTGCGTAAGAATCTGAAAGTCAAGTTATCAGCCATCATATAATCACTAAAACCAGAGAGGGCAACCTGGGTGCCTAAAACATGTTCATAATATGTCAAACCTTCTTAAGCTTTAATTTCAATTACATAATTTAGACCAATACTAGACCAATAATCGAATACAGCTCATCTGTCTGGAATCTGCACTGTATATTGGACATTAATACAATTGAGCGAGTCCAGAAGTATTTCATGAGAAGAGTACTCACTCCTCTGCTCACAACAGAGTAACCTATATCACCAGGCTTGAAATGGTGGGCTTGGACAACCTTGAACTACACTGCCTATGGTTGGACTTAAACATAGTACACAAAATTATCTGCTATAATGTCTTACCAGTTAATGACTACTTCAGCTTCAACCGCAACAATACAAGAGTACACAGATACAGACTCAATGTAAACTGCTCCATACTCGATTGCAGGAAGTATGACTTCAGCAACAGAGTGGTCAATGCCTGGAATGCACTACCTGACTCTGTTGTTACATCCTCTAACCCCCACTCCTTTAACCTTAAACTATCCACTATTGACCTGACCCTCTTCCTAAAAGGTCTGTAAGCGCCGTGCATAAGTGCACAATCATACCTATCATCCCTGTCCTATTGTCCCCATTTATTTGTACCTATTTCCTGTATTCTTACTCATGTTTATACTTACACCTATTATCTTGTAAGTGATTGACAAATAAAAATTTAAAAATAAAACAATTTCTGAGAACTAATGGGGATGGATAGAAATTGGATAAGAGACTACTACAAAAATCCAACAGCTGGAGGCTAGAATGGGAAATCTAAAAAGCAATCTCAAAGTAAATGATAAATTACTGTTGTCCTGCTGTCAAGAAAAAATTGAATGGTGTGGTTGCCAAGTGGTGAAGATACTCACCTCCCACTCAGAAGGTTGAGAGTTCAATCCTAGATAGTGGCAGATATTTCTCTCCTAAGGTGCAAAGAAAAAAATCTGCTGTGAACCCCATGTGGTGTCAGGAAGGGCATCCCATCAGTAAATGCGCAGCTCCATCCAGTTGGTCGGACTCTACTCTGAATTAAGGGATTATAAGGTTGTTAAAAAGGGAGTTACTGTTGTTAAGAAAACTATACAGACCTTTCCATGAAGTCACCAGGAATGAAGCACAGCTTGAGGGCATCTTTATCTTTAATGGCTGAAAATCAAGTGTAGGGTTTCCCTACCACTCTGAGGTAGGAAACATAAGATTACTATTGTGAAAGTCCAAACAGGTTTTTTTTAATAATAGACTGCCCAAACTATGGAAAATAAAAAGGAAAAACCCAGCCACATCTCACATCTTTCCATTGTAGCATTATACCAAATAACCAAAACCTTGTCCATTTGGATATTCCACTCTCTATGAGTCCCAACCAAGAATATAACAAGATAATATTTTCCAAGAAATAAATTGAGGACAATTAATTGATGGACCTACTCACCTCCTGGAGTTCAAAGTGCTCCATTGCTGGAGGTTTTCAAGAAAAGATTGGACAATAATTTGTTTGGGATGGTATAATGCAGTAGTGGTATTCTACTGGTTCGGCCCAGTTTGGCTGAACAGTAGCTCGGAGAATCATCTGTGAGTGAACCAGTTCACTCTGATGACCAGCTGCTGGGCCAGCCCACCTGCTCCAGTTCTATTCTGACCTTTATTTCCTGGTTTTCAAGCTCAGCTGTTTCATGAAGCACAGTGATTGCCGTGCATCAGCTGTTAACACACAGGGAAAGTGCAGGATTGCAGGAGGTGGTCAGTAGCAAACCCTCTGCGTGTGTGTGAGCGTGCAAAGTGTGCCCACTAAGCCATGCCCACAGAACTGATGGTAAAAAATTTGAATCCCACCACTGGTATCATGTCTCCTACCTTGGCCAGGGGGTCCCTTTCAGCCTTATGAGTCTATGGTTCTATGAAAATAGCTTTAAAAGTAATTGTTATAAAATGAGGGCAGACAACCTTCCAGTTACAGGATACACTTCTAGATAATTTTAAAGAGTAGCAATGGCCATAGCAATAGCATAATCATGATGCAATAATATCATGGGCATAGGTACAACATGGTTTCTGGGGAATTGGTTAGGCATTTTGAAGAGAAGGGTGCATTAATTTAATTTTGGTGAATACACTTTCACTAAGATTTCTGCCAGAAATCAACATGAAAACCTGCTTCAGTTTTTGGTGGTTTGCTACCAAATTTCAACACCACATACAAGTGCATGCACATACTGCAATCCATTGGCTGCCCGTTTTTATTTTAGACACTAATAATGAGAGGTCCTTTTTGGATGACCATCAGCTTTCTAAATGTCTATGGAGATACTTAGTCATCCAGGTCATCCAGGAACCATTTGTGCTTCTGTTTGAGATGCAGACAACAAGACTCATCCCCAACAGCCTGTGCCTGTGTTCAGCAGTGAAGGGACACAGGACAGAAAACATTCTGCAGAAAGCACAGCTCCACAACGCAGTCTTTTCAGCAGTTCCAAGAAGGCTCCATACTCCATTGCACTACTTGGGTGACCCTGAAGATACAGACATACTCCCAAGTGGCCTCAACAACTCTCTAAAAGAATGCAAATGACCAGCTGTCTACAAGGAATATAAATCCTTCCATTCCCCATCATCCAGTTGAAGGTGAAGTAGCTTCTTGGATGAGAGGCGAAACATCTTCAAAGAAAAATAAGAAAGTTAAATTTCCTCTTGAAGAAACAGCTTTGAGACATCAGCTTTCTAATATTTCATAAGACTTCATTCCTTCTCTTATGCACTGTTGTATGTCTGTGATGAGTTGCTTTGTTGAGTTTCTTTTGATTTTTCTCCCTGTTTTTCCCCCCCTTCTTCCTGTTTTTTTTAGAGTCATTGACTGGTGTCATCTTAAAGCAGCCCAACTGCTTAGAACAATCAATTTTGGCAGTCTACCTTGCTAATGCTTCTATTGAGCCATTGTTATTTGAGATATTTTATTAATCATTTACTACATTTTATGAGGTTAGTCACCTGCATTGTTCTCTGCTGACAGAATCATTTGTCATGAGGAAGAACAGTTTGGAGGGAAAGAAAAACTGGGGGCGGGGGAGAGGTTATTTTACTGGAAATTCATAAATGGTCATATCAAGTTATCAAATGAGGTCATGGGGTGATCTACCATTCAGTTTGTAACCTAAATGAAAAAAAAACTGAGAAAGGAGAGAGAGAAATTAGAGGAGCATCAGTAAGGCTATCTTAGAAGATCAAGTTCAAGAAGAATTGCTCGATGATCAATTATTCAGAAATGTGTAAAAGTGCTAGATGTTGTTGCCTATTGAATTCTAAAATGTTTATTGAATCAGTCCATGGGTGTATGTGAGGGTGGAGAGCAGTGGTGGGGCTCAATTTTTTTTTATTACTGGTTCTGCTTGGTTCTACTTTTGTTGGTTCTACTTTTATTACTTGGTTCTACTGCTTGGCTTGGTGGGTGTAGTGTGGGTTGGTGGGTTGTAGTAGCAATAGAGGTCCTGTAGGGGATGCAAGCAGCACACTGCAGTGCCTCAACACCTATATGGGCCTCACATACCTACATGATCTCACTCCCTGTCCTGGGCTGGTACATGATCTCATCTACTAACATCACCACTATTCTTAAGGATTGGTGAGGGGCTTCACCAATCCAAATGCTGTATCTATATTACCTTTTTCTGCTAGTAAAACCTGTATAAAAGCAATAAACGCTATGCAGGTAGTCAGACATCTTGGCACACTGGAAATGACTGGTTATTGAACTCCATCAGTGGGTATGGCTTAGTGGGCATGGCAGGGGAAGGATACTGCAAAATCTCCACTCCCACCCTCTCCAGGGGAAGGATACTGCAAAATCTCCATTCCCACCCTCTCCAGGGGAAGGATACTGCAAAATCCCATTCCCTTCCCACTCCGCTAACCTGCTTTCCAGGTTATCTCAAGTTGAGATAAAGGGGCATCTATAGGCCCCTAGACTTCAATTCCAGAGTTCCAGAATTCTGAAGGCTGACTGAGGAATTCTGGGAGTTGAAGTCCACAGGTTGTAAAGAGGCCATAATTACGCAACTCTGAACTAGATGGTCTACACCATTTGACTCTAGGAGATATATAGTAGCTATAGGTTTAAGAATACCAAGAGAACTTTTCCACACTGGAAATAACCTGAATATGCATGAAGCTTTATACATCTCATTTCTGTAAAAATAAATAAAAATGAAATTTTTTTTGCAAGCAGAGTAGGTTTCTAACAGCAATTACTTTCTAAACACCACTACACTACACAGAATAATCAGTATTATGAGAGTAATTCATTATTCGGCATGAGTAGCAAATAGGTGGAATAATTTATAATGCTTGAAGTTCGAAAAGGGCCTTATTTCCATATTAATCATGTTGACGATTCCTTGTGACTTGCTGAGAAGACTTTTTCTCCTTTGCTCGAATCTTCACATGCTCCCCATGTCTAAATTCATTCAATATACTGATCCAGGTCACTTGAAGACTGATGGTACATTTACATAACTGATTAAACTTGGTTAGTTTTAAATGTGGTTCACTTTGGGGGGCTTAGCACATTGTATAAATCCAGCCTGTTTAATTTGTGATTCAATTTATTGTACAAATGAAAAAAAAAATGTGTCAATTCAGTAACCAAATTCAGTGGCATTGTGTGTAAACCCAGTCACTGTCTTAAAAGCACAGCATCTTGGTTGATGTGATGTGGAATGTTCTAATATTATCGAACAGTATGACTGTGGAGAGCCAGCAGTAATTTCACTTCTTTTTTTAACCAGCCAATACTTCATCATTACCTTTGTAATAATCAATGTTACTGGCTCAATCAATCATAGGGCAAGGTTATCCAGTCCTTGGAGACATCTGATTAATTAGAAATGGAAGGTCATGGATAGAACAAATATATTCCATTCTCCCCCTCTCTCTCTTTAATATTTTATTACTACCGGTTCTGTGGGCATGGCTTGGTGGACGTGGCATGGCTTGTTGGGCATGGCTGGGGAAAAATACTGCAAAATCCCCATTCCCTCCCCACCCCACTAACCTGCTTTCCAGATCCGTTCTCCTGTGCAGGGCAACAAAAGAAGACCCAGCTGATCAGCTGGGACTCGGGAGGCAGAGAATAGATGGGGGCAGGGCCAGTCAGAGGTGGTATTTGCCGGTTCTCCAAACTACTCAAAATTTCCACTACTGGTTCTCCAGAACTGGTCAGAACCTGCTGAATAATACCTCCTCCCTCCCTCCCTCCCTCCCTCCCTCTTTTCTATCTATCTATCTATCTATCTATCTATCTATCTATCTATCTATCTATCTATCTATCCATCTATCTTCTACTTACCTATCCATCTATCCATTGCATTTATATCTTCTCTTTTCTCCAACACCTGAAGAAAATAGATCTTACAATTTATGCCCATAAAACTGTCTCAAAAAAAAAAAAAAGAAATGAGGCTTTGCCATTTACTAAGATCTGTGGTTAATTGAGAACTTTATCCTGGCTCTCCCTGGTCTTTGTCCAACACCTTAATCACTACACAAATTCTCCAAACATCTACATGCCAATTTCTTTGCTTTTCCCACAACACATAGATTAAATACATTTACCTTGTGTCATTTGTGAAATCCGATTGTAAATTCTCCTTCCCTCAGAGACAGCTAGGGGTGTCAGGGATGTAGAACAAACAAGATGAACTATTTAATGTGACATGAGAGAATGTAGATTTGCTCGTGTTTCTAATTTTCAAGCAAGTGAAAATCACATTCAGTGGAGCTCTTGTTTAATTTAGGCACATTCTTATCATTGTCCTTGCTTCCTTTTACCCCTCCCGCCTTTTTCTGCAGCCATTCTTGATTCTCCCCTCTTTGCTAACGGGAGGTGCCCTAGACATCCAAGTGACACTAAAAGAGGAGAAGAGAGGAGAGGACGAGAGCGGAGGGCCACGGCAAATGGGCCATGGCGATCAGTGGCAAATGGGCCGTGGCAAACAGGAGGGGTGGCGATTGGGTGGCAGCAAACTGGTGGGCAGGGAACAGGCCATGGCAAATGGGTGGGCAGTGAACAAGTGGGTGGTGAATGAGTGGTGGCGAATAGGCGGCAATAGGTAGTGGCGGTGGCTATACTAGCGATTAGCAGTGAAGGCTCCTGCATTTCCTGGCAGTGGCAGCAGCTCAGCTCAGTTGATTGGTGGTAGGCGCAAAGGAGCAGATCCCTGATGAGCCATGTACTGGAGCTGCAATAATGTGCCGAAGATCACCAGACTTTTTGCTGTTAGTGGCAAGGATGCTAGCCAGATGAATACTGGATGGATGCTGAGAGGCAGAGGTAGATTTTTTGCCTTTTTAAAAAAAAAAAATTATAAGAATACAATACGGTGCAGCCAATCTGGCATTACAATTTGTATACATATATACATTTTATACCATCATTTACAACCTCCTTGTTTGATACATTGTTTACTAATTATTCTAATCATCATAGCTGCTTATGTTCTGACCTTGCCTTCTTCTATGCAACCATTGATAGAATTTATTCCACGTTTCATAGTACTCAGATTCTCCCTTGTTTTTAAATTATACAGTTAACTATCTAATTCTGCACATGCCATAATTTTTCTTATTACCTCTGTTTCTGGCAGTATGCTTTCATTCTTCCATTACTGTGCATATATTATTCCAGCCACCATCAATACATGGATTAATCAGATAAATTAAATTCTTCTTAAATCCTTCTGATATTATTCCTAGAAGAAAAATTTCCAGCTTAGATGGAATACACTCTTCCAACATTTGGTCCACCCATCTCTGAATCAGTCTCCAATACGTTTTTTGCAGCATTGCAAGTCTACCAGTGTGAAAAAATGTGCCTGAAACATCTTTGCACTTCCAACAATATGGAGATAGACTTTTGAACATTTTGGGAAGCCTTGCTGGTGAAAGATGCTACCTGTAAAACATCTTATAAAGGTTTTCCTTGTATGCCATGGCCAATGTTATTTTCTTATTGGTGGTCCAAAGTTTTTGCCATTTAGCCAATTCAATATTATAACCAAATTTTTTTCCCATGCCACCATTGTTTCTTTAACGTTTTTCCTCAAATTTGCATTCTAAGTTTGTATTTTTCCTTGTTTTCTTCCTCTAAAGGTAATGTGCATCTTATGGTCCAGAGCGTCTTATAGACCGAAAAATACGACAAATGCATGTTTGGGGCAGAATGGTCATAAAATGCAATTTTGACCATAGATTGTCGCAAATGACTGTAAAGGTGGCCCAGATGCCAAGCACCCAAAGTGCATTCACGTGACTGGGGGTGGGGCAGGGTGTTGCCTCAGAATTTGGAATCCGAGTCATAAGTACCCCAGGGAGATCCGTTGTAATTTTAAATAGTTGCTAAGCAACTGGCCATAAATCAAGGACCATCTGCATCACTTGTTGCAAATCATGAAGATATTTTCTGAACACAGAGCCCTTGCATTTAGTTCTCCTTCTCCTTCTCCTTCCATGGAGTTATTATTAAAAATTATTATTAAAAATAATTATTAAAAATAATTGTTAAAAATGACATTAGACAGAAAAAACTACAAAAGACAAGACCATAAGAGCAATGCTGTGCATATGATGTGATTTTCTGTCATTCAAAATCTCCTTCTTTGTACCCAGTCCAAATCTTCAGTACCTTTCCAATAATAATTTTGAATTTTTGAAATTGAAACAAGCTAGTGTGTCTGGTAATTGTAATGCAAAATGATTTCTGAAGGGTCAAATTATTCTTTTTGCCATGAAACAGCTGCCACTAAGAGGCTTCTGTCACAGGTGGAATTGATCCTTCTTTTTGTTACAAATGTGTGTTATCCCTAAAGATTTTTTTTTTATTAAATAGACTGGTTAATCTATAACAGTATGTTATGCCAGTGAAATGACCCCTGAAATATTTTCTCACAGGTTCAGTTAAAAACAAAGAAGGGAGTGTCACACCCTGTACTATATAATTCTCAGTCTGTTAAGGGTAGAATTTCTTGAATTTCCAAATATTTCTTTCCTCTCCTCTCCTCTCCTCTCCTCTCCTCTCCTCTCCTCTCCTCCCCAACTTCTTTCTCCTCCCCTCTTCCCCTGCCCTGCCTTCCCGTCCCCTCCCTTGTAGCTCCTTCTCTTTCCTTTCTCTGAGTATTGCTTCACCCAATCCATTGGTTATATTTTAAGTATAGGTTAAATTAATGAAGGTTATGAAAACCTGGTGATGGACAATGTTTTTAATGTACAACCTTTCTTTGCGTACATAATCACTTCAAGCATAAAAGTGAACAGACCACTCCAATACCATTAAAATGGTACTATTACAGCAAATTAATACTTAGTTGACTTTGGTTAATACTGAAGAGCTAAATGGTAAATAGACTTGAAGGAAACTGGTCTTTTGTAGGGATATTGAACTCATATGATTTTCACAAAAAACACATCTTTTCAAAGAGCACAACATGAGTACTTTGGAAGGCACAAGCACAAAATTCAGCATTTAATATTTATTATTTGGTATGGACAATAAAATGACCTAAAGCATATCTAACTGAAAAGCAAAATAGGTTTGCAATTGGTTCAGGCGTAACTTCTGATTGTTCTTGAAAACCATTCTGGATAGGTTCTCTTAACTGGAGAGAGAAAGAGAGGGAGGGAGGGAGGGAGGGAAGGAAGGAGGGAGGGAGAGAGGGGGGGGGGGGGGGGGGGGAGGGGGGGGGGGTGAGAGAGAGAGACAAGTGATAAGTGATAGTTTTAGAGTACAGTATGTCAGAAAAGGGTTGGTCATTTGAAAAATGGATAGCAACCAGCCTAATAAACACCTCAATTTGCATGCAATACTGGCTTCTCTTCTCTGGGGCTGTCTTGAATATCCTCAGATATTTTGCCTTAAAGAGGAACTCCCTCAAATACAGACACCCTCTAGGCAAAATTCAGAGGATTCAACCAATATCAAACCCTTGATTAGCCATCAATTTCAGGGGGTAGCCAAATAATTGCCTTAGGACCTTGTGGGAGCTGGTTCTTAAGGATCATCTACTGATTTGTCACAAAAATGATCACAGGAGATGAAGCTCATCAAAAAGGGATCAGGTTGGTAAGAGGTTTTCTAGTCATTGCCCCGAAGTTCTTCTGTGGTGCTGTGTCAGTATTACCTGAATAACCATTCCTCGTTCTTTTTTCTTTTCCTTATCTTTCAGATATCTCAGGCTTGAACTGATTCTCAACAATAAGAATTGCAAAGACAATACTGGCACATTAGTCTTGTAGACCAGCTGTGATTACTCAGTATAATGCATTGTTGCTAAAGAAAGTTTTATTCTGGAAAATTATGAACCCCTGAATAATTCCAATCTTATTCTTACCCTGAGACCTTGACAAAATTGGGGTTACAAGATAGTGGTGGGATTCAATTTTTTTTTTACTACTGGTTCTGTGGGCATGGCTTGGTGGGCATGGTGTGGCTTGGTGGGCATAGCCTGGGGGAAGGTTACTGCAAAATCCCATTCCCTCCTCACCCCACTAATCTGCTTTCCAGCTCCGTTCTCCTGTGCAGGGCAACCTAAGACCCAGCTGATCAGCTGGGACTCAGGAGGCAGAGAATAGATTGGTGGGGGGTGGCAATTAGAGGTGATATTTGCCGGTTGTCTGAACTACTCAAAATTTCCGCTACCGGTTCTCCAGAACTGGTCAGAACCTGCTGAATACCCACCTCTGTTACAAGAGCAGAAAAAGACTGCATGGATGGATGGATGAGTAAATAAATAAAATAATCTTTCTCCAATCTTGCATCCTGCAGATATGTTGGATGTCACCTTATCTTTAAAGAAGCTTGATTAGAAATTGGATCCTTTGAAGGTTTTCTCCCCCCTTCTGCTTTGAAGAATCACATACGGGATGAAATTTATTTGAAAAAAAGCTGGAGATGAATCAAAGGGAGATTTTTGGCAGGAAAAATAATTAAGTTAGAGAGGCAACAAGTAAGGAATGTGATTGTTTAGAATTCCACCCTCTCTATTGCAATCTCTATTAATATTTTGGAATGCAACATAACATGTGTCTGTGTATGCCTATAAAATTCTAGGAGAATTCAACTAAATGTCAGCTTTTGCAAACTTCTTTCCCATATGCCACTTCTATTTCATGTTTAGCTTAACATCTAATTTATACTGCATCACCTTCTGACTGTTTTTCATCTTCTTTGGTTTCTTTTCATTGGCTCCCTTTGCTTAAGGCAAGGTTGGGGAACTTTGGCCCTTTTATGCAGTGGTGGGGTTCAATTTTTTTTTTACTACTGGTTCTGTGGGTGTGGCTTAGTGGGCATGGCGTGGCTTGGTGGGCAAGGCAGGGGAAGGATAGTGTAAAATCTCCATTCCCACCCTGTTCCAGGGGAAAAATACTTCAAAATCCCCATTCTCTCCCCACCCCACTAACCTGCTTTCCAGCTCCGTTCTCCTGTGCAGGGCAACAAAAGAAGACCCAGCCAATCAGGTGGGACTCCGGGGGCACAGAATAGATGGGGCAGGGCCAGTCAGAGGTGGTATTTGCCAGTTCTCCAAACTACTCAAAATTTCTGCTACCGGTTCTCCAGAACCGGTCAGAACCTGCTGAATACCACCTCTGCTTTTATGACTTGTGGACTTCAACTCCCAGAATTCCTGAGCCAGCCTTGCTGAGTCAGCCATGAATTCTGGGAGTTGAACTCCACAAGTCATAAAACAGCCATAGTTCCCCATCCCTGGTTTAAATTATAAGAATGAAGAAAAGTCTTCTCCAAGCCAAGGGTCCAGATGATTATATAGAGACCTCCATCTAGTTCTTTTCTTGTTACCAATACAGAAGCAGTTCGCCATTGTCTTATTCTGTAGTGTCTTTTCAAAACCCTAGACTTATCTTCCTAAAGGATTTCCTGAGGACATTGCATCCAATTCTTAACCAGGACCAGTCCTACTGAGATGTTTAAGTTAGCCAAGATTAGCTAAATTTGGCTTGGCATTGACATTAATTATAAACATACTATAAATAAGGGACTAATTCCCCATTGCAACAAACATCCAAATATTAGGAAGTCAGCTAACTGCAGGACAGCTGCTTTCTGTGCTATTTAACTAAAAATCTAATTTTCTGTTCACTAATTTCCAGTCTTTTATATTTTCTATCATATATTGTTCCACCTAGCAATACATACAAGCTTTTTGTCTGTGCATTCAGACGTGATACAACTCATATTTTCATCCAGTACTTTCTGCTTTAATTCTAGTTCTCTTTTCTCTCTTCCCAGGCAAGGTGCAAATATATGTTTCTGTGTTAAGCTTCTTGTATGGTGTAGATGCCTTGTAAATTAATGGATAAATATTATTTATTCTCTTCGAGTGCTGGCACCCATATTCTTTACCTGTAACATTAGAGGAATCTCTAATAATTTTACTCTCTCCTACAAAAGCTCTCCCCAATGTTGCATTTGTAAAAAAAGGAGGATAAATTATTTTCTATTGGAAGAAGCAGAGAATTCAAAAGAGAAAGATTCTAAATGGAAACCTATAGAGAATCCTTGCTAGTTTTTGTGATAAACATTGGCAATGTTTTTAGAAACATCATGGGTGGCTTTTTAAAGGTATCAGCAGCTTGGCAAACTTGTCTTCCAAGTGAAGGAGAATTTGGCGCTAACAAAAATAGCCCTGAGAGCAACTTTGTCCCAAAGAAAGGGGGTTAATTTATTTTCCAAAGCATGAAAAGGCAAAAAAAAAAAAAAAAATTGGATGGAAACTAACCAAGGAGAGAAGCAACCTGGAACTAAGGAGAGATTTCTTAATGGTGAGAGCAATCAACCAGCTTGTGCAGCTTGCCAGAAGTTGTGGTTGCTTCATCTGGACAGCCACTTGTCTGAATTGTATAGGGTCTTCTGCTTGAGCAAAGGTTTGGACTAGAAGACCTCCAAGGTTCCTTCCAGTTCTATTCTGATTGATTGATTTATCATATATTTCATAGATGTAGGTGCTCTATCACTGGAGGCTTTCAGAAAGAGACTGGAAAACCATTTGACTGAAACCAACCAATGGAACAGCTTGCTCTCGGAAGTTGTGGGAGCATCATCACTTGAGACTTTCAAGAAGAGATTGGACTGCCACTTATCAGAAATGGTGCAGGGTCTCCCACTTGGATGGGGGGTTGGACTAGATGACCTACAAGGTCTCTTCCAACTCTGATTATCTGTTAAATGGTATAGGATTTCCTGCTCAAGTAGGGGTTTATTTATTTATTTATTTAATTTAATTTATCAATTGCTTACAAGATAATAGGTATAAGTAAAAACATAGTTATGAATACATGGATACATATAAGAAAAATAAAAGAAACAATAGGACAGAGATGGTAGGCACATTGGTGCGCTTATGCACGCCCCCTACAGACTTCTTAGGAAAAGGGTGAGGTCTATAGTAGAAAGTCTAAGGTTAAAGTTTTGGGGTTTGGGGAAGAAACCACAGAGTTAGGTAGAGTATTCCAGACTTTGATCACTCTGTTGCTGAAGTCATATATCCTGCAATCAGGTTTGGTACGATTAACCTTGAGTTTGTATCTACTGTTTGCTCTTGTATTGTTATGGTTGAAGTTGAAGTATTCATTGACAGGGATATGCAATGTATAATTTTATATACTATACTTAGATCGGACCAAAGGCGGCGTAGTTCTAGGTTTTCTAGGTCTAGAATTTCAAGTCTGATGGCATAAGGTATTCTGCAACGAGTAGAGGAGTGGAGAACTCTTCTTATCAAATATTTCTGGACTTTCTCAACTGTGTTAATATCAGATATATGTAATGTGGGTTCCAGACTGATGAGCTGTATTTGAGTATTGGTCTAGCAAATGTTTTGTATGCTCTAGTTAGTAGTGTAATATTACCAGAGAAAAAGCTACATAAGATTAGGTTAACAACTCTTAATGCCTTTTTAGTTATGTAGTTACAGTGGGCTCTAGCACTTAGATCATTAGAAATGAGTATTCCAAGGTCCTTGACAGAGTTTGGATTATCAACAAGGTCTTGACTATTCAGCCTGTATTTTATTTTCTGATTTTTTTTGCCAATATGTAAGACAGAGCATTTATTTGTTGAGATTTGAAGTTGCCATTTGTGTGACCATTCTGATACATAGCCGAGGTCTTTTTGAAGGATAGCAGTATTGTCTGTGGTGTTGAATAGCTTTACATCATCAACAAAGAGAACGCAGTTGCTCTTAATATGATCACAGAGGTCATTTATGTAGAGTATGAAGAGAGCTGGTCCTAGAACACTGCCTTGGGGAACACCACTGTTGACAAGTACAGAATTTGATAGGACACTCCCAATTTTGACCATTTCTTGTCTGTTTGACAGGAATGCTTCTATCCAGTTATGCAGGTGTCCAGAGATACCGTAAGATTTTAGTTTTAGGAGTAATTTGTCATGTACCACTGAATCAAAGACTTTATAGAAGTCTATGTAGATTGCATCTATTGCTTTGCTCTGGTCGAGTTGTGTAGTCCATATGTTTTTGCAGTCTAGGAGTTGCAGATTGCAGGATAGTTGTTTTCTGAAACCAAATTGTTTATTAGAGAGTAGGTTGTTTGTCTCTAAGTGGACGATAATGGATTGGTTAATAATTGATTCCATGACTTTACAGTGACACAGCATAAAGAGATTGGTCTGTAATTTTCAACTGGGCTGGGGTCTCCCTTTTTGAAGATGGGAATGACCATGGCTTGTGACCATAGTTTTGGCAAGAAGCTGGTCCTGAAAGATTTTTCAAAGATTATGCTTAGAGGTTCAGCTATGGGAGTGGATAGCTTTTTTAAAAAGTAGGCACATATTCCACCTGGTCCAATAGATAGAGATGGCTACTAGAAGACCTTCAAGGTCCCTTCTAACTCTATTATTCTAGATTCTATGTTCTGTATTAGGATAAATAGATCATTAGCAGTACTTTTATGAGAATTACTCAGGAGCCAAGGCATTACATATAAATATATATATATATAGTATTCAGCTTTGTTCAGGTATTTTCCCACGTCACTGTAGTTGTGCTTTTAAAGTTGTAGCAACGTTTCGGCAGAATCAGATGGACACAATACAGAAGCCTGATGATGGCAGATGAGATTCTGCCGAAATGTTGCTACAACTTTAAAAGCACAACTATAATGACATGGGAAAATACCAGAACAAAGCTGAATACCATACATGTAAGTACCCGCGAAAACTTACAAACATACATATATATACACATACAGTTATATTTCTTGTTATATTTGGCTCCCTGGAAAACCATTTTTCCCCATAATGTTGATCAAAAGTGAGAAGGAGGAGGTTACAAATTCATGTCCATGTTGCGAGTGTGTTCAATTAAGGATTTTATCGCTGCTTCTTCCAATTTGTTGTATTGCATAACAAATTCCATATCTTTTCTCCCTGTGCAGACCAATGATTTGTTTTCTTAGTTTCTTGTTTATCTCCTGGTCTAAGGGTCTCCTCTCCTCCATCATTTTGTTTATTCAGGGAACATAAACTTAACTTTGACTTAGAAGCTAATGCTTTCTTCAGAATGTACAGTCAGCTGAGAGCACAGAAGAAAAAATCAATATAGAGCATATTACCAAAGATGACGCTGAGACATTAATACTTGGAAGTCGGGCTGGAAATGGGTACAGCAGAGGTTGTTTCAAAAAGAAAGTGTGTCACGCTAGTTCTTTGCCAAAAATAAGCTCACCAGCTATTATTCACAGTGGACTTCTCTCCAATTCTCTTCTTTTAAATTTCCATTTGGAAAGGCATTTTATGGACAAAATTCCAAAATGGAGGCCTAAAACATTGGAGAAACAATACACAAAATTTATTTCCACAATATAAAGCAAACAAATCACCACAAAATCATTATATCCAATATATGGAGGTAGAGAAATGCATTAGGTATCTTTGTCACTTTGAGTTATATATACCCATAGTCCTCAGTTAATGGCTATAACTGGGATCAGGAACACATTGCTCAGCAATGCTGTTGGCCACTAGAAATGTTTTATGACATTTAGTATTATATCATAAAATGCTTTATGATCATTTTATGTCATAAAAGGTTTTATGAAATGTACCAAATTTCAATGCCATCATGGGGCCAGAATTTTGGATGCATTCTGTAAGTTAGCCAATTTGAGTTTCTTGTTCAAAAGTTTTGTTCTATGATGACTTATTTCTCCCAGTAAAAGGTTACAGACAAAAGAGTTAGTAATATGTAGATCAGAGGGGGGCAACTACGATCCTTTTATGTCAGTGGTGGGATTCAAAAATTTTTTTTACTACAGGTTCTGTGGGTGTGGCTTGGGGGGCATGGTGTAGCTTGGTAGATGTGGCTTGGTGGGCATGGCGGGGGAAGGATACTGCAAAATCTCATTCCCACCTCACTCCTGGGGGAAGGTTACTGTAAAATCCCATTCCCTCCCCAACCCACTAACCTGCTTTCCAGCTCAATTATCCTGTGCAGGGCAACAAAAGAAGACCCAACCAATCAGTTGGGACTCAGGAGACAGAGAATAGATGGGGGCAGAGCCAGTCAGAGGTGGTATTTCCTGGTTCTCCAAACTACTCAAAATTTCTGCTACCAGTTCTCCAGAACTGGTCAGAACCAGATGAATACCACCTCTGTTTTATGTCCTGTGGACTTCAACTCCCAGAATTCCTGTGTCATAGCTGCTCAGCCCTGGTGTAGATACAATACTTGAGGTTGCTGGAGATGCTTAACCTAACTCTAAATCAACCTTTTCTCTGGGTCCACATCATACTCTGAATCATAAATTAATTAAATGGATGGGGTAAATAAGCCATAAAAAGGTAATAATACGTTAAATATAACCAAGATTAGCATGCTTCCTGAATGTAGCTACCTGTGTTTCCCCAAGATAAGACTGAGTCTTATTTTCTTTTGGCCCCCAAAATAAGCACTAGGGTTTATTTTTGGGACTGTCTTATTCCCCCCCCCCCATATACCAGAGGCCCACTTCTTCTGCTTGCTCATTGCCACCACCATGAGGTGGGGGTAGAGCTACCCCATGTGCCCCATACAGGCTTACCTCAGGGGCCCCACAGCCAGGCCATCCACCCTCTGTCACCCACCTTGTGGCAGTGGCACCAGCACACCACTTCCTGCTCTGTTCTGGCTGCAATCAAGCAGAATAAGTGGGCCGGCAGCCCTGTGGATGTGCTGCCAGTGCTGCCACTGTGAGGTAGGTTTGGGGCTGTGAATGGCCTGGCTGTGGGGGCCTTGAGGTAAGCCGATGCAGGGCACATGGGGCAGCTCCACCATTACCCCACCTCACCTTGTGGCCATGACACCATGAGCAATCAGACTGAATGGGCTGCTGGATGACTGTGCAGGCTCTTAAATAGGGCTTAATATTGGGGTCAGGGCTTGTTTTCAGGGAAATAAGGTATGAGGTCTTTAAATAAAACTCAGCCAATCTCTCTGTTCTTCAGTATCTCCTCTCCAGTTATCTGTTCCCTTGATGTCTTATATTAATTGAGTATTAGGGCTAGTGGTAGCTTTGGCATGGCAGATTATTTCTGGGAGTCAACAGAACTGATGATTCATTTAACCTGCTTTGGTTTTAAGCTACTGTGATTTGTTCTTCTACCTTATGTCTGCCAACACAGCCCTGAATTAAATCCTCATTGGATGGGTGAAGCCTCAGCAGCTGGCACACAATCAACCTTGCCTTGGAGCTAAGCAGAGTTGGACCTGTACTTGGATGGGTTCTTGTACATATTGGGAAGTTGGGAAAAAAACATTTTGAAGACAAAGGTAAGCCAATTTCCCAACATTGTAGCTGAACAAATAAAAGTTTTGTATGAATGCAATGACCAGTAGTGGGATGTGACTTTAAAAAACAAAACAAGGTTTGTTAGAACAAGTTTGTTAGAACAATTAATCAGTGGAACCACTTGCTGGAGTTGTGGGTGCTCCATTGCTGGAGGTTTTCAAGAACCATTTGTCCTGGATGATGTAAGGACTCCTGCTTGACCAGGGGATTGGACTAGAAGACCCTCAAAGTCCCTTCCAACTCTGTTATTCTACATTCTATGTTCTATATTGTATCATGACCATCAGAAACCTGAAATACTGTGTGTATTTTCTTCTGCCTTTTCTTTTCAGCTTTTCCTTTTCTGTATAAATGGAATAGATAAATGGGATGGAGATAGATAAATCAGTCTACTTCTATTTTGCCTCATGTTCTTTTTTTAAATCCCAGATTCTAATCTAACCTACTTATGAACAAAATTTGAAACACAATGAAGTGTTTTATAGTTTTGTTTTGAAGTCACCAATGATTTTGTTACTATACTATGTATATGGGCAGTGCTGAGGATTTTTACTGTTGAGGCAGACTCAAAGAAATGCAATCAATCAATCAATCAATTAATCAATCCTCTAGATGTTACCAGCATTGGGATGACCACATGCCACCCACCTACCAGTGGTGGGATTCAATTTTTTTTACTACTGGTTCTGTGCGGGTAGCTTGGTGGGCGTGGCAGGGGAAGGATACTGTAAAATCTCCAGTCAGAGGTGGTATTTGCCAGTTCTCTGAACTACTCAAAATTTCCACTACCGGTTCTCCAGAATTGGTCAGAACCTGCTGAATACCACCTCTGCCACCTACCATGCAAGTTCCAAATTAGCTCTACAAATATGATTAAAGAGCTCCAAAGACATGGAACTAAAATGTTGTGATAGCAAGAATATAATTTGATCCAACACAGTTCTTCTGTTCTTCCAATGAAGGAAGCAGATGATATAAAATGCATTGTTAAGTGAGGTTAAGATCAATTGCCCAGTTTTACTGCAATACATTTTTGGGAGCGGGTAATTCACATTTCAATCAGAAACTTAATTTGTAGCTTTTCTCTGTAGTCAGCAAAAGCCTATTTTCACAACTTTTGCTCCGTATGCAAATGTTCTGGTTGGCACCACTCTCTGCCCTACTTCTTTCCTTTTTTTTCCTTCTTCAAATAACCAACACTGCTGCAGTAAAAATACACCTATATCTCAAACTAGTTCCCACCTACAGGGTAAGGAAGTGCCTGAAAAAGCTGCAACTGCTATAGCCAAGCAGGTTGTCAGCTTGATCTATCTGTGCTATCTGCCTGGGTGAAAATTATTCACTGGTTATTTCAGTGGGGGGAAAAAAATCACATTTAGCACTCATGGGCAGTGTGCAAGAGATACACCGGAGAAGGCACATTCTTTCGGCAAATGTGCATCTAGCAGTAAGTGACTATTAATAATAAAAAAAATTTTGATTTCCTACAAAGTCAGAAAATGATCTGCTCAGTTTCCTAAAGAAAATCTAGAAATATAATTTATTTATTTTATTTATTTTGTCAAGTGATTATAAGATAACAGGTATAAGTATAAACATAGTTATGAATACATGAAATGGATACATATAAGAGAAATAAAAAGAAACAATAGGACAGGGATGATAGGCATGTTGGTGCACTTATGCACGCCCCCTACAGACCTCTTAGGAAAGGGGTGAGGTCAATAGTAGAAAGTCTAAGGTTAAAGTTTTTGGGGTTTGGGGAAGAAACCACAGAGTCAGGTAGAATATTCTAGTCATTGACCACTCTATTGCTGAAGTCGTATTTCCTGTAATCAAGTTTGGTGCGATTTACCTTGAGTTTGTATCTATTGTGTGCTCTTGTATTGTTATGGTTGAAGCTGAAGTATTCATTGACAGGTAGGACATTGCAATAATTTTATGTACTGTACTTAGATCAGACCGAAGGCATCGTAGTTCTAGATTTTCTAGGTTTATAATTTTAAGTGTGGTGGCATGAGGTATTCTGCAATGGGTAGAGGAGTGGAGAACTCTTCTTGTGAAATATTTCTGGACTTTTTCAACTGTATTAATATCAGATACGTAATGCGGGTACCAGACTGATAAGCTGTATTCAAGTATTGGTCTAGCAAATGTTTTGTATGCTCTAGTTAGTAGTGTGATATTACTAGAGAAAAAGCTACGTAAGATTAGGTTAACAACTCTTAACTCCTTTTTGGCTATGTAGTTACAGTGGGCTCTAGCACTTAGATCATTAGAGATCAGTACTCCAAGATCCTTGACAGAGTTTGGATCATCAACAAGGTCTTGACTATTCAGCCTGTATTTTATTTTCTGATCTTTTTGCCAATATGTAAGACAGAGCATTTATTTGTTGAGATTTGAAGTTGCCATTCCAAAGGTTCTTTTTTTTTCAAGAGACAACTGGATTATTATTTTTTTAAGACATTGTAAACCTGGTTATAACGTCATTCTGAAGTTCCTATTTGTAAAAAAGTTTTATTTATATATTTTTCAAGTTGTCTTTTTTATTAGTTTGAGGGAGGGAAGAGGGTAGAGAAAAGTATAGAAAAGAAGGGGAAAAGAAAGAAAACACACTGACCTCCAACTCCTTTTGGTGCAGTAGAATAAGATCGTAACATCAAACCTCCACTTTTTACTTTTACATAATAGTGTAAACTATCCATTTCTATAACAACAAATCTATCTAATCAGTAAAACCTAAAATCAAAGTTTCATTTTTTCTCCACCTGAAACATAAAGTCCAGAAGTGGTTTCCAGATAGAAACAAAAGTAATTGTGTTTTTTTCTTTTCTTTTATCAAAGCAGTCAATTTAGCCATCTCTGCTAACTCAATCAAGTTTTGTAGCCATTCGTCCATTGTGGGGATCGAAGTGTCCTTTCATTTCTGTGCTTGGTCTTGCTGTCATCAACATATATAACATCTAAATTCCAATTTCCCCCCCAAGTATTTTTCCATTAAACCCAAAAGAAAAGTTTCTGCTTTTATCTTTATATTCACTTTAAGAATCTTTTGTATTAGAATATGAATCCTATACCAATATTTCTTTGCTTTATCACGTCTGTCATAAACCTGGTTCTGATGTTCTGATGGTTAGGCCTGCTCTGTAGTCACACAACTGAAGTGTAGGGGCTTGGAAACATGGATGCATTTATGGCCATTTGAGGTAACTCACAACATGTGACCACATTTTATGATGGTTTTGCCCAAACCCGGTACTTCCAGGTTTTGGCAAAACTGCACCCGTAGCAAAGCATTGGTTCACTTAACAGCCATTGTGTTTACACTTATGACTGCTGAATTTACTTAATGAACACCACACAAAAAATGACCAAATTGTTATCTCAAAGGTGCTCTTTTTTCAAGAGGCAATGGGACGTTCTGTTGTTCAATTGCCTCTTGAAAAAAAGCATCTTTGGGACAACTATGACTTGGATGACTGAGAATCTCCATAGATGACCAAATTGTTAATGTCATAATGGGCAGGATCTATTACAATCATATGTTGATGCCTATATGTATGTCCCATGCACAGGCATGGCAGGATTTTGTACTTTCCTGTAAAGGGCAGGTATGGGTATTTCCTGAAAAATAATAATTAAGCTTGTGTTATATTTACATAATAGTAGGGATGCATCACTTCGTTGAAGTCAAGAAGTGCACTGAAAAAGAGGTGGCTGCAATCAAGCAAAAATCAAAACAATTTGATTTGTGCTTTCTTTCTATTCATGAGCCATGGTGGCACAGTGGTTAGAGTGCAATACTACTTCTGCTGACTGCCAGCTAGATGCCTGCAGTTTGGCAATTCAAATCTCACCAGGCTCAAGATTGACTCAGCCTTCCATCCTTCCAAGGGAGTAAAATGAGGACCCAAATTGTTGGGGGCAATATGCTGACTCTGTAAACTGCTTAGAGAGGGCTGTAAAGCACTGTGCAGTGGTATATAATAAGTCTACATGCTACTGCTGTTGCTATCTCCAAATGTAGTTGAATAAAGTCACATTAAGAATTGCAACTTGATAAGAACATTGAGACATCTCAGAACATTAGTCTCAAAGCTTTGCAAGGTTTTATGGTGCGCTAAGGCCCATCTTTGCTTAACAATAACAGAGTAACAAATTTGGAAGGGACCATGGAGATCTTCTAGCCTAATCCTCTGCTCAGGCAGGAAACCCTATACCAGTGATGGCTGACCTTTTCAGCACCGAGTGCCCAAGAAGCATGCACCTTCATTCCCAAAATGCAACATGAGCGTGTTCCCCATGCATGTGCCCCACCTTCCATGCATGCGCCCCAACCCCCCACATATGCTTGCATCCCCATGCATGTTCACACATGCACCTCCCACATGTGCCCTGCCCCCACTCATGCACAGCAGAAACTCAAAGACCAGCTGGCAGGTGGGAGGTGCATGCGCACGAGCTGAGCTGGGACGACGGCTCATGTGCCCACAGAGTGGGCTATGCATTCCATCTCTGGCACGCATGCTATAGGTTCTCCATCACGGCTCTATACCGTTCCAGACAAATGGTTGTCCAATCTCTTCTTAAAAACTTCCAGTATTTGAAGCACTCACCACTTCCAGAGGCAGGTCATTCCACTGATTAATTGTTCTAACTATCAGGAAATTTCTCCATTCTTCTAGGTTGGATCTTTCCTTGATTATTTTCCCTCTATTGCTTCTTGTCCTGCTTTAGAAAATAGGTTAACCACCCCCCTTTGGAACACTGCTATCATGTCACCCTAGTCCACAGGTGTCAAACTCGATCATGTCATGTGATGTCACATGAGATATCGGCAGTTTGACACCCCTGTGCTGAGTCCTTCTTTGCATTAAACTAGACATACCCAATTCCTGCAACTTTCGTTCATAACTTTTAGCCTTCAGTCCCCTAATCATCTTTGTTGCTCTTCTCTGCACTCTCCTCTGCACTCACCCAGCAATGTTCAGCTGGGCCATGGTTTTTGGCAATTGTGACAGGAGGGCTTTTCAGGGGTCACAAGAACTGGTTTGGGGTGACAAGCAATCCTGGGATCTCCCGTTATCGACAGATGAAATAGACAGAGAGACATGGATGCTCTTCATAGGTTAGTCTTTAATAAAGATGGTCAACATTCAGCCTAAAATAATGTGAGCCGAGCTGCCAAGCCCTCAGAATCCAACATAATGGGGGCGGGAGAGAACCATCCAATGCCAAAACACAACAAATGTGATTACATTAGAAGCCAAGAACACCACAATTAGAGCATTACCATGGAAACTGCCTAATTATATCAGAAGAGCAGGAATGCTCTTCTGTGTCACAGTCATGAATGAGTTTCTGTTGCCATCTGTCAGGGTGGCGGCCTTCAGCTCGCTCTTTTTCTTCCCTCTCCCAGTTTTGTATAGGATTGGCTTTCTTCAGCTATCGGCCAAGGTATCTTTAATGAACTTTTGTTTAAATAGCACTTGAGAGCACTGTTTCTCAACTGTGGCAACATTTAGAGACGTGGACTTCAACTCCCAGAATTCCTCAGCCGGTCCTTGTGTTGCCACAAGCTGACTTGACTGAAGCCATTTTGTCCACTTCAGTGTTGGCACACTGGAGCTGAGGGATAGGGAAAGGGGAATTTGAGATAGTTGGGACTTTTTAGCCAAAAAACCCCCACTTTCTCTTGGGAACCAAGGACATTCTCACACCTGGTCAGAGGAAGGAGAGATGTAACCAGGCAACCAGACAGAGACGTGATAGGACCATGTGACTAATTGTTTTGACAAAGTGAAAAATGTTTACTTTTAATTAGGTGAAAACTGTGGGAACCTTCAGAGTTGGTTTTCACCGGATATGTGCCAGTATAATATACCCAATAAAGATATTCTTTGAGGAATCTACCTGCCTTGGAGTTTTGCTTGCTATGAGTCTATTACTTGGGACTCTTGACACCTTGCCTGTATGTCCTTTACAGGTCGGTAAAGCAAAGGAAAGCTGAAGCAATATCATAAGTGTAGTTGTGGTTTCACTTAATGACCATTTCATTTATTGACTGAGTTGCCAGTCCTAGTTGTAGATGCAAATACCTGTAGCCTGGAGCCAAATTTGTAAACATAAGACTCACATATTATGTAAAATTGGGATGATAGGCAGGGACTGTACAGCTAGGTGGGCACAAGGGCCACAATGGAGGAGAATAGCTGAGTTTTCCACAGGTTTAATTTTGGGGATAAAAAAGGATGTTTTCCTATTACCCAACCTATTTTTGGACTGGCATCCCAGAAAGCTCTGAAGAGGAGTGTTGTATTCACTGAACTAATGACAGTTCCCAATCCGGTCTGCGTTTCTGGCGGGAGTGCCGATTGCTCCCATTGGTTGATGCCATTTGACAGCCGGCTATAAAAGGAGCTGTCAAACGCCATCAGCTGTTGCCACCAGCTGACTGCCTGTTAGCCCCGGCAGCCTTAGCAACCTTTTATTCATTGAATAAAGCCTTTTTGCTGTTAGCTCTGTGTCTGCCTTGTATCTACCGCCGCTCCACAACACTGGCGATGAGGGCGGGATACAAATAAGAGGCGACCGGCCAAAAAACAGCTGAGTTCAGTCACTACAAAAAGAGCCGAAGCCACCGCAAGCTGATTGTCACAGCCACAGACGCTCTCTGCAAGTGCGAAGTTCAAATCCTCCCCAGCTGAGGAGACAGACGCCGCCTGACAGGCGCAGCTGCTGGCACTCTTCGAGAGCGCGAAGTTTAAACCTCCCCAGCTGAGGAGATTGACGCTGCCGCCACACGATGACTTCGAATCCTGCGTTCCCACCCTTCAAGCCGACAGCCGAGATGTGGGAATCTTATAGAAATTGCTTCATCTGCTTCCTGGACGCGATAGACCTCACGGACGCCACAGATCATAGGAAGAAATCCTATTTCCTAAGCTTCTGCAGAGCCGCAGTTTTTGACACCGCCACGGCGCTGGTCGCTCCGCGTTCTGTTAGTGCTGTCCCCTGGGAGGAGTTACAGGAGATCCTCTCCAGTTATCAGCCATCCCAAATTGCTAGGAGACACGCTTTCAGGAGGAGAATGCAGTCTGAAGGGGAGTCAGTTATTGAGTATGTGGCAGCCTTACGGTCAGCTGTCCTACAATGTGGCTTCAGGGATTACCTAGAGGATATGCTCCTAGATCAAATTGTCTGTGGGGTCAAGGACCTGAGACTTCAAAGATGATTGCTAGCCAAAAAGGACTTAACCCTAGATGTAGCCATCGAGGAATCACAAGCTGCTGAGCTATCTGCTCTGTCAGTAGCAGAAATACAGGGGAACCCCATTAGACAAGGCAGTTCAACTATTCATTTTGATGAAGTCTCCCTAGATGAGAGTTCTGAGGACCCAATCGAGGTAAACTGCCTCAGACAACAGAAGCCCCCTCCAGAAGAACCAAGACAAAAAACCAACTTTACCCCCAGGCAGCAACCCTAAGCTGTGGGGGAACCCATCTCAGGGAATCTTGCAGATTCAGGAATGCCATTTGCCTGAACTGTCAGAAAAAGGGCCACCTAGTTAGGGTCTGCCAAGCTGGGAAAACTTTTCCACAAAGACCTCAGCCTACTCCTATTTTCCAAAGGCAAGTTGAAGACTGCTATACCTGTTACCACTCAGATCATACTACCACAGGCTCTAACAAAATAAGTATTTTTGTCTCTCTAGAAGGTAAGCCCTGCAAGATGGAAGTTGACACAGGCTCTGCCCTTTCCATCATCTCCTGGGGAACTCTAAAGAAGATGCTTCCAAGGATGTCTAAGAAGAAGCTCCTGAACTGCCACCTGACTCTGTGTGATTACCAAGGCAGAACCATCCCAGTCCTCGGGAAAGGCAAGTTTTTAATCCAATTCAAAAACTTTAAAGGCCACTTGCCGTTAGTAGTGGTAGATGGTGCCCTCCCTAGTTTGCTAGGAGTAGACTGGTTCCCTGCTCTTGGTCTCAGCATAACTGGTATCCACACTGTTTCAACCTCTGAAGTAGATACCCTATTCAGAAACTATTCTGATGTATTCAGCGAAGGTTTGGGGTGTTACTCTGGTACCCCTATTTCATTCAATGTAGACCCAAAGGCCACTCCCATCCGTCTGAAACCTCGTAGGGTACCCTTTGCTATCCGCCCCAAATTGGATATGGAGCTAGATAAATTACTAAAGCATGGGGTATTAGAGCCAGTAGATTTTGTGAAATGGGAGACCCCCATAGTCACCCCACTTAAGAAAGACGGCAGCGTGAGAATCTGCGCTGATTACAAGACGTCCCTGAATAGTTCCTGCAAATCAGCGCCTACCCTGTCCCTGTCATCCAACATCTTTTACATTTCTTTGAGCCTTGGACTATTTTCATAAAATTAGATATGTCACAAGCCTACCAACAGTTCCCCGTAGATGACCAAACTGCAGAATTACAAACCATAGTCCAACCATAGGGTATAGGGGTCCATTTAAGTGCAGGAGCCTCCAGTTTGGCGTAAGTGTAGCCCCTGGGATTTTTCAATCTCTAATGGAGAGGCTTCTCCAAGGACTCCCAGGCATAATCCCCTATTTTGATGACATTTTGGTTTCAGCCATTGACAAAGTGGCTTGAGCTTTTCAGACAGCATGGCCTTAAACTTAAAAGGGACAAGTGCACCATTGCCACTAAGCAAGTGGACTTTTTAGGTTATAGAATTGATGCCTCTGGTATACACTCAATTGAGCCCAAAGTCAGGGCTATCCACGAGGCACCCACACCTTCCAACAAGACTGAGCTCCAAACCTTCTTAGGGCTTCTAAATTTCTATGCTGCATTCCTTCCACACAAAGCCTCCATAGCAGAACCTCTGCACAGACTTTTGGACAAACAATCCCCCTGGCATTGGGGACCAAGGGAAGCCCATGCCTTCCAATCAGTCAAGTCCTTGCTCACATCCAATGCAGTATTAATACAGTTCAATCAGCAGCTACCTTTAGTCCTGGCTGCAGATGCTTCCCCCTTTGGCGTAGGGGCTGTTCTGAGCCACAGGCTGCCCAATGGCTCTGAGGCACCAATTGCCTTTTTCTCAAGAACCTTCTCTTCAGCAGAACGAAACTACAGCCAAATTGACAAAGAGGCTTTGGCTGCAGTTGCTGCTGTTAAAAAAAATCATGAATTCCTCTATGGGCACCATTTCAAACTAATAACAGATCACAAGCCACTGTTAGGCCTTTTGTCTGGGGACAAACAAACCCCTCAGGTTCTATCCCCAAGGATGACCAGATGGACCCTATTCCTGGCTGCTTATTCTTACATGCTGGTTCATCATCCGGGGAAGAACCTGTGCCATGCTGATGCCCTCAGTCGTTGCCCTCTGCCTGTTCCGGTTGAAGATCCTGCACCCATCCACACTATCTTCGAGGTCAATGATCTCAACCTGCCCATCACTGCCTGTGACATTGCTGCTCATTCCTCAAGGGACAAGGTAATCGCCCAAGTTCTGGACTGGGTGGGGAGGGGGTGGCCAGCAATTCATTACACCCCTGAATTCCTGCCTTTCAAGACTCGCCAGCAAGAGCTGTCATCCCTACAGGGTTGTTTGCTGTGGGGGACAAGGGTTGTCATCCCTGCTAAACTACAATGGCCAGTCTTAAAGGTCCTGCATCCAGGCATCGTCAGGATGAAGGCCCTGGCCCGCAGCTACATATGGTGGCCAGGCATGGATGCCCATATCTCCAGCTGGGTAAGCACGTGCCAACCATGCCAGGCTACCAGGCCAGCTCCACCATCATCTACTCCTGCCAGGTGGGAAGACGCTGGGGCCCCTTGGTCCTGGCTGCACATTGATCTGGAAGGCCCTGTGCATGGGCGAACTTTCCTAGTCATTGTGGATTCTTTTTCAAAGTGGATAGACCTGGCCCTGCTGCCCTCCACAACCACTCTTGCTATCACAAAAGCCCTAACCAGAGTATTTGTCACCCATGGCCTTCCAGACACCATTGTATCTGACAATGGTCCCCAGTTCACCTCTTGCGAATTTGAGGTCTTTGCAGCCAACCTGGGCATCAGGCACGCCCTCACAGCCCCTTTTCACCCTGCTAGTAACAGGATGGCTGAAAGGGCAGTCAGGTCAGCAAAGGAGGCCCTGGAGAGATTTGGCCCAATTGACTGGCACTCCAAACTTTCCAGGTACCTACTGACCCAGCACACAACCCCTTGTACCACCACCAATAAATCCCCTGCAGAGCTCCTTATGGGCAGACGCTTTAGAACCACCCTGGATAGGCTGCACCCCCATTACACCCCAGTCACCCCTTTGGCATCTGACAGCCAGGCCAGGGAGTTTGCCCTACACGACCTGGTCTATGCAAGGAATTACTCTGGCCACCCCTTATGGGTGCCAGGGCAAGTCGTGGCTATAACTGGGCCTAAGTCCTACAGGGTGTTCCTGGATGACGGTCGTACCTGGCACTGGCACGTTGACCAGCTGAGAAGGCGTTGGATAGTGGCTGCTGACAACCCCCGCTGCCCGCCAAGCGAACCAGTCTACCCACCGAACGCTGAGACTTTCCCGCCAAGCGAACCGGTCTACCCACCGAGCGTTGAGACTTTCCCGGAGCGAGCCGAATGAAGGAGCCTACCTGGACTGCCGCCTGATCCTCTGGCAGAGGCACCCAACGACAAAACTCCAGCTCCTGCAAGCTCCAGCACGGCCCGAGAGGCGAAGGACTCCTACCTGGCTGAAGATCCACCCAGACTAAGGCGATCCGACCGGCTGCGCAGGCAGCCGGCCTATTTAAAGAACTACACATGCTCCTGGCTGGGGGAAAGGAGTGTTGTATTCACTGAACTGACGACAGTTCCCAATCCGGTCCACGTTTCTGGCAGGAGCGCCGATCGCTCCCATTGGTTGATGCCATTTGACAGCCGGCTATAAAAGGAGCTGTCAAACGGCATCAGCTGTTGCCACCAGCTGACTGCCTGTTAGCCCCGGCAGCCCCGGCAACCCTTTATTCATTGAATAAAGCCTTTTCGCTGTTAGCTCTGTGTCTGCCTCGTATCTACCGCCGCTCCACAACAAGGAGGGTCAAAACATTGATGGCTGTTGAGACTGTATGATTGGAGTATATAAAAATGTCCTTCAAGCCATCATGCCCTCCAGTTTTATTTTCTTTGATCCCATTCTGCAAATGCTTCTGATTGAATTTTATGCTTCAGAATAGTAGCAAATGGCATGGTTAAATTTTAGCAGTGAAATTTAGGGATGTGGTGAGAAGGAATTCTAGAGGCTACAATACATCCTTAAGCCTTCTTCAGGGTCCTGTTGTTGTTAAATGAAAAGGATGTAGTGGTATAGCTCTTCCTCTTCATCCTCCTTCTCATCTTCTTCTTCCTCTTGTCTAAAATGGGATAAACTTCTGCTTACCTGGTGGGATTGAAAAATAAACTCTTTTTCCTAATTGGAGTCGTTGCCCAGTTTAGCTCCAGATTTTCTTAAAGGCATAGGTGGGAGATGCTTTCTCACAACTTGCTAACAAATCCATTTTCTGAGTTCACACAAGTCACTGATCCATAAATAAAAACAGCCACTAGATAATTACTGGATCACATATTTTAAACTGGGCCACCCTGCATACTGCTTGCTTTTTTTTTCAGATAGAGAAAGAAAAGTAGCCGCTGTTAAATATTAACACAAGCGTGGAAATCAGTCCTGACAACTTTACAGAATTAGATGAATGGCTTATAGTATTTCATCCAGCTAATGAATGGATACATTCAGTTCAGAAACTTCCGCCAATACAAAACTCAGCAGCCCAATTTGTCTCTGGAAAAAACTCAGAGGGACTCTGAGATTTTGCCTGTGTGGCAAGCATTACAGTAGCTGCCAATTTCTTTCCAGTTGGAAGACAAAGTATTGGTGCATTTTTTAAAAGTCCAGTTTCTCATTTATCCATTTACTCATTCCCTCATCAGTTTGGTCCTAATGCACAACTTTAGGTGGCTCACAACAAAATAGGTCCAAGCTACCTTAGAGACTGGCTCTTTCTACATGATCCCATTCCTTTCACCCTATAGCAGAGGTCTTCAAACTTGACAGCTTGAAGACTTATGTACTTCAACTCCCAGAATTTCTCCTCCAGTCATGTTAGCTCATGAATTCTGGGAGTTGAAGTCCACAAGTCTTAAACTTGTCAAGTTTGAAGACCCTTGCCCTATAGGAAGCGTATTGATACCTTTGAATTTTGGTGCTAGAGAAGACTCCTGGGAATACCATGACAGCCAAGAAAACAAATATATCATAAAAAGAATCAAACAAGAGTTCTCAGTCAATGTACAATGTACAAATGATCAATGCACAAAGGGAGCATATTGGCTTATGTGATTAGAATGCTGGATTTGAAGTTAGCAAACCCATGTTTGAGACCCAAGTGTTGCTGTAGGGCAGGGTTGACCTTCCATCCTTCACTCCTGCTGGGGACATTAAAAGAGTTGGGCATCCCCGGGCAATGGTGATGCCAAAATACCCCCAGTGCTTCTGACACATGCAATGCAATCAGGCTCATTTATCCTATTTAGGACACATGTGAAGACCTAATTTCCTGGAGAAGATTCTAAAACTAGGACAATTGGAAGGAAAGATAAGAAGAGCAGTGAGATGGATGGAATCCATTATAGAAATGATGAATGTAGAGTGGAAGGACCAAATTAGGAACACATCAACATGGAGAAAATCTCTCTATCTGGTCACTAAGAGTTGACAATGACTTGATGAGGGGTCCTTGGTATCCTCTGAGATTGTTTGTTTTCTTGCAGTCATTTCATTACCAGACTTCATAACATCATTAGTGTTAACCAAGCAGAAGCACTTACCTTAATAATAAAACTTCTGAAAGGAAACAAACCAAGCTCTGAGAGCGCCAAGGGCTCCCCCTCTTTCAACTCTACATATGTTCAATTATATCAGTGATTAGATGGCAAATAAACATCAATCTTTGTTCCAGGCCATTCATTGACATCATCCAAGGTTTGCTTACAATTCCACAATTGTATCTCACAGTGACTTGGAATAACCAGGTCTTAAAATTGTAGAAGCTAACCTCTATTTAAAAAGCCCTAAAACATATTTTGTGTAAAATGTTTTTTATTATCATTCCCCACTTTCAATTCTAAATTTATATTTTCCTATAAACCATGAACAGAATCCCGACAGTTGACAGTATTTGTGTTACATACAGGCTACCATTTTTGGGCTGCAAAAATCTTGAAGATCATTACCTAGCAGCAAAGAAACAGGCTGTAGTTTTGCTGAATATCTGAATTTCTGCAGGCCACAAATGACAGAAAGGAAGAACAATATTTGACACAAATCTGGCATATGAAGAACCTGTCAGTAGTCTTCAATTTACGACCACAGTTGAGCCCTAAATTTCTGTTTCTAAATGAGATAGTTAAGTGCATGTTTTTTCCGATTTTACAACCTTTCTTGCCTTAGTTATTAAGTGAATCACTGCAGTTGTTAAGTTAGTAACATGGTTATTGAGTGAATCTGGCTTCCCCATTGACTCTTGTCAGAAGGTTGCAAATAATTATCATATAACCCCGGGACACTGCAAACATCTGAAATCTGATCCAATTGCCAAGCACCCAAATTTTGATCACATGACCTTGGGGATGCTGCAATGGTCATAAGTGTGAAAAATGATAAGTCATTTGTTTCAGTGATGTTGTAACTTCAATCAGTAAATGAATGGTTATAAATTAAGGAATACCTGTACTTATATCTAATCTGACATCTATACTGTCATCAAAAGTAATGTATATTCAAGCTGTTGTGAATTTTGTTTTAACATAGACTATGCTTGACAGGAGTTAAGCACACATTAGAAGCCACAGGTATTTCTAATAATGTATTGCATTCACTAGCAAACATAATGAATTCGTCACAGTGCATTTACTGGTAGTAAGCTAAATATTAGGAAAATATTTATGGAAAGATTTATGGAATCCATAGCACTGACATCAAAATGACAACATGCACTTGATAGTATAATCATGACAATGCCACAGTTAAGTGATTATATAATACCATTAGTGGATTTTCATTAAACCTGCATGTATCAAAAACAGCTACATTTTAATAGATACACTATGGAAGTAGTATATGAAACAACCAAAGAGGTTTTTTTTGTTAAGTTTCTAATAAGTTTTCATTGAAAAATACACCAAAGTGAAAAATAAATCAAAACAATGGTGTCAGTAGAACTTGGAGTTAGGTTGATTTACAAATCTCTAGATCACAGATACCTGTAAACTGGGATTCAGTTTTAGTATTTCATTGATTGGTTGATTGATTGAATTTATATCCTGTCACAATCTCACAACACACAATGATATACAAGATCCAAAAAGAAAAAAAAATTACAACATACAAAATAAGATTGAAACACAAACCTAAGAGAAACAAAATAAAAACAAAACAAAACAAAATTGATAGCTATGCCCACTGAAACAGTAAAAATTATAAGATGGCAAGTAGTAATTACATTTATTCCCACTTAATCGTATTTGTGAGAAGGAGAGAGGGGAAGGGGAGGAAGAGGATAAAGGAGGAGGAGGAGGAGAAGAAGAAAGAAAACTCAGTATATCTATAACACTGACAGAATGAACCATGGAAAGGAAAGAAACACATTTTTAAATCTCACATTTGCACAGAAATTCCACGCAAGGGCAGAGATATTTTCTGTCAAGGCACTGAGAAAAAAAACAAAGGTGTTTGTTAGAAGTTATTTGATTGGGGTTGCCATGGCAATAGGAAACTCCTGGAAAAAAATCAATTAAGTGACTTAATGGCAGAAAGCCAAGGGGAAAAAAAGGCTAAATTCTTCTTCTGGGTTACAACGAGAGTTTAGAACAATAATAATTCTCAAATAGCTGAGGCTAGTTTCCTCCTTCTGAAAGCAATGCAGCCTGTTTGATCTGCATGCATTGGAAAAACAGAGCTGTCTTCCAGATCTGTAACAATGCCGCTAGGCCAGTGATAGTCGATCTTTTGGGTTCCGCGTGTCAAAAATTCATAAAATGCATCACCTGAATCTATTGGCATCTCACACACCTCCAAACAAAAGAGAAACAATTATTTATCCCCTCACACCCCATCTAGGCCACCCCGAATAGTGGCATTTGACACTTGGCAAGAAAGCAGACAATTTACAAGGTCACGACGCACCAAGTTTCAATGACTATTGTTGTGAAAACAGTTCAGAACAAAAACAAACCTCTCAAAAAAGCCAGAAAATAATTGATTTTAAGGCTACGCTTGCTGGACAGAGGCCATGAGGATAAAAGGGAGGACGTGCCCTCCTTTTTCTGGACATCTGGTAACCCTACTCCTAAAGCTATTGTTTCCTCCTGGTATAGTTGATCTTCCCACATCATGTATTTCTCTAATGATTCTGGCAGCTGTTCATTTCATTTCCCTAAATTGGGTCTGAAGAAACATTTGGCCTTTGGGATCAGGTAAAAACTAGATGTGATTGAGTTTAAGTGTAATTAAACATTCACTTAATTAAATACAGTTAATATAATTAACCTCTATGTACGCAATTATTTTCTTCTACTGTTACCTTATAAAGGAGTATTCATTGGTAGGGACTCTTTTCCGTAAATCCTTCTGCAGTAGCCTTGATTATACCAAGCAATCTCCAAGCCTAACCTTCCTTCCTCTGGGAAGTCAAAACACTAAGTGTCACATCCGTTGAAAACGAAATTTGGAGAAAAGAAAACTGTGATGGAAGGGAAAATGGAGAAACAATGTTATCAGAAGCAGAATAATGTTATCTGAAATGTGGAATTTACTTCTTTAGGGAACTTGTTGCATGGCGATTGATGGTGGATGTTGTTGCATGCAATGATTCATTGCCACAATATAAAAAAGATGTTGAGACTCTAGAAAGAGTACAGAGAAAAAAAAAACGAAAGTTGATTAGGGGAGTGAAGGCTAAAACATATGAAGAACGGTTGCAGGAATTGGGTATGTCTAGTGTAATGAAAAGAAAGACGAGGGGTGACATACTAGCAGTATTCCAATATCTAAGAGGCTGAAAATTCTGAAGATTGAACACATGAAATGATCAAAGCAACAGTAAAGCTCAGTTAGGCACAAAATCAGTTACAATATTTGGATTGCAGCCCAGAAGATACAAGACCATTGGCCACCACAATACAGACTCTGATTACAAACAGAATAATAGCTAATAATTGTCACGAAGCAGTTAGAAGATTTGGAAGTATGCATTGGCCCTTAAGTTAGCGTCAACGCACTAAGTGGAAGGAAATAGCTGGAGTTTCCCCACATTTTTAATTTTGGGGATAAAAGGGTTGTTTCCCTATCATCCAACTTAGTTTAAAGCTGGCACCCAGGAAAGCTCTGGCGAGGAGGGTCAAAACACTGTCGGCTGTTGAGACTGTATGTTGAGAGTGTGGAAAGTGTATGATACATACTCATTCATAGCTAAGAATATGTCAACTGTCTGACTAGTGAACCCAGAACAAGGAAACACTCTCTTTGAATTCCCAAAAGTAAAACTTTATTGGATACACCATTTTGGTACTGAAGAAACAAAACCAGCTCTGGTTTTCCCATGCAAATCAGTGGTGGTATTCTACTGGCTCAGCCCAGTTCGGCCGAACCAGTAGTAAAAAAATTGCTGACAATCAGCTGTGCAACGATCAGCTGTGCCACATGATTTAGATTAGCTAGAAAGCAGGAAATCTTTGGATGTCTTGCTTTCTAGCTAATCTAAATAGTGCAGCACAGCTGATCTCCGTCCTAGCTTCAAAATGCTTTTTTTCTCAGCACTCAGGAGACTTCCCTGAGGCCCATTAGGACAAAAACAGGGCATGGGGGGGTTGCTGCACAAGAAAAAAAGAAAGAAAGAAAGGGAGGGAGTGGAGAAACAAAGAGAAAGAGAAAGGAAAAAAAGAAAAAGAAAGAAAGGGAGGGAGGGAGGAAAAAAAGGAGAGGAAGGAAGGCCCACAAACCTTGGCACTAGATGCAGCTTCAGAGGATGCTTTGAAAGAGCAGGGCTGGAAGGTATCAGGAGGTCATCTAGTCCAACCCCCTGCTCCAGAAAGTGAGTTTCTGTCTTTTGTCACCCCTCCAGTCACATGACCACATAGCCACACCCACCCAGTCACATGACCACATAGCCACACCCACCAAGCCACACCCACAGATCCGGTAGTAAAAAAAATTGAATCCCACCACTGGTGCAAATGCTTGCTTAGTTAAACAATAGCTTCTCTTTCTCCTCATCCCTGGGTGATCACATTGTCCAATTATGAGACATTTTGTTATGGGAACAGTCCATCTCTTTATCGAGCACCTGCAGTGGTGACCTTGATGGTTTTTGGGCTTTCATGATCTGTGTACAACTTCTCAGCATTCCATTTCACCCTTCCCTCCCCCGTTTATTGGCAAGTTGAATAGCGATAGTTTGAAAGAAGAAAAGCAGTTCAATCTTGACAGAATATTGGAGAAGGAAGATCCCACAAGTTTTATGTTCTTGAGAATAGAATAGAATAGAATAGAATAGAATAGAATAGAATAGAATAG
>NW_020769337.1:3100445-3142780 GCF_900518735.1 Pseudonaja textilis | reverse complement strand
AGAATAGAATAGAATAGAATAGAATAGAATAGAATAGAATAGAATAGAATGCTCTCGATGGTAGACTGGTAAAAAGTAACCAGCAACTTCTCACCACACTTTTTCAGCAACCTCAGAAAGTGCAGGTACTGTTGGGCCCTCTTTGCAGTGGCCATAATGTGGACTGACCAAGTAAGGTTGTCGGAAATATGAGTTCCTAGAAATTTAAAACTATGAACTCTTTCCACACAGTCTGCATTGATATATAGTGGGAGAGGCTCTGCTTTGCATCTTCTGAAATCTATAATCAATTCTTTGGTCTTTTTGATGTTCAAAGTGACTCTTACACCACAAGACCAGTCTGAAGACCTCTGACCTATAGGCCATCTCATCTCCTCCTCATATGAGTCCCGCCAATGTGGTATTGTCTGCAAATTTTATTATAGAGTTAGTGGGACAAGAGGGAGTGCAGTCATAGGTGTAGAATGAATACAAAAGGGGACTTAGCACACAGCCCTGTGGAGAGACAGTACTGAGAGCAAGAGTGAAGGAAAAATAGCTGCCAATCCTAACGGTTTGGGGTCTGTTAGTAAGAAAGTCCCTTATCCAACAGCAGATGTGAGAGGAGAGGCCCATCAACACTGTTCAACTATTTACAAAGTGTGCACTACTATTACTCTTAATCTTCTCATCATTCCTTATCACCCATTCCCTCCCACTTGTGATTGTAGGACTGTAACTTTGTCGCTTGTATCCTTAAGATTTATATTGACTGTTTCCTAGTATGATTTGATTGCTGATTGTACCCTATGACTATCATTAAGTGTTGTATTGTTATAATTCTTGATTCTTAACGAATGTATCTTTTCTTTATGTATACTGAGAGTATTTACACCAAGACAAATTCCTTGTGTGTCCAATCACACTTGGCCAATAAAGTATTCTATTCTATTTCCAGCAACTTCTTAATCAGTATATCCGGAATGATGGTATTAAAAGCCGAACTGTAATCAACAAAAAGCATCCTCACATAGCTCCCACTATGCTCCAGATGGTCCGGTGCAACGTGGAGAGCCATGACAATAGTGTCTTCTGTGGATCTGTTATTCCGATAGGCAAACTGGTATGGGTCAAGGGTCGATGGGAAGCAATCCTGTATATATTTTAAGACAAGTCTCTCAAAACACTTCATGATTATGGGTGTGAGAGCTACTGGTCTATAATCATTTAAAGTATCAGGAGAGGGCTTTTGGGGAACTGGAATTGGATTGGGCTCAAACATTTCTTCTCCTATGGTTTCTCCTCCTTAGATGAGGATTATTATACAAGAAGGTTGTGGTATTTGGAGTCACTTTTCTTGAAATAATTCTAGAAGTGCAAATGCTTAAAGACTACCGGAAATTTTTGAAATACCTGATTGGAATCATCAAGTTTATTCACTAGGGTCCATATTTAGTAACACATGAGTACAACTAAGCCCAATCTAGAAGCAAAAATCAAAAGGATAGTAAAGATTGCCTCACTCCTCATTAAGAGTGACTCACAATTAGCACTGTATATATTTCAGTAGAAGTTATTTAGAAGAAATTATTTAGAAGAAAAGCTTTCAATTACACGTGAGCACAGCACCTCATTGCTATAAAGCACGTGTAATGTTGTTGGGTTCTTAGTGTTGTGTGAGCTTAGATATTTCCTACAGACATTTCATCACCAAGCTAGGTAACATCATCTGTGCATGGGAGATGATGTTGCCAAGCCCGCTAATGAAACATCTGCAGGAAAACAACCAACTTCTCAGAACATCAAGAACCCAACTATTCAACACCAAGCTTCAGATGTTCTATACTATTGGAATACATAGAAAGCATTTTGCAAACCAGAAAAAAAGATGATGCTTTAATAATTTGATATAGACTTATACAGAAGTGTAGGGGAAAAAAGATATTTGTGCTATAAGGGGTAACAGAGAGGAAGGTCCTTCAGCAAGATCCAAAGTGCTTATTTGCATAATCTTTGGAAGCATAAACAGCTCTGCATTTGATGAAATAAAAACTGTACGTCAGAGCTTTCAGTTTTCTCTGTAAGGGAAAAGAAAAAAAAGTACTTTATTCACTTAGGATAAAACAAGCAGCAGTGGAAGCCCAGATGTTCTTCCAATCAGGAGAAAGCAGAAAAACAGAGAAAAAGAAGAACAAAGATGGAGTCCCTTGTTTGCTATCTTCACTCTTAATGTTCTTCATACTCAACAGAGTCTATATCAGGGGTGCGATTCTAACAGTTTGCACCTATTCGCTAGAACTGGTTGTTAGAAGAGATTATTGGCCCAATTCTGTAAGGAAGGCAGGAAGGAAACATGCTAACAGAAACTGCCTCTCTGTTAACCCTTATTACATTCTTGGCAGGACTAGACTTCCTGTCTCTGGAACTTCTATGGAGTTTTTTCCCCCTCCTTTGCTGGTACTTTGCTTGTGTGGAGATACCATTCAAAGTTATAATGGCACTGAAAAAAGTGACTTATTTCCTTTTTTCACACTTATGACTGCTGCAGCATCCCCGCAGTCATGAGAGGCCAGGCAAGGAGATGTGTGCCTCGATGTGAGTGATATTGAGTTGGCCACATCCAGCCAATAACATGACCACCAAGCCATGTCCACCCAGTTACATGACCACCAAGCCACACCCTCCACCTAAGCCATGCTCACAGAACTGGTTGTTAAACATTTTGAATCCCACCCCTGGTCTATATATGCATCTTTCATCTCTCCACCCAGCTATATTTCAAATGAGAAAAGCAAGCCAGTTTTATACCCTATGCTCCCTCCCTCCCCATATTTTACTGTAATTTATAATTTTATAAAATTATAATTTTATTACTATGTATATATCTGTATTTGTTTTTTAGTTTTAACTTTCTAAGCTGCCCAGGGTTACCTTCTGGGGAGATGGCTGGCAAATAAATTTAATAAATAAGTAAAATACCAACATATTTTCATTGTGCGCACAACTCTCACACACACATCCCCAAACAACTTTGCTAAGACTCCATGCATCCATCACTATACTTACTTTGAGTTGCAATTCCTGAAATGCAAATCACAAATGGTGCAAAAGGGAAAAATAGGTCCATTCTCCCAGATTTAGCATAAAATATACATTTCCCAGATAATACTGAAGGATGAAGACCAGGGAGAAAAAATGATTACCTAGAAGAGAATTAAATAATTGGAAATTTGAATATGTAAGCTTTGGGTAGCATTTATTTATTATTTATTATGAAATGTATTTACTGCCCATCTCCTATGCAATGACTTCACATGGGTACTTTGCTGATGTCTTTGTCTCCAAAGTAATATAATTTAATTTGTCTCTTTACAGTGAAGTGGCTGGAGCTTATTCCCATTGGTAAGAACTTGGGGTCATCTCACAAATCCATGTGTCTAATATATTTTATTTAAAAAGATGTCAGTTCTAGGTAGCAGGATAGCTTGCTGAACTGGTGGAACTGTGGTTATCTAGATTCCCAGGAGGGACAGTGTTAGGTCCTGCCTCACTAGTCTTCTCAAGAAAGCAGAACTCTTGAAAGGAAAACCATTTCAAAAGGAACTTTTATTGGAAGATAGTGATAGCAAGAAGATGTTGGCAAGGGTGGGCTTCAAAAATTTTAGCAAAGGGTTCTCTGCCTGGTTGCTGGGTTGGCGTGGCCATGGTGGGTTTGGCCTAGTCAGTCTCCTACATCGGGGTGGGGAGGGGGGCTGCTTTTGCCCTCCCCGGGTTCCGAAGACTTTCCTCAAGTCTCGAGGAGGGCGAAAATGGCCTTCCTGGGCTCCAGAGGCTCTCTGGAAGTCAGAAACGGGTCCAACTTCTGGAGGCCTGTTTTTCACCCTCCCCGAACCTTTGTGTGTGCCCTGCATATGGAGACTCCTGGGAGGGGAGGTGCTGGGTAGATGGGGCTAACCAGGAGTGGGATTTGTGGGGTTCTCTGAACTACATAGAATCTTAACTAGGGGCTCTCCTGAACCCCTGCAAACCCCCAGCAGCCCACTGTGGTTGGAAGGAACTAAGGTTTTCTCACTCAAAATGTTGGGTTAAACCATTGCAAACAGAGCCCCTCCAAAGGCCAGTCCATCATCGAGCCAATCCTGAGGTGTGAAAATTTTATGAGAAACTCAGGCCAAGAAGGTGATAAATGCTGGTTCTCAGGATAATTGCAATAGCACTTAGACTTATATACCGCTTTATAGTGCTTTACAGCCTTCTCTAAGCATTTTACAGAGTCAGCCTATTGCTCCCAACAATCTGGGTCCTCATTTTACCTACCTTGGAAGAATGGAAGGCTGAGTTAACCTTGAGCCTGGTGGGATTTGAACTGCCAAATTGCAGGCAGCTGGCCGCAGCAGAAGTAGCTTGCAATACTGAACTCTAACCACTGCGCCACAGAGGCTGCATTATAATTATAATGGTAATGCTACCACTTTTCTCCAGAGACAAGACAGATGGCTCAAGGCACATTCCTCTCCCCCTTCCCAAGACCTCAAAAGTTACAGTAAGGCAAAGCAAGGAATAAAAACAGAAACCCCATGCAGAGATCCCATCCCCCCTCAAGCCTCCCTCCTCCCACCAGAATGACAGCATCCCTATAGGAATCTATGAAACCTGACAGACAGGTTGCAAGCAAGAGAACCAAGAGACAACAAAGTTTAGATAGTTTGTCAGGAGAAGGAAAATGGCTTCTCCCTAGAAATTCTCACAGTATATTTTAAATGACGCAAATGGTTGCTTTAGTTTGGTGAGACTTCTGTCTATAGGCAAGGGACAATAAAGAGAACTATTTTGAAGTGATTCAGTTTATCTGTCTTGGTTTTGGAGCCTGAAAGAAACTCCTTGTATCATCATCAGAGGTGGTATTCAGCAGGTTCTGACCAGTTCTGGAGAACCGGTAGCGGAAATTTTGAGTAGTTCAGAAAACCGGCAAATACCACCTCTGACTGGCAATTTTACAGTATCCTTCCCCTGTCATGCCCACCGAGCCACACTCACAGAACTGGTAGTAAAAAATTTGAATCCCACTACTGATCATCATCCATATTTGCCGGATCCAATCTTGGTTGATCACCAGAACTAGAGATTTTGTCTTCTGAGCTTTACCACCTTCAGGGAACTTCTCTCTAGCAGAGTTTGTGCTGTTCTGTCAATAGAATTTATAATGCTTGTTGTAAGTATAAATTTGTATTGAAAGCTCGGAAGACAAAATTTCTGGTCTCAGTGACCGACCCAGACTGGATCTTGCAACATTATCCTGGGACACATATATTCACCTTCATTCATCCACTGTTGACCCAGTGGTGGGATTCAATTTTTTTTTACTTTTGGTTCTTTGGGCATGGCTTGGTGGATGTGGTGTGGCTTGGTGGGCATGGCAGGGGAAGGATACTATAAAATTCCCATTCCTACCCCATTCCTGGGGGAAGGTTACTGCAAAATCCCCATTCCCTCCCCACCCCACTAACCTGCTTTCCAGCTCCGTTCTCCTGTGCAGGGCAACCAAAGAAGACCCAGCCAATCAGCTTGGATTCGGGAGGCAGAGAATAGATGGGGTGGGGCCAGTCAGAGGTGGGATTTGCTGTTTCTCCAAACTACTCAAAATTTTCACTACCAGTTCTCCAGAACTGGTCAGAACCTGCTGAATACCACCTCTGTTTTCACCATACAAAAGTGTTTTCCGTGCTTGGAGAAATAGGTAATCCTCAACTTATGACCATTTATGTTGTTGAGCAAGAAATTTGTCAAGTGAGTTTGCTCCATTTGACGACTTTTCTCACCATATTTGTTAAGCAAATCACTGCAGTTCTTAAATTAGTAAAATGGTTGTTAAGTGAAACTGGTTTCCTCCTTGACTTTTGCTTGTCAGAAGGTTGCAAAAGAGGATCACATGACCCTGGGACACTAAAACCATCATAAATGTGAGCCAGTTGACAAGCATCCAAATGTAAATCACGTGACCGTGGGGATGCTGCAACGGTCATAAGCGTGAAAAAATTGTCCCAAGTCACTTTTTTTCAGTGCTGTTGTAACTTTGAATGGTCATTAAATGAACTGTTGCAAGTCGAGAACTAACTGTATATGCTCAAAATGTCCTAAGAATGTCCTGAACTTTCAAGGAACGTGGTTTGAAGCTCAATGCTTGAAGCACTAGCCTTGCAAGATGTTTCTGTTGGTTCATGACATGCTTTGCATACCCCTATCACATAAATCATCATCCCTTGCTCAAACAAATAGAATAGAATAGAATAGAATAGAATAGAATAGAATAGAATAGAATAGAATAGAATAGAATAGTTCTTTACTGCCCAAGTGTGATTGGACACACAAGGAATTTGGTTGTTGCATATGCTCTCAGTGTACATAAAAGAAAAGATACATCTGTTAAGAGTCAAGAATCATCAGGTACAACACTTAATAATAGTCATAAGCAATCAAATCATACTAGGGTACAATGAGCAATCAAATCATACTAGGAACAGTCAATATAAATTGTTAGGATACAAGCGACAAAGTTACAATCATACAGTCACAAGTGGGAGGGGATGGGTGAAAAGGAGTGATAAGAAGTTTAATAGTAATAGTAGTGCAGACTTTGTAAATAGTGTTGAGGGAATTATTTGTTTAGCAGAGTGATGGCGTTCTGGGAAAAAACTGTCCTTGTGTCTAGTTCTGGTGAACTTTTAAATTCACAGTCTCATATGTCTATGGAGATTCTTAGTCATCCAGGTCACAGTTGTCCCAAAGGTGCTTTTTCAAGAGGCAACTGGACTTCCTGGGGTTTTTTTGCAAGACGTTTCTCTTCTCATTCTCATTCAGTCACTCAGCTTGGATAAAAAGTGAAACATCTTGAAAGAAAAACCATAAAGTCCAGTTGCCACTTGAAAAAGCACCTTTGGGTCACAGTCCCATAGTTTCTTGCTTGGTATCTTGTTTGCATAGGTATATCATGTGGCTTCTCATAATTCAATTAAGCCTCAGGGGAAAAATCATAAGGGGCTCATATTATGAGAAGAATATCTGAACAGTTCTACAAGCACACAAAAAAATGTTAAAACAGTTGTTGTATTGGGTATCTATATTACGGTAATTCTTCTGTGTATTGTAGATAGTTCCCTAATCAAGGAGCACTGTAAACAAATTATAAGATACAAGTTATTAAATACATTTACAAAGATAAAACTTCCATTATCATATCTAACTAGAATATAAATGGCTTTAGGTCAGTGTTGCCAATTCAATTAAATGTCCTTTAGATATTCTACCGGTAATGTAGAAAAAGTTGGTTCTTTGAGTGAAGTTATGTGTTGCCAGCGATCTTGCTAATATTAAAAGCTTTTTCCTACTCACAGATCATGTTTTATCTAATAGCTAAAAGCTGCCAATAACAGAGAGGGGAGCTCTTCAAATGCTCTTTAGTACATTTAAAAATGTTCAGTGATGAAAGATTATGAATTTCCCCAAAACTTTAAAGCAACAGTGATTTTTTTTTTAGAGCAGAACATTTCTCAGTTAGGAATTAAGGGCATCATTTATGGTGCAATTCATTTCTATTAAAATCTAATAATGCATTTGGCTCCTTTCTAAGTAATGCTTTAAATTTTTACTTCCCAATATAACTATAGAGATTATTGGCTATATTGTCTAAAATTTCATATTTTTTGCATGGGCAACATTTTACCGCATATTTTGTTTCCAGACTATCAGGCCCAAATACACGAAAAAAGTAAAATTTATCTTCAAAAAGGAAATTGACTAAAGTTGTTAATGCATTTAAAAAATGTAAATATGTGATATAGTAGCTGTTTTTGATGTAATATTATTTTTTCCCAGATTATGAAGCATGAACTTTCAAGAACATCTGGAAAGGGATGTACCAGCATAATGAAGTAACTTCAAAAATGTCAAGCAAAGAAATGCTAGAGGAGATTGTGAATGATATATGAAGAGGCGTATAAGGAGAGTTGCAAGAGAAAATATACAGCATCCATGGAGATTCTCAGTCATCCAGTCATTGTTGTTCCAAAGGTGCTTTTTCAAGTTCTGAAGAAGTGAAGAAGAAGTGAAGGAGCTTCTTGGATGCGAAGGAAAATATATTCAAGGGGGAAAAAAAGAAAGGAAATCCAACTGCCTTTTGAAAAAGCACCTTTGGAACAAGATATATCGCACATGCAAAGTTGGACTCAAAATATTATTGAGAATTGTAAGCTGCCCAGAGTCTCTGGTTGAAATGGGTGTCTATAGAAATGAGAAGGAAGGAAGGAAAGAAGGAAGGAGGGAGGGAGAGAAGGAAGGAAGGAAGATAGAGCTGCCAATTTCTCATTACAAATAAAGATCCAATCCTATTGGATTGTGCAGGACTGTCCTCAGCATTTTGTCAAAAAATGTCTAGGTGGTAGTTGCAATGGTGCAATGGAAGCTGTTGTGTGGCTACCACCTTGATCTTTTGACCATATCCTGCCCTCCCCCCCCGAGATTAGATTGATCAAAAGTGGTAATTGAACTGGCTCTTTACTGATCATAAGACCCACAGTCTCTTGGGTTTCAGGTCAGGCCACAGATCAACTACATCTCTGATGGCCTCCACCTTCCTTACACCGAACAAGCCATCTTCAATCTTTTCTTCCTAATGGTAGGGGCCGGCCTGAAAGAAAGCTTTCATTTCCAGAAGGAGAGACTGTTAAATGACCAGAAGGTTGTATAAAGATCACTTTCCCTTTGGACTTGCTCAAATTAAAACTGACAGAAGGTAGCATTAGCTTACAGGCTCAAGATGGCTCTTGTTCATCAGATAACATTAACAGAGCAATCAATACTGCCAGATAATTGCAACTAATAGGATTGCTAAGTGTGCCTTTCCAGGAATGTGGGGAAACAAAAGTCTATTTCACTGTGGTTTGCTTTGTTTTATCTACTTAATTGACAACTTACAAAAGCCTGGTGAATGGAAATCCATCCATAACACGATTTCCTTTATCCACATTAAAAGAGAATCCATATATAGTGCATACCATATTTTTCGGACTATAAGACGCACCCCCCCCCCCAAAAAAAAAGTGGGTGGAAATGTCTGTGTGTCTTATAGAGCAAATATTGCAGCGAGGGAAAGGAGGTTAGTGCAGTGCTGATCAGCTGTTCTAGGTGTCGGGGATCGCTGTCTATTACCACTGCAGCAATCGATGGCAAATGAGTGGCGGTGAACGGGCTGTGGGGAATGAGCCATGGAGAACGGGCCATGGCGATGGCAGTGAACAGGCTGCAGTGAACGGGCCATGGTAAACCGGCCATGGTGGCAGCAAACAGGCGCTGCCAAACAGGTATTAGCAAACGAGCCATGGCAAACAGGCCTAGGGCAGCTGATCGTCCTAGAACAGCTGATCCAGGAGGCAAATCCAACCACCAATCAGCTGCTCAGCAGTGAAGGCTCCAGTGTTTCCCAGCAGCACAGCTCAGCTGATTGGTGGAGGGCACAACGGAGAGGAGCCCTGATGAGCTACATATGGGTCTGCGATAATATGTTGAAGCTGACCAGGCTGTTTGCAGTTTGCTGCAAGGACGCTAGCCAGATGAATAACCGGATGGTTGCTGGGAGGCAGAGGCAGATTTTTTTCTTCTTGTTGTTTTCCTTCTCTAAAGCTAATGTGCATCTTATAGTCTGGAGCACCTTATAGTCTGAAAAATATGATCTATACTGTACATACTAATATAAGAGTTATGACATGTAGGTAAGATACTATTGAAGGGCCAGACATTAATACATCTATTAGGGTTATGAACGGGTGGGATTCTACCAGTTTGCACCTATTAGCTAGAACCAGTTGTTTACCATTCTAAGCAGTTTGGAGAACCCGTTGTTAGAAGAAATTACTGGCCTAATCCTGTAAGGAAGGCAGGAAGGAAACATTCTGGTGTTGCTTACAGAAACTGCCTTTCCGTTAACCCTTATTACATTCTTGGTAGGACAAGACTTCCTGTCTCTGGAACTTCTATGGAGTTTTTTTCCCCTCCTTTGCTGGTACTTTGCTTGTGTGGAGATACCATTCAAAGTTATAATGGCACTGAAAAAAGTGACTTATGACCATTTTTCACACGTACGACTATTGCAGCATCCCCACAGTCATGAGAGGCCAGGCGAGGAGATGCGTGCCTCGATGTGAGTGATATTGAGTTGGTCATGCCCAGCCAATAACATGACCACCAAGCCATGTCCACCCAGTCACATGACCACCAAGCCACACCCACAGAACCGGTTGTTAAAAAATTTGAATCCCACACCTGGTATAAAGTGTGTGATAACATTAATGTACATCGGTGTCAGGCTTCAAAAACCAAGAAAGACATATGTGACTTTTCCAAGCAGATTTCTTTATTATTCCTCACTCATAGACAAAATTTTGCTAAACTAAAGCATGCTAACATCCCCATAAAACATATGCAGATAGTCTTTGACTTACAATAGTTCATTTAGTGACTGTTCAAAGATACAATGGCACTAAAAAAAGTGATTTATGGCTATTTTTCACACTTAGCATCCCCATCATCATATGATCAAAATTCAGATGTTTGGCAACTGGTTCATACTTATGACCGATGCTGTGTCCCAAGGTCATCTTTTGCAACCTTTTGATAAGCAAAATCAATGGAGAAGTCAGATTTACTTAACAACCTTGTTACTAACTTATCAACTGCAGTGATTCCCTTAACAACTGTGGCAAGAAAGGTCTTAAAATGGGGCAAAACTCACTTAAAAACATAAATTTGGGGCTCAAATTTGGTCTTAAGTTGAGAATTACCTGTTTTGATCTTGGTAGTAGCTTCTAGAAGAGCCATGGTGGTACAGTGGTCAGAAGGCCGTACTGCACGTTCACTCACTTCTCACTGTCAGTAGTTCGATCCTGACCGGCTCAAGGTTGACTCAGCCTTCCATCCTTCCAAGGTTGATAAAATGAGGACCCAGATTGTTGAATGAAAAATGCTGACTGTAAACTACTTAGAGGAGGCTGCAAAGCCCTGTGTATATAGGTCTAATTGCTATTGCTATTCTAAGCTTCCAGACAAAATGTCTTCTTAAATCAGACTAGGAGCATTGCATCTATGACAAGGAAACAATAAACAATAAAGATATGCACAAACGATCAATCCTTTCATGTGTTATTGCATGGCGTCTTACCATAAATAGCTATAGTTTATCTCAGTATAAATATGCCAAATATCTTTCATCTTCCATCAAGATTGACAAGTGCCTGAGCAAATTTTGCAATGATTGTTTGTCTTAAAACAGCTTTTAAAACTTCCTCCTTTCTTAGAATTATCATCTGTTTTAATGTTATATCTCCCACAGCTAAACATTGAAGTTCAAGAAACTGGTGGAACATGGCCAAAACATCGCCATACATCCACGCAAGGTTGAGTTGGATTCCAAGCTTTTTAAATTTTTAAAATAAGATTGTTTAAAAAATAATCCACAAAAACAGTTCCGCCAGAATGGGATCCATAAAGCTGCCAGAGAATGCTGACTAATTCTGGAAACCAAGAAAAGAGAGGATTGAAATAGAATATGATACAAAAGAAATAGAGATCTGAACAGAAGGACTATATGCCAGAACTTTTGGTTTCAGATCCCATTTTTGTTTCTTAAAATTATTGATTTCTGTCTTTCAGAACATTGAGTTTCATAGCATAATCCATCGTACTTTTTTTAATCCTTATTCCATACGATGGGTACGTTTCAGGTGTTTTCAAAAAACAGAGTATTAAAGATTTAGGCATTCACTTAGCAAATCTGCCAAGTCTATTTTCAACTCATTTCTCAGTTTGGCAATTATTTAAAGTAATTATATTAAATTTTACATGTGTAATTAACACCCATGAGAGCTATGCATGCAGATAGTTTTTGATTTATGACCATAACTGAGTCTGGAATTACAGTTGCAAGTCAAAAATTGAGGCATCATGTAACTGGACTTGTTTTTGTAAAATATTTTTGTGGTGGTCATTAAGTGAATATTATGGTTGTTAAACAAATCAATTTTTCCTAGTGAGAGATTTTTTTTGTGTCAGAAATTGGAAATAAACACTGGAAACCAGCAAAAAAATGTTACAAATCACATGATCACAGGATGCTGCAAACAACTATAAAAGTGAGCTGATTGCCAAGTATCCAAGATGCGACCACATGATCCCGGGTGGGGGTTGAAGCTGTCATAAATTTGAAAATGGGTCATAAGTAATTTGGGGGGCTTCAAATAGTTGTTAAGATACCAGTCATAAGTCAAGGACTATCTGTGCAATTTCTCTAATATAATGTGTTCCAAAGTACTGAAATTTGTAAATGCACTTTCTCATGCTCTAATGCAGGGGTGTCAAACTCAATTTCATTGAGGGCCACATCAGGGTTGTGTTTGACCTTAGGGGGGCCACAGAGGTGGGATTCAAATTTCTTAACAACCTGTTCTGTGGGTGTGGCCTAATTTGTGGGTGTGGCTTGGTGGTCATGGCTTGTATGTAAATATTATAAATATTGATGTAAATATTGCATTTTTTATAAAAAAAGAGCAACTTTTACCCAAAATCAAGCAGAGCAAGCAGGCAGATTGAGTTGCTTGCAGAATCACAAATTCACTCAGACATCTACCTTTCTGCAATCTGCTGCCTGAGTCTGCACTGAAAAATAGAAGCTTCAGTCCTAAGGAAGGTTCAGCTCTGCTTTTAGATTAGCTAAAAAGCAAGAAATCCAACTATTTCTTGCTTTCTAGCTACTCTAAATCTCCCAGCACAACAGAACAGCTATGCTTGGGGGGAAAAAAGGAAAAATAGCAACTTACCAAATGCAGGCAAGTTTGATGGTGCACATGCCAGGTAAGGAGTGAGTGGATGGGGAGAGGCGGGACCAGTCAGTGGCACAATTTGCCAGTTCTCCAAACTGAGCAGAATCACAACAACTGGTTCTATAGAACTGGTCCAACCAGGTAGAATCCCACCCCTGGGGAGCCAGGGTGGGTGTGGCCAGCTCAACATCACTCATGTTGGGAGCATCTGTGGTGATGTAAGTGCTCCACCAGTGAAAATGGGCTCGTGAGCTTCAATTTTGGCTGCAACAGCCTCCTGCAGTCCTCTGCCAGTGAAAATGGAGCTCGCGGTCCTCCTGAGTTCTGTTTTCACTGGTAGAGGGTTGCAAGAGGCCGTCACAGCCAAAAACAGAGCTCATAAGCCCATTTTTGCTGGCAGAGACACCGTGGACCAGTCCTTCATTGTTACTAAGGTGGCCCTGAAGGGTCAGATCTAAGCACCCTGCATGCCCGATCTGGCCTGTGGTCCTTGAGTTTGACACCCCTGCTCTAATGCATGTGGGTTTTGTTGTTGTTAATTTTTTTCAGGATTGTCAATGACCACACCAAATTCAGAAAATCTAGACTTTCTTGGAAAAGTGCTACTTGGGAAAATTTGCATTAAATGTCAACCCACCAATTTTTTTTGGCATCGGTCCTTATAATCTTCACACAGCCTTCTGATTCAACCCTGCCACATTGTTCCCATAGACTTGCGATCTTAATAATGAGAGGTGTGGTCTGCCATTCTCAGGTTTTGTAGTCTTACATCTTGGAATAACAGTGAAAATGATAATTCTAACACTTCTCTGGCATTGGGGTCCATTGCCTTTTGTATAATATAAGTCCAGGATAAACTAAATCCAGTTAAGGTCTGTGGGGAAATCCTTTCTGTTATTTTGAAGCACTGAGGCAATGGCTAATGTTCACTAATGCTTCACCATTGGTGCAAGGCTAGGAAAGCAATCGATTTCACAATAAATCAGCCCATTTTCCAATCAGTAATAGCTTTATTTGTTAAAGCCAACTTGCTAGGAATGTAAAATGCCAAGATCAAATTGAAAAAGATAGGCAATACTTTCAGCTACTCCTGAAAATATGTTCTTACTTATCCCAGCATAAAACCCTCACTTTTGCTTTATTATTTAACACGTTAATCTCTTTCTTCTGTGGCAAGTTTTAAGAAAAACTTAAAACATATTTTATACTTAGCTTTTTTCCTCACAGAATCTACATCTTAGTTTGCTTTTGGCGGTTTTAAGACTGATGTCATATCTCATGAGTTGTTTCTTGATTATTAGTTTTGATGCTGTGATTTTGTGATGTCATTTATGGTTTTATGTCATTTCCTTGTGTTTTTATATTTATCCTTTGTTTATACCTATTTTGAGTTTGATTATTATTTATTAAGGTTTTAAATGCCCCAGGCCAGCTTAAACAAGAGTTATGATATACAAAAATTTGACAGATAGTCTTCAATTTACAGCTATTCATTTAGTGACTCTTCCAAGTTAAAATGGCACTGAAAATTTTTTCACATACAACTGTGCAGCATCCCCGTGGTTATGTGATCAAAATGTGGAGGTTTGGGAACTGGTTTATGTTTTTGCTTATACATTTATGTAGAAAACATATGGCCCTCTCAACATGGATGGCTTTGAGATGTGTGGATGCCAATGCGCAGTATTCTGGGAGTCCATATCTACACAACTTAAAGGTATCAAGGTTATGAAACACTGATCTAGGCATTCTTACCCCATAGCTTTCTGATGATTAATTGGGGATGATATTCTGATAATTAATTAATTTCTGATAATTAATTAGGATCCCAAATCCAGCGATAACTCTATTACCATAGGATTCCCAGCCCAGTCTTTAGTGTAATGATGTTATTCAGTTTTATTTTGAAAGGGTAACCAACAATGACACTGAAACAGATTTCTCATTTTTAAAAAATAAAAGGAAAGAAAAAGATAGCAGGGGAATAGTGTTCATGGCAACTCATGAATGAAACTTACAGTCATACTGCAAAGTTTAATGTCTTCAAAAGACATCATGAAGGCTCCAACATTTTACAACAACTTACTTCATTCACAATAAATCTGTATGAAAGCCGGGAAAAAGTAGAATAGGATAGAATAGAATGGAGTGGAGTAGAGTGAAAGGAATGGAAAGGAAGGAAAGGAAAGGAAAGGAAAGGAAAGGAAAGGGAAGGGAAGGGAAGGGAAGGAAAGGAAAGGGAAGGGAAGGAAAGGGAAGGGAAGAGAAGTGAAGGGAAGGGAAGGGAACAAAGGGAAGGGAAGGAAAGAGGAAAGGAAAGAGGAAAGGAAAATAAGGGAAGGGAAGGAAAGGAAAGAGGAAAGGAAGAAAAGGAAAGGGAAGGGAAGGATTCCTTTTAAGAAAGGCCACTTAAGGAGGGTTAATTCTACCTGCCACAATTTGTGCTGACTCATGTAAAATGTTTGGTGGAGTAAGAATTTAATATGAAAAACAAAGACTATAAAATCAGTGATGCTCTTTGGGAAAGTTGTAACTGCTAATTACAATTTCTCCAAATAACAACAGCAGCAGCAAGTGAAGCACTAACCGTAATTCTCTTTCAGGACGCATAGAAATGAACCTCGACCTTCATAGAAGCATCACAGAAAAGAGGTCCAGGCTGTTAAAAATAGATAATAGAGAGGCAAAGTAGCATTTCTGTTAGATTCTCCACATTGATTTTTCTGCTTAATGAAGAAAAATAGATGTTTGTCTCTTTTGTTTTCTCTGCACAGAATAAATTAGCAGCAGCTAAGTCTTCTTCGAAAATGAGCCCTTGTGCAAATGCACAAGATATGTTGGAGAACATAAAGGGGAGATTTTCATGTGCCTGTTTACTCTTTCAAAATAAGTGGATCCAACCACCAGCCTCCTCAATAGTCCTAAGGCTCTTTCTGGATGAAATTTTGTAAATTTCATTTTAATGTCGATGAAATCCAATCAAATGTAGTTGTTGTCCTGGTCTCTACTAGCTTTGGCCATGACCCATAGGTGTCCATTAGAAGCTACAATGATGTCATAAAGGTAGTCCTTAAATTAGAATAATTCATTTAGGGACTCTTTGAAGTTATTATGTCACTGAAATAAAAATTGCTTATGACTGTTTTAAAACTGTTGCAGCATTATCATGATCAGGTGATCATAATTCAGATGCTTGGCAATTGACTCATGTTTATGATGGTTGCAGTGTCCCAGAGCCACAGGAACACCTTTTGTGACCTTCTGACAAGCAAACTCAATGGAGAAAACAGTTTTGCTTCATAACCGTGTTACTAACTTAACAACTGTAGTGATTTCCACTTAACAACTTTGGCAAGAAAGGTCAAAAGTCACCTAGCAACAGAAAGCCCAGGAAGGGGGGAAACGGGCTTCCTGGAGGCTCTGGGAAGCGTCCAGAGAGCCTCTGGAGCTTGGGAAGGGTGAAAACATCTCCCCTGCCGTGGTGCGGTAAGCCAACTAGGCCACGCCCACCATGGCCACGGCCACCCAGCAACTAAGCAGAGAACCAGTTGCTAAATTTTTTTGAAGCCCACCTCTATATATTAGTCAGAGAAAAATCTGATCTACAATGCATCTGATGCAGTGAACCAAAGTTTCCAAAAGCTTATGCCTTTTTTTAAAAGTCTCTTTTTTTTGCTGCTCATAGACTAACATAGTTCTCCTCCTGCATTATTTAAAACAAAATGGGTTTACATGATTTTTTTTTTAACCAGAGAAACATCAGAATCTGCAGTGCATTTGATGAAAGGAGCTGCAGCTCTGGAAAGCTTGTGCCTTTTAGTAAAATGTCTGGATTTTGCTAACATAGAGCAACAAAAGGTCTCCTACCATACCAAAGCCAAAATGAATTTATGTGGGGTTTTTTTAAAACCAGGGAAATATAGATGCCAGCTGACTCATTTCAGCCCTGTTCTCTGGGCTTCAGCAGTCAATTTTGATGACTCTGGAAAAAATTTCTCCCACAAAATATATATATATATCTGTGGTTGGTTTCTTATACCTTCCTTGCTAAAAATCAATCCTACTGTTATGAATGGACCTAGAATGTTACAATGTTTCTAGAAAAATCCTCTCCCTATTTCATAATAATTTTATTAAATTTTATAAAACATACACATAAAAATTACCATAAATTAGCCATAAGAAAAAAAAAAAGATAAAGAGGAAAGAGAGAAATAGAAATAGAGGTAAGACGTTAAAGTAAATTAAAAAAGAAAACAAAAGTATATACAAAAAATTACTTCCGGCTTCTTCATTCAAGGATATATAACATAGTTCTCAGTCTATGACAGGCTTGTCCAACCCGCGGCCCAGGGGCCGCATGCGGCCCAGGTCACCTCGTAATGCGGCCCAGTGCCCACCCCAACCTTCGTGCCAGAGCCAGTGAGGAGGAGGAGGAGAGGCAGGTGCGGAGCGAGGCGAGCACCAGGCCAAGCAGCAACAGAAAAGGCGGGTGCCGTCAGAGCGCCACCTCCTGCTGTTGCTGCCGCCGCCCCTGCCACCGCTTCTGCCCCCGCCACTTCTGCTGCTGCCGCTTCTGCCCCCGCCGCTGCTTCTGCCCCCGCTGCCACTTCTGCCCCCGCCGCCACTTCTTCCCCCGCCCCCGCCGCCGCTTCTGCCTTCCAGTCCTGCCTCATCCAGCCGGGCCATTTGCAGGAGGAGAGGTAGGTGCGAGGCGGGCGAGTTTCCCCCCCCCGCAAAATTTGGCTGGAAAATAAACCGTGATAAAAAAAACGTGATAAAAAAATGTGATAAAAAATAAATAATTTTTAATAAATAATAAATAATAAAAACATCTCACTAACTTCATTTCCAAATAAATTTAATATGTTAACTATGTTTTCTATGGTTTTTTTGGATGATCAGGTATCGTTACTGTTATTTTATTTTATGTGCGGCCCAAACCAAATTTTCATCTTCTAATGTGGCCCAGGGAAGGTGAAAGTTTGGACACCCCTGGTCTATGACCACAACTGAGCCACAAATTACTGTTACTAAGCATGACAGTTATTGAGAGAGTTTTGTCTCATTCTACAACCCTTCTTGACAAAGTTGTTAACTCAATCACTGCAGTTTAGAGGTGATATTCAGCAGATTGTTCGGAGAACTGGAAAATCCCAACTCTGACTGGCCCCGCCCCCATCTATTCTCTGCCTCCTGAGTCCTAGCTGATCGGCTGGGTCTTCTTTTGTTGCCCTGCATAGGAGAATAGAGCTGGAAAGCAGGTTACTGGGGTGGGGTGGGGAGGGAATGGAGATTTTACAGTATCCTTCCCCCGCCATGCCCACCAAGCCATGCCCATAGAACCGGTAGTTAAAAAAAAATTGTATGCCACCACTGCTGCAATTGTTAAGTTAGTAATATGGTTGTAAAGTTATTCTGGTTTCCCTGTTGACCTTGCTTGTCAGAAGGTCACAAAAGGTGATCACAACCATCATAAATATAACAGAATAACAGAGTTGGAAGGAACCTTGAAGATCTTCTAGTCCAAATCCCTGCTAAAGAAGGAAACTATACTGTTTCAGACAAATGGTTGTCCAAACTCTTCTTAAAAACTCCCAGTGTTGGAGCATTCACAACTTCTGGAAGCAAGTTGTTTCACTGATAAATTGTCCTCACTGTCAGGGAATTTCTCCTTAGTTCTAGCTTGGTCCTCTCCTTGGTTAGTTTCCACTAATGACTTCTTGTCCTGCCCTCAGGTGCTTTGGAGAATAGCTTGACTCCCTCTTCTTTGTGGCAGCCCCTGAGATATTAGAACACTGCTATCATGTCTCCCCTAGTCCTTCTTTTCATTAAATTAGACATAGCCAATTCCTGCAACCATTCTTAGTATGTTTTATCCTTCAGTTCCATAATCATTTTTGTGGCTCTTATCTACAATCTATCTAGAGCTTCAACATCTTTTTTTTTTATATCATGGCAACCAAAACAGAGCCAGTTGCCAAGCCTATGAATGTTGATCACCTGACCATGGGGTTGCTACAATGGTCATAAGTGTGAGAAATGGTCATAAGTCACTTTTTTCTGGGCCTTTGTAACTATCACTAAATGAAAGATTGTAAATCAAGGATCACTTGTAAAGGACACATTCAATTCTTAGTTAAACACAATAATATAATGACAATTTTCCCTAAAAATGTTTTTTTCTTTTCTAAATTTTAATAATCATCAAGTACATATGTCATAATTTGATTATTTTCCCCTCTCCTGCAACAAATCCACAAAGGGCTTTCTTCTGTAGATAAATTTCTTCAGTGATTTTTCTTTCACAAGGATTGTTATCTTAGCCATCGTTTGACAGTTCTGTCACCTTTACTATCTCTGAACAAATCCATTGACTAACAAGTTTAATGATTTAAAATTCACAGTTTGGGTTCAGTTGTGCTGGAAGAAGTATCCATCTGGTACAGTTCAAGCCAGGAGAAAGGCACTGGAGACAAAACTGAGGCTGGAGGCTGATTGGAAAGATGGTTTAATGATGAAGCAGAAGCACATGGCTGATTCTGGTGCAGATGAGCAGATGGAGTTGAGAGTGAGGGGTTTCTATACCATCTCTTGGGCTTTGCATTTGAACTTCCTGTTCCTGTGCATGAACATGTACCCTATTGGCTGTTGTAGGAGTTATGTAGGGGTCATAGCTGGCTCTGTAGGTTGTCTGAGCTAAGTTTGTTTGAAGTTTCTGAGGGTGATGTAATGTCCTTAGGAGACGGTACAATGTAGTGAGCTCTGTGTCTTCGTGGGTTAATCCTACCTTTGTTGGATCTTGGGTGAGGGTATTTGCTTATAAATAGACCTATCTTCATCTCTTTAATCTGACATCTGTTGAGGGCTATTAAGAAAGGTGGGGACTGGTTCCCAAGAGCATGTTTCTCCATTTCTCATCCAGGGAAACATAATATTCTGCCTTTTTAATATTTCTCAAAATATTCCATTCTTCTAGGAGATGGGTGGGTATTAACTTTCTGTAGTTGAAGATGAACTCACAATAAGTTTTATCTCTGTGTAATTACTTGGATCTCATAATCACTGTCCATCACCCATGCAATTGCAAGTCTTAACTGTAGTATAAGAGGGAGGGAAATGCATTTCCTTGTAGCAGTTTGAGTTTTGCCTTCAACATTCCTCATTTTGCCTGCTGTCAGTTACCTACATGGAAAATTACTTTCATGAATACATTATTGAATATGAGTAGAATGACAAATGTACATATCATGCATTCAGTAAATAAATTGTTTTGGGGGTATGCATTGTAAAACAAATGAAAATGTAGATGGTCAATACACAGCTCTCCACAAAGGTGTTGGAGGAGACAAATAGCTTTCAAAATAATGATTTTTGCATTTGAATGCAAAAATGTATTTCAGCTGGAAAACCAGAGGGGCCAATTCCCTTTGGATGGAAATGTAGGATCAAATACGTCAGCTGCTCTTAGAATGTACCAGAAGGAAATAATGTATTAACTTTCCTAAATGTAAGATTTAAAAAAGGTATTCAAAACCCTACAGATTCATTTGGAAAATATAACCTTTGCTCTTTATAGAACATGGCTTACTGTTTTATTTGGGATTGTGTTTATAATATGTGTTATTTCAATGTCTATTTTATCTCTTGTATCAATCACTGCAGCTATGTTTAAAAACAAGGCAGAACCAATGATGGGAAGCTGATTAATTTTGATTAGATTCAGATATAGAATTCCTGTGATCTGGGTTTTTTCCTTCAAAAAATGATTCAGTTTTAAGCCTATCTGTTCTCCAGAATTCATAGCAAACAAAAGTACAGTTAAGGCTGATTTTGTGTACATACTAAAAACACAGCTTAGCTTTTAACAATGATCCCTTACAGTAGAAACCAAACTTAGACATTTCCAAATTACCTAATACATACTGACTGAGTTCACATAACATTCTGAATGTGGCTACTGAATTAACCCACATAGTGCTTTCACATAAAACATTATACCACAATCTAAGCAAATGGTCTATACTTTATATGTGTCTATCAAGCTAAGCCAGGGCTGTCAAACTTGCAAAAACACGTTGTTGTCACGTGACGCTTTGCAACTTATTTTCTGTCATGCCCCTGGTGGAGGCTGACTCTGAGGGAGAGGAGGAACAGCCAACAGGGAGTGGAAGTGTGGTTCTGGAGGTTGTACAGGAGGCTGGGGAAGGGCAGAGGCCAGTTGGGCAATCAGAGGAGGACCTAGGCCCATCTCCTCTCCACTCTAGGGCACACAGGGAGGATAGGATAAGGGAGAGACGTGGTCTTCTCAGGAGGAGAGGGCCTTGATCCTCTTCATGGTCTGCAGCTGTGACAACTGAATAAGAGAGTGGACATGCATAAGGGCGAGTGCTGGAAACGAAGCATGGAAATATCTCTAGTTTATGGTTCCTCTCTGAGTTTAGTGTCCTTCCCAGTGTGTATTCTATTATTTGTTTCTCCAGCCCTTATCTTGCCTGGTTTTATTGTTTTTGACTCTTTATAATTTAAACAGTATTTCCTGCTTCTAGTAACTGCTCATGTGGGCGTTTTTTTGTCTCCAGTCAAAGATATTTGGAGCTTGGAAGCAAAGTGAAGGAATAAAAGGGGCCTCCCCTGTTTTTTGCGACTGTATTTATTTTGTATCCCACCCTGGTTCATCGCATTTCCCCTTCATTAAACTGGGGGTGGGGGTGGCCAGCGCATGATGCATCCAGCCCACAGGCCGCAAGTTTGACACTAAGCTAATAAAAATAACTAAGCTAATAAAAAAAACTATAAAGTGAGCACTAGCCAGGTTGAGCATCTTGTGTGAATGCAGGCATTAAATCTGCCCTAAACAATCAAAACTAATGTTATGCATATTGCGTGATGCCATATACTGTAATTATTTACAGTATAATGTAATTATTATTTAGAAAACAGATTGAACTGCATCCCAAATAAAATTCTGTTTCTATGGAATTTTGTACAAAGCAATCATAGTGTGATGCCATTTCATAAGTGAGATTCACAGATATACACTCCATTACACTATGTTCATGCATGTTACAGCCAATGTGTACACACATAAATGAGTTTTCTTAGAGTAGCCAAGCAGATGTTTCAACAACAACAACAAAGATAAGCAGGCAGAAAAGCCCCAAAACCCACGGTGGAGAGGTTGCAACAATAACTAACCCAAGTTATCCATGCAGCAAGCTAAAACCACCTTTTTCAGTCCTAACAGAAAATGGTGGTAACAGAACAGGACATTTTCATATTTTCCAGAAAGAAGTCTGTTTTATTCAGCCTTGCCCCATTCAAGCAGAAATAGTCTGGAACCTTACTAAGATAACGTCAAGAGATAACTTTCAAAGATATAGAAAAATCTTCCTTCTCTCCTTGATATCAAGACCATATAGAATTTTATATGGTTTTGTCACATCTGCAAATCACATCTGCCAGAAAATTAGCTTTCATTGCTAACAAAAGAACTTCCATTATTGAGGCTTTTCCTTCTAGGACAGGGCTGTCAAACTCATGGCTCACAGGCTGGATGTGTCACGTGCTGGCCACAGCCATGCCTGGTTTAGAAAAGTGGGAGAAAGTCCCGATACATCACATGACACCGCCGTGATGACGCAAGGTTGACACCTCTGTTCTAGGAGAACTGTCCAACCCCTAATTATTATGGTTGCCTTTATTTTAAATCCTTCTTCACTCAGTAAGATCCTTCTTAAGGTACAGTGACCAGAATGGTATGCAATATTTCAGAAGTAATTTCCCAAAAGATTATTGTATCTGTATTGTTGTTTTCAGTTCATTTCCAAATGATTCCTTGCATAGTATTTTTCTTTAAAAATCAGCCATCACCTCTGGTTTATACTGCTATTCTCTTCATTGTGGTGCTACTTTTTCAATCATTTTGTTTTTCTATCTCACTGTACTCAGCACAAGCAGCTCTTCCGTGTCCCAGGTGGATTGTGTGATTGCAAACAAAAGACACTAAAAAAGAAAGAAGGAAACAAGACAATCTAGCTGTAGTAAAGAAGCATAATCGTTATATAATAGGAGGCCAGCGTTTCTTCCAGGCCAGTAATCTTTTTGGAATGGAAGGAAGAAACTAAACTCTGCCAATGTTGCCTTTAGAGATGGAAAGAATTAGCTTTTTAATGGAAAACACAACCGCTCAAGAAGGAAGATAGGAAATTTCGGGAATGCCTGATTTTATCATTTATGGGAGGATAAGACGCTACAGCTCCAATTGTCTTTGCAATTCACTTGAATTCCCCTTTCTCACCACAATGGGCAATATAAAAACTGCTGAATACCACCTCTGGATGGGATGGAAAAAAGCAAAGCAAAGGAACAATTTTTTTTAATATAATTTTTTTGGGGGGGGTTCAGAAAATGCAAATACAACATCTTTTTTTGAGAATAGCATGATCCCGGGTTATAACTTCTCCATAGAGACACAAACTCAATTTCATATTCATCTTTGTGTTCCATTCCATGTCCTGTTACTATTTTAACATTTTCTCCATAATTTTCCCCTCCCTTAGTTTTCTCAACTTTATTTTTAATTATCTCATATCTAAATTCAATTATATATCTTTTTCTAAGTTTCAATGTCTTTCTAATCATTATATTTATACTTTTGTCTGTCCTGCTTCAATTTCATATTATCTTTTCTCATTAAACAAATTTTCCCCTTTAGTTACTAATTGGAGTATGACACCTTTATATTTTTTAATTTTATCCATTCAACTCTTATTTAAACTTCAATTTATGTCTTTAGAATTATAACATTCAATCTAGTACATAACTTCCAATTGAATTCTGCTTGGTACATTCTTAAAATACACACTATGTTCAAGATATATAAATGTATAATTTATATAATTTATAATTATATAATTTATATGATTTGTATAAATGTTCATCTGTGAGTCATCTGTGAAAACTTAAGAAAACATATATATATGTGTGTGTGTGTGTGTGTGTGTGTGTGTGTGTGTGTGTATGTATGTGTATATATAACAATAGTAAATAAAACACTAATTCCATGCCAATTCAATTCTATCATTAATATTAATTACAATCTTAATGTCTTTAACATTTCTTTTCAATTGAACATCATACTTACTTGGGAACACTTATAAACTTTCCATAATTAATTCTTTTTTTCCCCTCTTATATCTTTATATCTTTATTTTCCTTTTTTTCTTCACTTATATCTTTATAAATCACCAATAATAATTAAAATGTTCCCATCCTTTCCTAATTTCATTCTCTCATGCTCTTTATTTCATTTATTTATTAACAAACATTCCATTGCATTAACAATAAGTATTTTATCCACCATTTTAATCATACATTGTTTCATATTTTCTAAAATTATTTCTATTTCTAATATAACAATACAATCTTATGTACCTTCACAGAATCCTTTTTCTCTATATCTTGTTTCTGTCTTTTATAACTTCTTTTCCTTTCCTTCTTCCCCCTCTTCTTCTCCCTCCCCTTTTTGCCCCACTTGTCTCTCTACTTCTACTTCTCTCTTCTGTAATCCTCTCTTCTGTTGCTTCCTAATATTGTTATTATTTTTCAAACTATTCTTTTTTTTGGTTGTTTTTTCAAATCTTAAACTTTTAACTCTCTTTTCCCCCTTTCCTTTTTCCCCCCACATAAAATTACTTGATCATTAAAGATGGCTTCTTCTTTGTCCCGACCTTCTTGTTCTATAAGCGTTTCTTATTGTTTCTCATAGTTCCAGATTGCCGTTTCTAAAAATTGAAATATCAAGCCAAAAGAACCTCTTCTTTCTTGTGCATCTTCTTTCGGTTTTTAAGTTCCATTTTCAGTTCTTCCAAAAGTGATGCCATTTTAAATATTTTTAAACAACAACCTGATTGATCTTAGTCATTAAAGTCCAATAGCCAAAAATCCAAAAATCACCAAGTAATCCAAATAATCCAAAGCTGTTTCTTCTTGCTTCTTTTTTCCACTTTCTCTTCCTGGGTTCTATTATTTTGTTACAAGGTTTCAGTTAGAATATATCTTTTAGGAATCTTGTTAAAGTTTCACTGTAAGTTCCTTTTAGTTCCAGGCAGTCTCCTCCATTTTTCCAGATCCCGCCCTTTTATTCTTTCCTTTTCTCTCCTTTCCTTCTTTTAACGGTTTTTGAGTATCCAGAAGTCTTTATTATCCCGTTGACATTTTATTTTCAGCTTAAATGCCTATTGATGTCAAAGTGGATTTTTGTCAATTTCTTACGTAACTCTCTTAGCTGTCAGTATAAGGAAGGGAAGGGGAAAAAAAGCCAAATCATTTCCCTTCCCTGTTTCCTTCACTGATTCAAAATCTTCTTTTGGGAATAATGTTATTTTTTATAGTTCAAATTCCAGGGTACCTTATGTTGTTGCTTTTTCAGTTCAACCCAGTCAACCAAAACTTTCTCTTGTTATCTTCTTCCTGCACATTCTTTTCCAGTCAAGTTCTTTGAGGTGGCCATTTCTGACCACCGTTGCAACCCCCTTTGGGAAAGGGAGTAATGGCCAGCCGAGGAGGAGAGCGCGGCTCTCCTCAACCCTGCTGGTGGTCTCCCCCCTCTTCACCACCTCTACAGGATGGCTTAGCCCTGAATCCAGCCAGCTTGGGGTGCTCTGGCAGTGAGCACAGATCGAAACTGTGCACAATCGCGGATTTCAGTCTGTTGCCGAAGAAGCTCAAACCAGAATCTCCAAAGGAACAATTTGATGGGTTCCTGCAAGCTGCTGGCTTCCAGACATTCCATGCTGTTGCAGGGAGCCCCTTGGCTGAATGCTTCAGATTTGTGATAAGGCAGCAGGCAGACGGGCAGGCAGAGATTTGTGGTGCTTCTGAAAGAAGGAGATTGGCTAATAATAGAGTCCTCCCAAGCACAGAGGATGTGGCCATGGCAATTTGTCCCATTCCTCCACAAAAGTGGTGGAGACTGACTCATACCCATACCATCATCTTCTTCCTCTGTTCAAAGCCTTGACTTCTGGAACCTTCGCTGCATTTCTGTACTCATATGGCCCCCAGAAGCTCAGTGGATCAGCAAGAGTGGCCTAGTCCCATGATGGTGAACCTATGGAACGTGTACCAGAAGTGGCACACAGAGTCATCTCTGCCGGCACACGAGCCGTCGCCCCGGATCAGCTGATTGTTGGGTATCTGGTGTGCATGTGCCGGGGGCATGCATATGCAGAGGTATAGGGAGTGCACAGAGGGGTTGTGCATGCATGTGCAGAGGCATGAGGCACGCGTAGGGTCATGTGCACATGCAGGGGGTGGGGGGTTGTGTGCGCATTGCATTATGGCATGCGACAATGAAAAGATTAGCCATCATTGGCCTAGTCCATAGCAATTGTCCTATCCCAAAAAGAATTAGCATCAGCCACCAACTCATCCTTCTCAATGTCACACACAATGATGGATTTCTGTTGAAATTTTCCATTTTTCTAACAGCTATTGCCTGTCCTCATCTCCTCTAAGAACACTGCTGTATCTTTACCCGCCTTTTCAACCTTGACAGTTCCTATAGGATACCTGTGATTTTCTGATCTTCCATGGGTCACCGGCTTTGTTTTGTTTTTCCCAGTTGGAGCTTTTGTATAAATAGAAAACTAATCCAATTTCCTGTCATGCAAGCAAAATCTCTCCCACTCGTCTCATCTGAACACTGCCAGTCCCCTCTCTGTTTTTTTTCTTTTCTTTTAATATGAGCTGAACGTAGAAGGATCTGCAACCATATCAGCACAAGGCAATTTGAAAGAGAACAGAAAGAAAACAGAAACGAGGGGAGGCAGAGGGGAGGAATTTGTGCATTCTTTTGATTGCACTTCTCTCTCTCTCTCTCTCTCTCTCTCTCTCTCTCTCTCTCTCTCTTTTCATTTTCTATTTGAAAGGTAAAATATCTGGCAAAGAATTTGTCTATTGCAGATAATCCTTTCAGTCAACTCTGATCACCTCTCAAGGATGAATTTCTTGCAAAAAAAAGTGTGAGACATATTTATTTGATTTATTTGATTTGTCAATTGCTTACAAGATAATAGATATAAGTGTATACATAGTTATGAATATATGAAATGGGTACGTATAAGAAAAATAAAAGAAACAATAGGACAGGGACGGTAGGCACATTGGCGCGCTTATGCACGCCCCCTACAGACCTCTTAGGAAAGGGGTGAAGTCAATAGTAGACAGTCTAAGGTTAAAGTTTTGGGGGTTTGGGGAAGAAACCACAGAGTCAGGTAGAATATTCTAGTCATTGACCACTCTATTGCTGAAGTCGTATTTCCTGCAATCAAGTTTGGTGCGATTTACCTTGAGTTTGTATCTATTGTGTGCTCTTGTGTTGTTATGGTTGAAGCTGAAGTATTCATTGACAGGTAGGACATTGCAATATATGATTTTATATACCATACTTAGATCAGACTGAAGACAGCGTAATTCAAGGTTTTCTAGGTCTAGAATTTCAAGTCTGGTAGCATAAGGTATTCTACAATGAGTAGAGGAGTGGAGAACTCTTCTTGTGAAATATTTCTGAACTTTCTCAACTGTGCTAATATCAGATACGTATCTATACATAATGTGAGTTCCAGACTGATGAGCTGTATTCGAGTATTGGTTTAGCAAATGTTTTGTATGCTCTAGTTAGTAGTGTGATATTACCAGAGAAAAAGCTACGTAGGATTAGGTTAACAACTCTTAATGTCTTTTTGGCTATGTAGTTACAGTGGGCTCTAGCACTTAGATCATTAGAGATGAGTTTTCCAAGGTCCTTGGATCATCAACAAGATCTTGACTATTCAGCTTGTATTTTATTTTCTGATTTCTTTTTTGCCAATATGTAAGACAGAGCATTTATTTGTTGAGATTTGAAGTTGCCATTTGTTTGACCATTCTGATGCATAGTCAAGATCTTTTTGAAAGGTAGCAGTTTTGTCTGTGGTATTAAACAGCTTTACATCATCAGCGAAAAGAACTCAGTTGCTCTTAATATGATCACAGAGGTCATTTATGTAGAGTATGAAAAGAGTTGGTCCTAGAACACTGCCTTGGGGGACACCACTATTGACAGGTACAGAATTTGATAGGACACTCCCAATTTTGACCATTTGTTGTCTGTTTGACAGGAATGCTTCTATCCAGTTATGCAGGTGTCCAGAGATACCATAAGATTTTAGTTTTAGGAGTAGTTTGTTGTGTACCACTGAATCAAAGGCTTTACAGAAGTCTATGTAGATTGCATCTATTGCTTTGCCCTGATCGAGTTGTGTAGTCCATATGTTTTTGCAGTGTAAGAGTTGCAGATTACAGGATAGTTTTTTCCTGAAACCAAATTGTTTATTGGAGAGTAGGTTGTTTGTCTCTAAGTGGAGGATAATGGATTGGTTAATAATTGATTCCATGACTTTACAGGTGATGCAGCATAAGGAGATTGGTCTGTAATTTTCAACTAGGCTGGGTCTCCCTTTTTGAAGATGGGGATGACCGTGACTTGTGACCATAGGTTAGGCAAGGAGCTGGTCCTGAAAGATTTTTCAAAGATTATGCTTAGAGGTTCGGCTATGGCAGTGGATAGCTTTTTAAAGAAGTAGGCACATATTCCATCCGGTCCAATAGATAGAGATGGTTTTAGATTGTGTAGTGCTTTTTCAACATTGTCTTCTGTAAAATCAATATGTATTAAATCATTGTAGTTGTCTGTGGTTCGGCTAGGAAATACTGGGCATGATCCATTGCTGTTTACAAATGCTGAGCTGAAAAATGTGTTAAAGATGTTGGCTTTAATGGTGTTGTCATTGCAGTCTTTACCATTAGGTCCTATCAGGGGTGGGATGGACCTTGAGTCTTTTAGTTTTTTGTTTACAAAATTGTAAAAAGCACGGGTGGAATTGGTGCATAGAAGGTTTTCCTCTTGTTTAATGTGATAATTGGTGCATTCAGTCTTTATCTGGTGGCATAAATTTTTGTATCGGCTTTTGAAATTGGCAACATGACCAGATTTGTTTTTCCACCAGAGTGATCCTTTTGGATTGAAGTTTCTTTATTGTTATGGGTAATCTGTTTTTTTTTTGTAGTTGTTTTGGGGGGAGTTGTTGTTAGTATATATAGTTTGATGACTCTTTTGACTTCAAGTAAAAATATGTTGTAATGGTCTTCAATGGAGTTGCATCCAGTAAATAGAGATTGCCAATGAAGGGATGGGAGATCGTTGTCTATAAGATCATAGTTGCCTTTTTTGAAGTTATAATTGGGGATTACGTCATTGTGATGATTTTTGAGTGAGCATATGTTGAGAAAAAATTCAATCATATTGTGGTCACTGGAAAAGGATTCTTTAGTTTGTATTCCATAAATTAAATTCAAACTATTGCAGAAGATGAGATCGAGGCAGTTGTTTAGTCTAGTGTTGTTGGTTACTAGTTGTTCCAGTCCCAGATTTATAACAGCATTATAGAAGGTTGTGTGTATGGGTTCAGTTGTACATTCATTTAGGGTCCAGTTAATATGAGGTAGATTGAAGTCACCAAGAAAGATAAAAGCGTGTGGGCAGGATGCTGCCCATGTTAGTAGTGTATTTAGCTTGTTTACATATTTGATGTCATAATCAGGTGCTCTGTAACATAGTAAGAATCAAAATGTGATATTTAAGGATAGTTCACAGATGATGGTCTCAGGAAGAGCAAGCTCCTGGGTAACTTGGATGTTTTTTAGATATAAGGACTTTTTATAGAAGATAGCAACACCACCTCCTCTATGAATTTCACAATCTGATCAGTAAACATGATAATCTCTTACTGTGGTAATGGAGTCAGGGAGAGATGCGTTTAGCCATGTTTCACAGACAATTATGATGTTGAATTTAGCCATATTTAGTAAGAGGAGCAATTCAGGTATTTTATTCACAAGGCTTCTTGCATTGAGTAGTTTGTATTTAAGGCCAGCAGTAGTTGGATTTGAGGTAGTTAGGGGTGTGCATGCCTAGTCTTGGGTGATGGTGGATTGGTTGAGGTGGGGTTGTGGTTGAAGGTTAAAGCTGAGTTGCGGGTTGTGTGACTTACTTTTGATACAGTCAGCATGGTAGTCAATGTACAGGTCCTTCTCTCCATTGTCTAGACGTTTTTTGAGTTCAGTGAGGAGTACACGGGAGCGGGCACTTTGCTGTATGGTTAGGTCAGGGTGACAACGGAGGTTCTTATGGTTGGTGTTGGTTTTGGCGAGTGAATTTATAGTGTAAATGAATTTACGTTTGCTTAATTCATTTCATAATAATAATAATAGTGGCCATCTTCAATGATTTTTCCCTTAAAAGGCATCTAATCCTGACCCTTATAGAAGTCCATCAAGATGTGAAAATGTAAAAATCCAGTGAGTATTAGATGAAAGTAATGTTAGTTTCTGGATCTCTTTGATGCCACATAGAGACAACTCAGATTTTCACAGTCTGAATTTTGTAGCCCTACAAAATTGTAGCCCTTCAAATCATCTAACAATGGTTTTGTGGAAAGTGTCCTTCTGCCAAACATTCTTCCTTTTTGAAGAAAAACTCAGAGGGAATCTTCAGGTTCAATGTCAACTGCCCCTGATGCTTCTCAGTAAAACAAGAAATAGATATGGTACCATTTAAAAAATTAATATTGTCCAACTGGGATCTGGTTTGAATTTATTCATTCATCACAAATATTATAAACGATCACTGGGAAAATGTACCTTAAATTTAATTGCATGGGAGCAGATCAGCCTAGATACCAACTGCAAAAAGGGATATTTTCATAGACAGATTTGATTATATTTAATACCTGAGTGTTGCAGCTACAGAAACTGAGGCAAAGTCCACTCTTTTCATTAACTGAAATGGAGGATGCTGTACATTTAAGAATAAGGGATAGCCATTGTCACAAAATATGCAGCAACAATGTGTCAAAATGATTTGCAAAGTGGAAATAGAAAGCATTTAAATGTAATGTGTTGAGGTAATTCTCCATTAGGAGAATGAGTGCACACAGGGAGACATAGTGAGAGTAATGTTGAATAACACACACACAGCACACAGCTACACTGTATAGTAAAATGTAGTTTTTACTTCCAGTAAACGGTTAAGCAAAGTCCAACAAACAGTCCAAGTCATTCATGGTTATAGCAGTCAGTTTTCAATCCAGGGATAACCCAACACTGAAAACAGTTCAGTAAAAGACTCACATCAAATCCAAGAATAATGATGATCAGCAATAGTCAATAGGGAAATGCAGGAACCGCAACACTCTCTTGGAAACCAGGTTTCTGGATCCATCTTATGGCCATTTGAGGAACCACACCCAGTTACAATTTTAGCATTCCCTTAAAGAGACAGTATTAAAATGACTATCCTGGTTTATATATTTCCAACCCAACTGTTAGGTGACTTACATTCCTAACATAATGCAGGGTTTTATTTGACTAAATTACAAGGAGAGAGCACTAAAAATGCCTTCCAGAGGCTTAATGAAGTAGGTTGCAGTATAAACCTTTAATTTTCTATTCATAAAAGTAATGAGCAAGAATATTAATATTCTAAGCATCCGAGCTGTGGGGCACTCTCTTTGAGTTTGACCCCATTCAATCTATAGATCAAATAATTTCTCTCCATGGTCTCAAGTATTGTCCAGTGATTAACACAACAGTTTGGAAAGCTAGAAAGCAGGAGACAGTAGGTTAAACATAGAACATTGAACATAATATAACAAAGTTGGAAGGGAGGAAGTTGGAAACAGGTGACCCTATACCCGTGATGGTGAACATGCCAGAAGTGGCATGCAGAGCCATCTCTCCAGGAATGCCAGCCATTGCCCATTGTTCTTCTGGGTTCCAGCGCATGCATGCTGGTCTTCATGTGCACAGGAGCACCAGAAACTGGAAGAACAGCTTCCCAGCATGCATGCACATGCACATTAGAAACTGGAAGACCAGGTGCACTGGGAAGCTGAACTTCCAATTTCTGGTGCTTCTGTACGCTGCACTGGGGAGCTGCTCTTCTGGTTTCCAGTGTGCGTACGTGCATGCTTCCATTTACTCAAAATTTCTTCTATTGGTTCTCCAGAACTAGTCAGAACCTGCTGAATACCACCTCTGTTTTCTTAGATCTTAGCAGCATTACTCCACTGTGTGAACCTTAGATAGAGTTTGTTCATTTACATTCCTTATATCTATTTATTTTAATTAAAAAGGACATACACTTAGTTTAAATCAGATGATAATTCTTTAAATACACCCTTTAAGCACCATTTTGTCCTAACCTACATTTTAAAACAGATTTTAATCCTAGACTTGAGACAATTCATATGCTGAGCACAAATAGACTCAAATCCATATATTAGCCTTTAAAAATGTGCATCAGATTGCTTAGAGATAAAGTTGGAGCAAATATCTTAAGCATCCCTAGGCTATACAAGAGAAATCTGTTCTCCAAAACAGGCACACTCTGCCTACTAAAGTCTCAACTGAACTTTGATTGCTTATAAAAAAACCCTCAAATTTAACTCATGATTAAAATACAGAGATTCCGTTCTAACTCCAGTAAGGATATTGTTTCTTTTTCTGTTTCTTTTTCTCTTTTGGAGTGTTTTAGGCTTGACTTCTTAAGCAAAAGATTTACAATGTGTAAAGCTATGCTTTGCTTAGAATAATCAATTCTTATTTTAATATACATTTTTCCTTTAGATTTATTTCCCCTTGCCATGGGAAAGATTAAGCAGCTGATAATAGGCACAAAAACAAATGTGGCAAGAAATCTGCTGCTATTGATTTCAGATTAAGAGAAGTTACGTGCATCACTAGGAAAGCCATCCATTCTCTTGGTTTCAGTTTCAGCAAGAAACACCCCCCCCCCATCCACTTCCAGCCCTACTATCTGTACTCCCCAAAATACAGAAGTTTCCCTAGTTGCTGCACTGGCAATGAAGGAACTTTTTCTTTAAACATTAGGAACGGTAATAATCCAATTCACATATATGGGTAGTTCTCATTTACAACAGTTCATTTAGAGACCTTATGTTGTGGTTAGCCAGCAGCTGGTGCAGATGGCTGAGGAGAGCAAGGGCTCAGATGAGGGGGCCAGGACCATTAGGGAGTGGACTGCTGCCTTCAGAGATTGTGGGGGCTGGCAGCAGCAATGAGGAGGTTTCCGAGGAGCCTGTGCCAAGTGCACGCATGTGCAGGATTGCTCACAGTAAAGAGCAGCTACAACAGCATGGGTGACTCGGGAATAAGACTGCAAGATAATGCCCCCTCCTTCAAGAAGACAAAAGGCAGCTGTGCAGCGAACGTTCTTTGTAGGAAGCAAAGACATTTTGAAACTCAGCCTCATGGACATTACAGTTGGTATTTGAAGACTCTTGTGTTGTAAACTATTTCTTATCTGTTGTTTTTTGGCAGCCTTGCAAAAACTTGGCAAGGCTCTTTCTTGTCAGAGCTAATTAGTTGGAAGCAGCCTTTTATCTGTGAAGAAACAGAATTCATAGATGAAACATTGAAAGATTGGGCTGCTGCCTTTGTCTTGTGTTTGCTCTCTTGGAAACAGGTTTGGGTCAGAACACTTTACAATGGCACTGATAAAAGTGACTTACAGTGATTTTTCACACTTATGACTGTTGCAGCATCCCCATGGTCATGTGACAAACTGAATAGGATGTCCAGGAAAATGATGGTTAGTGGTGATAAGCTGATATCAATAGCAACAGCGCTTAGACATATATACCACTTCGCAGTCCTGTACAGCCCTCTCTAAGTGGTTTACCAAATCAGCATATTGCCCCCAACAATCTGGGTTGTCATTTTATCCACCTTGGAAGGATGGAAGGCTGAGTCAATCTTGAGCCTGGTGAGATTCGAACTGCCAAATTGCAGGCATAGCTGATAGCTGAAAACTTGACAACTTTCAAAGAAAGGAGAAGCATTATGGCACGCCGGTATGCCTGCAGATGACATTATGATTGGGGAGATACAGAAGAAAGCTGCAAGTGAGGCATTGGGAAAGTGTGGAAAAATAAGCACAGAATGCAAATTTTGTATTAACTTATCTTCAAAGGCAGGTTCTGAGGTCTTAGTCTGCTTCCCTCCGTTTCCTCATCCCTAATTTTTTTCCTCCCCCACCCCCCCACCCCCATATTTCCGATGGAAAAACTGTGTTTATTTCTTCTTTATTGTCTTTGTTGTTGCTGTTTTTCTGAGAGGGCTTTTTCACTCAATGCGGGGATAAGCAGGATTCAAACTTGCAAGTAAATAAATAAAGGCAGGGATAAAAGTGATATTGGCAAAATGTGGGGACATTGTGAAGTTCAAAATAATTTTGGAGCCTGAATCTAGTTGTTACCTAGAAGTGCATGATTGAAGAAGTGGTTGAAGAGATGAGGGGAGAGAGAGATTTTTGCCATTCAGAAAACTCAAAAATCTTTTTATGATGCTTTTATAATGCAGAGTTTTTTCTTTGTCCCCCTCTTGTCAAGCATCTGAAAAAATTGAGAATACAGTAAGCTGTTTGATTAAAGAAAGCTCAATAGAATGGAACACTATAGAAGCTGCAGGGCAAAGAAGCATGTGTATTTATTTGATATGCACATCTGAATTACTTTTGGATGACATGCTACATTTTTTTTTGCAGTGATAGGAATACAGCAGAGAACTGTATGGAGTTTCCTGTTATGGTAGGTGTGAATGGGAGACAGAGCAAGAGAATAGTCAGATAAGAGAAAACATAGCCCACCTCTACATAATGGGTAAAAAGAAAGGCTCAGAAGGGACCTTCCTTAAATTTGATCGATTGTTGCAGGATCCAATCTGGGTAAGTCTCTAGAGAGACGTTCCCTGAAGATGGGCTCCAGCACAAGCCTGAATGCTTTGAAGACAAAACTTCTGGTCCTGGTGACCGACCCAGATTGGATCCTACAACATTATCCTGGGACACATATATTCACCTTCATTCTTGATAGATTGCATTGTTTAATTGAAGGATCTTGGAGGGTACTATCTCAGTAAGATCAAAATGGTTGGAAACATTTAGGTAGTCCTTGACTTGCAACCATTTGTTTAGTAACCATTAAAAACTACAACACCCCTTGAAAAAAGTGACTTATGATCCATCCTCACAATCGTCACAGCATCCCCATAGTAACACGATCAAAATTCAGACGCTTGGCAACCACATGTATTTACAATGGTTATAACATCCTGGGGATGTGTGATTGCCATTTGAGACCTTCCCAGCTGGCTTCTGACAAACAAAATCAATGAGGGAAGCTGGATTTGCTAAATCACCATGTGGTTCATTTAACAACTGCAGAGTTTCACTTAACAACCCTGGCAAAAAAAAAGATCAATAAAATAAGGCACAATTCACTTGGCCAACGGAAATTCTGGTTCCAATTGTGTTTGTAAGTCAAGGAGTACCTGTACAATGAGAGACATGCCCCTATGCCATGTAGGGGTTTATAGGTAGCAATTAACACCTTAAATCACAATACAGGTGAATAACTGTAGCTCAGGAGTAGGATGAGGGTGTAGGTTCATTCTCCAAGCTTGTGGGTTGGTTTCTGAATGTTTTGTTACCAGGATAGGTGTCAGATGTGGCTCCATTCAAAATCCAAGAAATAAACCTTGGACTACATTGTTATAGAGAAAAGGACTTTTACTGAATTTGAAGTGGTAGCATTAGAAGAAATACAGGATCTGAGACAATAGGCCCAAAAATCACATATAGAAAGTTATCCCATGTTTTCACCCCCAATAATTCAAACTGGCCATCTTATCTGAGTTGTACACCCACATCTTCAGGTGGCGTTTCACATATCTGGTATGTCAAGATGGTTGGCCTTGGCCTAGAGAGATAAGAAACTACATCTGCGCAGTAAGCAAGTAAGCATAATCAAGAAGCATCCCAACCTTTACAATACATCAACTTCAACCTCCAGCACCCATCCCCCACGAAGCCCAATTATCCCCCCCCCCCCATTTCTATGGCAGCTGGAAAGAACAAGCAGAAGAAGGATCCTTGGAGGGTGACACTAGGCAACATCTTCAGCAGAATTTAGGAGATGTCAGTGTCTGTGTTCTTCTGTTTATAAAGACTTCATGTGATCAGTAGGTCTTGTGATGGTGAGTGCATGTCAGGTGAGGGACACATCAGGTCACATTGTGATGGGTCAAGTGTGGGTGTGTCAAGTGAGGGTTTTGTGGTGAGTCTTGTGATGGATCAGAAGTGTGGGTCACCAGTGAGAGTCTTGTGATGGGGAGGTCACATCAAGTGAGGTACATTGGGAGGTGAAGTGCTGGTTGAGGGGGCTAGTATGGGATGGTTGAGGGTTAGTCTATCTCTGGTTGGTTGTGCAGTTGTTTTGAATACTGAGAATTCAAAGAAGAATTCTGAGAATTTGGTTCATAGAATGGTTGTAGGTCAATGTGTTTCTTGACACATCTGTTGACACATCAACCTACAACCAGCCTATGATCCCCTCAGAATTAAAGTTCAAAAACCAACCCACAAGCTTGGAGAATGAACCTCTACCCTCATCTTAAATCACATCTGGCACTTGAAGCAAAATTGTCACAAGTCCAGCTCCCAAAGAAAAGTTATTACATGTCCCTATGCCACTGCTTGTACCCCTGCATTCTGGATCAGTCAAATTTTACAGGTTTTCATCAATGGCAACTCCATGTAGAGTGCATTGTATGAAGCTGTAATGTAATCAGGGCTTGAGTGACTGTGTGTTATGAAGCAAGGTCTGTCCAGACATTTTGACATCTCACACCAGTACAAAAAAACCAACAACCCAGAGCTTGTGCCATAACTGCACAAAACACTGGATCTTTGAACATCTCAGCTCACAGTAAACAACTGTTGATGCTCTAGATCAGGGGTTCCCAAACTTGGCAACTTTAAGACTTGTGGACTTCAACTCCCAGAATTCCTCAGTCAGCTATGTGGCTGAGGAATTCTGGGAGTTGAAGTCCATACATCTTAAAGTTGCCAAGTTTGGAGATCTCTGCTCTTGTTAAACAGAGAACAGCCATTTTCTAACTCCTTCCATTCTGCCTTTTTTTTCCTCCTTGAATTCCTGTCCTCCATCCCCAAAATTGGGAGAAAAATCCAGATGGATAAAACTGAGGTCGGTGCCAATATGTGCAGACTGTTGGGGTTGTCCATCCCCTTTTTCTTTCTGACCCATCTGATCTTTCTGATGGGATATGAGATGAGATAGAAAAAAAGTAAAGGAAGAATAAACATGGCTAGAAAGAAGCTTTAACAGAGCCATTTTAGGACACGGACACTGTCATGCAGGTATAAATCCTTGATGCTAGGTCTGCATACAATTGGAAAAAAGCCACAATTTAATTCAAAGTAATAGAAAACTTTAGAAAACTCTGCTGGCAGATTGCAATGTTTATATATACATATATAAAAAGGGAAAGGAATAACAGGAAATTGAAAACTCCAGTTCCATTTCAAAACACAGATTATCTGGAATTCCAAAATCAGGCAAAAAAAATCAGAAAGTATTGGAAGCACACTTAATAGCTAGGCATATACATGCAGTACTAATATAGCTCAGATCATCAGATCAGTTCTTGTTTAGATGCACAAGACGATGAGAGGAGAAGAGAGAGAGAAAAAAAATCTCATTGATTGCACTTTCCTATCAAATGTCAAAGCCGACCTTTGCTGATCTCCCATCCATTTAGGTTGGCTGCCTCATCTAATGTTGACATGCTCTATCTACCTCTAATGTGTCAACATTTGAGATATGACCTGTTTGGCATTTTGTTCATCTCATCTGAAGAAGACAAATTAAACTGAAGGGCTGGAGAAGACAAGAGTGCAAAATCACCATCCATATTTTGCTTATGTCCTCCTTTGGTTATTATCAAAGCAGCTGATCAGGAAGATATTAAAATGGATTTGCTTTTTGCACTTAAAACCTATTTGTATTGCTTTTTCATGCCCATAAACTAGTATGTTATCTTGATATTTTGTTTTTTTTCCCCCAAGAATCAAGTTTGTGATGTTTTGTCTGTCTGTCTCTGTATCTATTTATATCCCCACATGTTTCAAATACAGACTAATTTGTGATGGTTAACAATATCAACCTAACACCATAAATCAAATCCCAAGGTTTACACTAAGCATAGCACATTATATGGTGTCTAAATAACAAGGTTTAGGGTGGCATCAATAAAGCATGATTTTAATGTGTGATAATAATCACAAAATACAGCCAGAGACACGTGAACAATAAGGAAGAGCTTTATTATTAAACTTTTGCAAAAGGGAATTCTGCTCATAGCAGAAGACATTTTCCCCAGGAGGGCTGGGGTTTATATACAGGTTCAAATATACAATCTCTGTCCCTTTCCTGGGTTCACAATCTATCCAAGCTACATATCTCCCTATGCCACACTCATAGCATAACATCTGTTTCCTTGTCTTTGGAAACTACCCTTGCTCTCATTGCTATGTCCTCCTGTTATGACCATTGAAGCACAATGCATCATTAACCAGTTCCGTTCAGGTCAGGGTGACCCAGCATCTCTTACATTAATTCTCAAGCCAAAAAAGTACAAACTCCCACTCCAGCCAAAAACATGACATTTTACTTTAAAACACAAGTTACAAAACATAATATGTTTGTTAGATATAGTTATATAATTGTCCAGTAATCATTTTAAAAGGTCTCATATCTGATAAACATGGAATCTCTTCTGTTCTTCATTTTCTCAGGTGTAACTTGCAATATATATGTTATTGCCACATATAACATAATGGATCCATTCACTAAAATAGCAGCGACATCTTTGCAAGTTTTTATGAAACCTTTAAAAAAGGCCCATTTGTTTTCATGAATAGCAGAAAGGTGCTGTGTTTGGGCTCACAAAAGGTTAGAAGTTAGAAATTCTTCTAACTTCATCTCCAAAGCAGGGAAAACCTTAATACAATTACTGTTATATTTGTCCTTTTCAATTAGAAATTCAGAAAAGCTCACAGGAGGGAGATATTCCTTCATTGCATCCTCACAACAACCCAAGTGTGAAATAGGTTGGGCTGAAAGATGGTGACGATATTAAACTCAATCCCATAACTCATCCAGGCTAGATAGAAATTTAACTTTAATTTTGTTTGCTATATATATAGTCCTTGGCCTATGATTTAAGTGATTACTCAAAGTTACAATGGAACCCCTAAAATATACACATGACCCAGTTCCAAAGTTCCAACAGCCCCCTAACACCACAGTCAGACTACTTAAGGTTATTTTTATTTAATTTATTTATATATTTGTTTAATTTCTACACTGCAAAAACATATGGACTACACTTCTCGAACACGGTAAAGCAATAGATGTAATTTACATTGACGTCTGCAAAGCATTTGACTCAGTGGTACATGACAAACTACAATTAAAATTAAATTTTTACAGCATTTCCGGATCCCTTCACAAGTGGATTACTGCCTTCCTGACAAACAGGCAACAAATAATAAAAATAGGAAACGCCCTATCAAACCCTGCACCAGTTATCAGCGGTGTCCCACAAGGGAGCATTCTAGGACTCACACTCTTTACACTCTATATAAATGATCTTTGTGATCACCTTATTAGCAACTGCGTCCTCTTCACTGATGATGTAAAACTATTCAACATCACCGTCAATGCTACCGTCCTTCAAAAAGACCTTGATTATGTTTCTGAATGGTCCAACAATTGGCAACTCCAAATATCTACCAACAAATGCTCTGTCCTACACATTGATAAAAAATATCTATATACCAAATACAATCTAGGAGGATATGACCTTGTTGATGACCCTCACTTTGTCAAGTTCTCATATCAAATGATGTAAGCACCAAAGTTCACTGCAGCAGTATTGCCAAAAAGGCTTTAAGAGTTGTAAATTTAATTTTATGAAGCTTTTCCTCTGGTAATACTGTTTTGCTAACCAGGGCATTCAAAACCATTGCTAGATCAATACTTGAATTCAGTTCTGTTGTCTGGAATCCGCACTGTATATCTGACATAAATACAATTCAGTGAGTCCAGAAGTATTTTACCAGAAGAGTACTACATTCCTCTGTTCACAACAGAATACCCTACAGCACCAGACTTGAGATTCTTGGCTTAGACAACCTTGAACTACACCAACTAAGATTAGATTTAAGCATAGTACATAAAATCATATGTTACAACATCTTACCAGTTAATGAATATTTCAGCTTTAACAACAACAACACTAGAGCGCATAACAGATAGAAACTAAATGTAAACCACTCCAATTGCAGGAAATACAACTTCAGCAACAGAGTGGTCAATGTCTGGAACTCACTACCTGATTCTGTTGTCACCTGCTCAAACCCCCACTCCTTTACCTTCAAACTAACCTCTATTGACCTCACCCCATTCCTAAGAGGTCTGTAAGAGGTGTGCATAAGCGCACAATCATGCCTACCGTCCCTGTCCTATTGTCCCCAGTTATTATTATTAGTTCCTATTAGTTATTATTAGTTATTATTAGTTCCTATTTCTTATCTTTCATCCTGTTTGTTAAATTTTTCCTCCTTTTGTTTTTATGGCTGTATTTTGGCTAAGGATCCCTATAAAGTGGAGAAATCTATTTTGTAAGTATTGTGCTACCAACTTCCCATTTGTTTAAGATCCCAACCCAGAAAGACAATTCTTTATTCCTTCCTTGCCCATCTCAAGGCTTCTGAACTCACATTCTGAAAACCAGCTCTGGGCCAAAGCCTGGTACATCTTAGTTCAGATTAAGCCTTGAGCTGGGAAAATGATTCATCTGTTTTGAATCCCTGCAGCTATTGATGTCAATGCAAATACCATCTCCAGAAATACAGCTTATGTGTGGCATCAGGCTGTAAAAATAAATGTAGAGATTTATCCCCTGAAAGTAGAAAAACAACTGAGGGCTTTTCATGGTTACTTCAATAGAACAGATGGACATGGAGAAAAGGAACTGATTAAAATCAAAGAGTTGACTTAAAGTTCTCATACTCCAAGCCCTATTTCCTGGGAACCAAGGTAGGTAATATTATCCTTGCTTCGGGCTTTGGGCATAACATTTTGCTCCCAAAACAGGAGACTCACTGCTATATATTACTTATTGGCATATAGGCAAATGTTTCTGGTCCTGTCAATAGGACATTACTCTTTTATAAAAATTAAAAATGACACAGCAAATCAGGGAGAGAAAGAAAAAAAAATGGAGAGGGAGAAAGAGAGAAAAAAAAGAAGGCAACCAATTAGGGAAAAATATGGCTTGATGCCTAGAAAACCTCAGTAAGGTATAAGAAGAAAAGAATAGTTAATTAGGACTCTTAGATTATGCACTCCTGGTTCCTGTATTCAGCCAGAATTTTTGAGAGCTTGAAGGGAATAGAAAGCATAAGGCTGCTGTTCAGGCTGTAGATGCTTGTTCTTTTTTGTACTGATAATGATGCATTTAATAATTTGTTCCCTCTTCAAAAAGAAGAGTTAAGTAATTTAGAAACCTAAGAAAAAATCAGAAGGAAGAAGCATAAGGAGGTTCTTAACTTTGCAAATGTAGCTGGGAATTTTAAGAAATGGTCTAATACAATGTTTCACAACCTTGGCAACTTTAACATGTCTGGTCTTTGAATCCCGGAATTGGGATTTGAATCCCCAGCCAGCTATGGAGAAAAGCAGAACTTTATATATAGGCAGGAAAAATCAATGGTATATGTACAGATTAGGTGGGACCTGGCTCAAAAACAGTAACTGTAAGAGGGACCTTGGAGTCCTAGTGGATGATCATTTGAACATGAGCCTGCAGTCTGCAGCAGCAGCAACTAAAAAAGCTAATACAATCCTGGGTTTTATAAACAAAGGCATAGAATCAAGATCTCGCGAAGTATTAGTGCTGCTATACAAAACCCTAGTAAGACCACACCACAAACAATATTGGTCACCATACAATAAATAAGATGTTGAGACTTTGGAAAAAGTTCAGAGAAGAGCAACTAAGATGATCAAAGACCTGGAGAATAAGCCATATGAAGAACGGCTGAAAGTTTTGGGTCTGGCTAATCTAAAGAAAAAAAGAATTAGGGGTGACATGACAGCAATATTTCAGTATTTGAAAGGCCGCTACAAAGAAATTATTATCCAAAGCACCTGAGGGCAGAACAAGAAATAATGGTTGGAAACTAATTGAAGAGAGAAACAACCTGGAATTAAGGAGAAATTTCCTTAATTTTCCTTAAATGTGAGGACAATTAAGGAGTGTAACAGTTTGCCTTCAGAAATCATGGGCACTCCATCACGGGAGGTTTTTAAGAAGAGACTGGTATAGTTCTCTTGCTTGAAGAAGGGTTGGATTAGAAGACCTTCAATGTCCCTTCTATTCTATTCTATTCTATTCTATTCTATTCTATTCTATTCTATTCTATTCTATTCTATTCTA